>CM067485.1:3391024-3487478 GCA_034552555.1 Semaprochilodus insignis
GGGGGGGGGGGGGGGGAAGAGGGGAGAAAACAAGAAAAAGAGGGAGAACTAGAAAAAGGGGAAAGAGGGGGAGAACAGGTGACAAAGTGAGGGAGTAGGAAAGAATGGGGAGAGAGGAAGAGAGAGAGAGCAAGAGAAAAAAGAGAGGGAGATCTAGAGAAAGAAGTTAGAAAACAAAGGAGAGTAGAAGAGAAAGAGAGAGGGAGAACGAAAGAAAGAAGTTAGAAAACAAAGGAGAGAAGAAAAGGAAGAGAGGGAAAATTAGAGAAAATCAGAGACGGGAGCAGAGGACAAAAACAAGAGAGAGAGAGAAAGGGAAGACAGAGAGAGGGACAAAGAGCAGAAGAGTAAAAAGAGCAAATGAGAACTAGAGAAAGGGGATAGAGAGAGGGACAGAAGAAAATAAAAAGAGGGAAACCATGAGAGAGAGAGAAAATGGAGAAATGGACAACAAGAGAAGAAGGAGGGAGAACTAGAGAAAGCAGTGAGAAAATGATGGAGAGAAGAAGAGAAATAGAAAAAGAGGAGAGTGAAAGAAAAGGAGAGAACAAGCTATTCAGAGAGAGAAGAAGAGAAAATGGAGAGAGGAGGAGAAGACAAGAAACAAGAAAAAAGAGAGAAACGGGAGACAGAGAGAGGGGGAGAGAAAGATGGAGAGAAGAGAAAAAAGGGAAAACAAGAGAGGGTGAAGAACAGAAAATGGGAGAGAAAGAGGGAACTAAAAAAAAAAGAGGGAGAGAAGGACAGAGAACAAGCAAATGAGAGGGATAAAGGAGAGAGGGAGAGAACAGAAAAAAGAGAACTAGGGAAAGAAAATAGAAAACAAAAGAGAGAGAGAAGAAGAGAAAAAGAGAGGGAGGATGAGAAAATCAGAGGGGGGATAAAGAGGACAAATAACAAGAGAAAGAGACTGAGAGCGCAAGAGATAGAAGAAGAGAAAGGGTAGAGCAAGATGGAGAGAAGAAAAGAAAAAAGGAAAACGAGAGAGAGAGGAGAACAGAAACATAAGAGAAAGTGGGGAGGGAGAGGGGAGGGGGAGGGAAAGACAAAAAAGGAAGANCAGAGGGGGGATAAAGAGGACAAATAACAAGAGAAAGAGACTGAGAGCGCAAGAGATAGAAGAAGAGAAAGGGGAGAGCAAGATGGAGAGAAGAAAAGAAAAAAGGAAAACGAGAGAGAGGAGAACAGAAACATAAGAGAAAGTGGGGAGAGAGAGGGGAGGCGGAGGGAAAGACAAAAAAGGAAGAGGGAAAAGGATGGATAGAGAGATCAGAAGGGAAAGACAAATGGAAGGATAAACACAGAGAGAGGGTAAAAAGAAAGAAAGATGAAGAGTGACAGGAAAGGGGGATAGGAGAGAGAGAGATGGAGAGAGGGAGTGGGAAGGGAAGAGAAAGACAGAGTACAGAGGATCTGTGTTTGAATATACCGAAGGTGAAGGCACTGTCAGATAACCACCTGCATGTCCTGCAGGACTGCACCGCCGTCAGAGGCAAAGCTGTGATTGGTTGTTCCGTGCATGGGGGAGGGATTTGGTGAAAGGTGTGCTGTGATTGGTTTAAGTGCATCATATTCTGTAGAATATTATCAGGTTTATTTATGATTATCAAGAATCAAAACATTTAAAATAAATATACAGTAGATTTGATAAAGTCCACCAAAGTTTAAAATGCCTGCGTAGTTAAAAGGCTATGACGTAAACACAGGCCTTCAGGGCGTTTGGCTTCCAGGGTCAGAATTGCTCACAGTGGTGGTGAATGGAACCAGACGTCCACCTCTAAAAGCTCCCACACAGAAGTGAATTATTCAGGAACGGCTCTAGATGTGTTGCCAGATGGCCGAGGCCTTGTCCTACAATAGCTTTACACAGATATACATTTTAATTGGTGTTCATGCCGTTCAGGCTGCCGTAAGGCAAAATGGACCCCAAAGGAAATTTAATTTACGGTAAGGTTCTCTCTAATTAACCACTTCACATGAAACCCCTCGCAATGAAATTAGGAACCCCCTTTAAGGTAAAGTATGTGTACTCCAGGCTGCAGTCGTGTGGACTTAGTGACTCAGCGTGCATATGAGGACACGTGTTGCTTTAAGCTACCTGAGCGAGTGAGGAACTTTATGTTGAAAAGTTTAATCCTCCTGTGGATGCCAGCGGTCAGTGCCACCGGAGTCATGTGAGTATGTGACTGGGGCTTACTGTACAGCAGACCGCACACATGAAACCCCTCACACATCCCCAGACACCCCCTCCTCACCCTCCCCGGCAAACACACTCTCACACACACTCCCCTCTGCAGCACACGAAGGCATTCAGGCCATGTGGACGCGTCCAGCACTGAAGAGACGTCTGAGAAACATCAAAGGTTCCTCTTACGTGTGGCCCTTATTCAGCGCGTGTGCGTGTGTGTGTGCGTGTGTGTGTGTGTGTGTGTGTGTGTGTGTGTGTGTGTGTGTGTGTGTGTGTGTGTTTGTGTGCGTGTGTTTGTTTTCATGCAGTTTCAGGACCAAAATCCAGTGCTCACTTATAAGACCAACTAAGTGCTCCTGATTATGAAACTCCTTTTTGCCAAATCCCTGTTTCACTGTTAAACAAAGAGCCCATACCATGAAAAACTGCCTTTTCCTTAGTGTTCAGACACTGAGCTGAACAAGCAGACTGTTCCAAGATGTCACAAAAACCAGTACATTTGCATACACTCACTTAACACTTTATTAGGTACATCTACCTTGTATATACCTTTAGCACTTTATAGTTCTACAGTTACAGACTGTAGTCCATATGTTTCACTGTATACTTTATTACCCTGTTCTTCAATGGTCAGGACCCCCATAGGACCACCATCATAGAGTAGGTATTATGTGGGTGGTGGATCATTCTCAGCACTGCAATGACACTGACGTGGTGGTGGTGTGTTAGTGTAAGTTGGTTGAGAGTTTATGCTAAAAAGAAACTGTAAATATTTTTCACCAGAATTGGGTAAGTATTACTGAATATGGTTAAAATTGAACAGACTCCAGAAGTTGTGGTCTGGAGGTTAGGGAACCAGCCTTGTGACCGGACGGTGCCTCCACACACGGTTGGTCATCTCCACCAAGGCAAAAGCGGGACTCATCACTGAAGATGACCCGCTGCCATTCTGAGTCACTCCATGACAGTCTGGCACGACACCATAGCAGTCTTTGGTAACGTTGACGTGGTGTTAAGGGCAGTTGTTGGAACGGTCTGTGTGCATGTAGTCCTGCGTTGTGCAGCCATCTGCCAATGGTGCTAGCACTAACAGGATGACTCTGCTCAGTAAATGTCCGCAATCACAAATGTTGGGTCAGTCAGGTACAGCGATAAGGCCCGTCCTTGCTTACTATGTGCGGCCGAATGTGAAACTTTGTCTCACGATGTCAGACCTACCCAACAAGTTTCATTCATGTGGGAAGACGTATTCTGTGATTGTGGAGAACCTGTAACTGTGGTTCATTACCTCATTAACGAGGCACTAAATATTGGTGGGATTTTGACCAACAGGACCTCAGTATCGACCGATGGTATTGGCCAAGTGATATATCGGTTAAGCCCTGATAAACAAAGCATATGGCCCAAAGTGCGGTGTCTCTGTCCACAGACCCTCTTGACTACAACAGTCACCTAAAACTCTTTGTGATGATACTGTTGTACTGTTCAAACACTGTACGCTGTTCAAAAGAAGACTTTTCTGCACTCCGTTCTCATCCAACTGCAGGGCCCCATGAGCCCTTTCAGAAAGACTCCCTTGTTTTAACTGCAATGTGTTTGGAAAATGGCGGGTCTCGTGGCTTTGCTCTCGCTCCCTCTAATCCGGGAGATATAAATGACTGCTGGCAGCCAGACAAAGAAGTCTGCTTATACTTAAAGGCCATATAAGCTTTTATCGAAAGGAGGCCTTCACACACACTTGCCCAGTGGCTTCCCTCAAAGTCATAACAGAGCGAAACGAAAAGACATTTGCAGTGGCAAACGGAGAAATATTCCTCCAGGCTGCTGCTTATGAAAGCACCTCTGCCACCCAGAGAGCCCTGGCCAGGCCGAGCGCACTGGGGAAAAGGTCAGGGGAATGGAAAAAAGGACATAATGTCATGCTAGTGGTCAGACAGGTCACGTCAGTCGAGGGAATCAAACGGGAAGTCGGGGCTGTTCCTCTGGCCTTGCTACCAGAGCCTCAGTCGAGTATAAAGTCCTGTTTCTACTGTGTGATCTACATTAGCAATGCTTTTCACTGCATGCCAATCGCAATGATACCCTACCGCTCAATAAGCCATACTTTGATTTCATATATGTATTTTTATTATTTAGCTCATATTAGCGAGTCCATAACATGCTAAGGCAAATATATACGTTATTTTTTGTTGAAACAGTAAATTAATTTAGGTTTGGTCAGTATGGAAAATCTTGATAATTGTAAAAATGCTTATTATTAAACATTCAACATTCAATAGAGCTGTGTACGATTCAATAGGGCACCTGTTGATACGATATCTATGATGATACATGGGTTACGATTCGATATATTGTGATATATCCTGATACATACATATATATATATATATATTTTTTTTTTTCAGACAGTTAACATTCTATGCATGGCATTTTCACAAATAGCTGCACCCAAAAAGAACCACCCCACAGTAATGAAACTTGGTGGGTAGGTTTGACATTGTGAGACATGTGAATGATTCAAGTTTCACGCTCAGCCGCGCATGTGATGTAAGCAAGGACGGGTCTTATCGCGGTTCCTGACTGACCCACCAGCCATGATTGCGGACATTCAGCGAACAGTGATGTCCTCCATGAGTCATCCTGTTAGTGCCAGCACCATTGGCAGACGGCTGCACGACGCAGGACTACATGCATGCAGACTGTTACGACAACTGCCCTTAACACCACGTCAATGTCACCAAAGACTGCAAGGGTGTCACGCCAGACTGTCATGGAGTGATTCAGAATGTCAGTGGGTCATCTTCAGTGACGAGTCCCGCTTTTGTCTTGGTGGAGACGGCCAACGAATCCATGTGTGGAGGCACCGTGGTCAGCACCAAGATGAACGGTTTGTTGTCAAGCATCACACTTCCAGAAGGCATGGTGTCACTCTACCTCCACCCCTACCGCACCATCTGCAGGAACTGTGTGAGAATATTCAAGCTGCATGGGATGGATTATCACAGGACACCATTAGGAACCTCTACAACTCCATGCCGAGATGTCTGGCTTGTTGCGTTAGCCATACTGAGAGATGTATGTGTAGCTCAATAAATATTGTCCATATCAGTCTACATGTATCATCATTTAATGTTCCTGGTAATCTTTCTTCCTAGTGCACGGCAATCCCACACTTCCTTCTGGGTGCAGCTATTCTTTTGACGATGAGTGTATTTATCTAGGCCTGTATGAGAGCCATGGAAAACGTCATGCGTGCAACAATTCAGAAAAGCCATAAAGACATATCTATTACAGAGGAGTCCTGACTGCTGCTGCAGAATGAACGCATGGAAAGCTCACATGTTTACGTATTCTTTTCATTGACTCGTGAATATGGAGGCACGTCCCAGGAGCCTAGTCTGAATTGCTCTGGTCTATTGTTAATTCCGAGTTAAAGCTATGCCATTGTTCCACCGCATGAAAAATGGATATCAAAACAGAAATGAAGATCTTTGGCCAAGGAAAGCTGTGCTCTTTTTTTTTTTTTTCCACGGCTCTTCTTATTCGTCTGGTTTCCTTCATCACAGAAAGTGCCAGCTCACTGCTGCTTGGTAACAACGTGGCGAAGCATTCAGCAGATGTCACACTCCATGAGTCATCAAGGCAGCCAAAGCTTCTACCATGTGCCGCAGGTTACTGACAGCCAGGCTGGATGGCTTGTAGCCAGCAAACACCAAGTGCTGGGTTGGTGCTCAGTGCCTAATTGTGAAGGGAGGTCTTCAGAACGTTCTGCTGTAGTTTAGCTGGTTTGGTCATTCTGATGAGGCTGTTTGTTGAAGAATTATGGTCTTTAACAATGCTCGTTTTCCGAAATAAAGGTGGTTCTTTGCATGATATTATAGAAGAACCAATTTTGGTTCCCCAAAGAGCCTTTTGATAAATATTTGTAATTGAGTTGTGCACAGGCTTTAAAACCTATGAGCGGTTTTCCCTAGAACGGTGCATCCATGCCAAGAACCTTGATTTTTAAGAGTCTACTTAAAAACCACTTTCAGTAATAAAGAGCCTAAAAGGTTATTTGTGTGATGCCTCACAAGACATACACTCATCATCAACAAAGACAAGACAGAAGCGGGAAGATGACCCGTTGCCATTTTGAGTCACTCCATGACAGTCTGGCACGACACCATTGCAGTCTTTGGTGAAGGAAAGGATCCTACCAACACAACAGTGTGAGTCAGAATGGAAAGCACTCAGCAACAGTACGACCTTATATCGTCAGTCAGGTACAGCGATAAGGCACGTCCTTGCTTACGTCACATGTGCAGCCAAGCATGACACTTGAATCATTGGCATGTCTCACAATGCCAAACCTACCCACCAAGTTTCGTCCCTGCCGATTCCTTGGTTCCTTCTGGGTGCAACAAACTCGAAGATGAGTGTATTATTTCAGTTGATGTTTCTTTAGAGAACCATAGTGGTAAATGAGATGTCTGTGTCTGGAGAACCTTTTTAAAGTTTGAAGACTCTCCATGTAACCTCCACAATATGTAACGGCTCCAGGAGGAACTCTTAAATTGGTAAGCAGTATTTGCATGAGTGGTCACCACCACTTCTCCTAGATCCTAGAGATCTATCTTCTTCAGAAGTTCTTGATTGATGCATCAAGGTCAAATGAGGGAGGGGCAGCATGCTGGTTACAGACTGGAGCTGAGCTCTGCAGGAAGGTAGAGCTCCAGGTGGAGACTTTATAATGACTACTGCTTTATATGACGTGCCGGTTCTCTGAGCGCGTAAAAGGTTCTTCACATGCTCATCTCATTTACAGAAAGGCCTCTTTAGGAAACCACAAGTGACTCTTCTTTGACATCACAAAAACATTTTTTGACTATTTGACCGTTTGACCATTCAGTTTGAATGCTGTGGCTGCCGGGTGTGGGCTTTTCTTGTGTTTAAATGATGCACGCAAATGTGGCTCCCCCTTGTGGAGAAACTACAGGCTGCTGAATGTGAGCCACGTTCTTTACACCAAGGAATTTTCTTTGTTATAGTGGATGCTCTGTGGAAACCATGCAACCAACCAACACAAGCATTGTGTTTTCATAATTGTATTCCTCTAAACCGCTTTAGCTGTACGAAAAATGCAGTGCATCATACTCTGGGAATCCTACCGCAGCCTAATCCACAGCAGCCTAATCCATTGGTTTAACAGCAAAAGCAAACAGCTTGACCTTAAATTCATTGTCTGTACTTCTACATAGTGATTATTATTGGATCAATCATCACTGATATCCAATATCTGGTTATGTTGTTCTACCACATGGGTCTAATGCTGGGTTTCCATGTTGTGGGTAGGCGGCAAACCAGATATCTTATTGTTGTCCATAGAGCGCCAATGGCCTCGTATTACAGTGACCAATCAATTGTTTCGTAATGTGTTCAAAATCATTTATATGAGTTATATATATATGTAATAAACTTGGTGTTGATTTTTGGGAGCCTTGGATGCCAAATGTCTCACTGTTGAATTAGAGCATCATACAACAGAACACTGAAAGGGAACAAAGCAGCATTCTGCCCTTTCCTACTGCTAAGGCCCTCCTCTGATTGTCATTCATCCTCACCATTGATGTGGTGACTATGTCACCATGCATGGCTGTGTTCCACCGTCAGTCGGGTACCGCTATGATGCACGGAGCACATTATTTTCTGGTGCCGAAATGCCACCGAAGTTTCCCACCAGGCACGAACATCCATATTATGGAATGTAAAAATAATAAAGATAAACTATGTTCAGGTTACGCTTCTCACGCATGAGTGGCTTGCTAAGCCGACGTCTTGGTGGCCTGTCTGCTGAAACCGAAACGCTTTGTGAGGACGTTCAGCCCCCATAGCGCTGTCGTATCCGATGGTTATATGGAATGTAAAGGGTCCGTAATTCCTAACAGATGCTGAGAAGTCTGCGAAGGATCCCAATGTTGTTTCTCCGTCTCCCCGGAGGGGGAATTTCGAGAAATGTAATGTTGCCTTGACTGTGTTTTGTGTTGTACCAGTCTCTAGGCAAAGGTGTATGATTCTTGGATGGAGTGGTAGATGTGAAATGAAATGCTTTGCCCTTTACCATGTGAGCTCACTCCGGTAGAGGCCCATTCTTTCACATCCCATTGTACCTACAGTGGCCCACCACCACCACCACCACCAGCAAAAAGAAAAAATGGCGTCGCTGAATAGAAAAGGGATAATTTATGAAGCAGCGCTGTGAAAACATCTAAGGCATGAATCATCTGCGAGGTGAGAAAACATTGTGTTTATCTTGGGTATCCAATTTTTAATGTCTGAAAAAGCCCCTTTTATTCATCAGATAACTCTGGCACGGCGCCCAGAAGTTGCTCTGTAGAGCGTGTATATTACTCAGCAAACACTCAGGTGGTGGTGACAGCAAAGCCAGGCCTTCCCACCTTGTCTTGTCTGCATGAGGAAACCCCTCTCTCTCTCTCTCTCTCTCTCTCTCTCTCTCTTTCCTCACCTATAGTCTCCAGCTCCTGTGAGATTCAGGCATTCTCCTTTTCCGCAAGTTTTCCTCCTTCTGTGCTGTTTCGTTGTTCACCCTTTCCTTTATCCCTTGGCGAGAAAGCTCGGAGGGATGAAAGGTTTGCGTTTGTGCTGGTGGAGCTAATGAAATGTGACAGGCCTGTTACCGCGATGGTTTCGATTAGTGACCACGGAGTCCCTCAGACATTTCAAGTATCCTTTCCATTGAAAAGGGGCTTCTCTGCTTCCCAGTTAAACGCAATCGCTCTCTTTGGACCGATCTGAGTGTAATAATAAACGAAGGAAATGAATCATTTCGCCCCATTTAATACTAGACTTAAACACGAAAGAAGGTGAGTTATTTGGTGTTTAAATGAGGAGGAAGGAATCAATCTGGGTTCTGTAGTAGTGTATGGCTGCAGAGGCCATTTTTGGCCAGCTGTGTCAATCACAATTCGCTAAGCGTCCTGTACATCAGTGAATTTCATCCCAAAGGGATTAAGAGATTAGTTGACGGTGAAGAGGTGCAAGTTACGTGTATAGATATACACAAATCCTGTAAAGCTCTATTTCTGGGACAAAATGAGGTTTTATTTTGACAACGGTATATACTGTAGATATATGACCATATAAATGTTTAAACTGTTCTTTGCGCTGTTAAATGGTCTGATGGAAAACCTGCTGTTTTGCTGTAGAAATAGCACCCAGAAGGAGGTGTGGGATTGCAGTGCTATTGGGAAGGAAGATAAAGGTTACCAGGAACAATAAATGATGATACATTTAGGCTGATATGATCAATATTTATTGAGCTACACATACAGAAGCAGTGTCTCTCAGTATGGCATTCCTGCACTGTGGAAGCTAGGCCTGCGTCCCGCTGATCTGATGAACCAGCTACTTAACTACAGACTAATCAGACTCAGACTTTTATTTCTCTAACTTCACTCCTTTCCTTTGCTTGTCCTGTTATCTGGTGTTGACCCGAGGAGGATGGGTTCCCCTTTTGAGTCTTGGTTCCTCTCGAGGTTTCTTCCTTTTTCTGAGGGAGTTTTTCCTTGCCTCTGTCGCCCTGGGCTTACTCACTGGGGGCTCGGACACCAGATTCTTTGTAAAGCTGCTTTGTGACAACCTCTGTTGTAAAAAGCGCTATATAAATAAATGTAAACAAAAAAAAAAAAAAAATTTTGCTAACACAAACCCAGACATCTCGGCAAGGAGTTGTAGAGGTTCCTAATGGTGTCCTGTGATAATCCATCCCATGTAGCTTGATTATTCTCACACAGTTCCTGCAGATTATGCAGTTGGGGTGGAGGTGGAGGGACACCAGACCCTCTGGATGTGTGACGCTTGACAACAAACCGTTCATCTTGGGGCTGACCACAGTGCCTCCACACACAGATTCGTTGGTCGTCTCCACCAAGTCAAAAGTGGGACTCATCACTGAAGATGACCCGCTGCCATTCTGAGTCACTCCATGACAGTCTGTCTCAACACCATTGCAGTGATGTTGACGTGGTGTTAAGGACAGTCGTCGTAGCGGTCTGTGTGCATGTAGTCATGTGTCGTGCAGCCGTCTGCCAATGATTCATGGAGGGCATCACTGCTCACTGAATGTCTGCAGTCGTGGCTGTTGGGTCAGTCAGGTAGAGCGATAAGACCCATCCTTGCTAACCACACGCACGACTGAGCGTGAAACTTGAATCATCTGCATATCTCACAGTGTCAAACCTACCCACCAAGATTCTTTCTGGGTGCAGCTGTTTGTGCAGCTATTTTATTGACAATGGACGTACAATGGTTTTGGCTACATGAAACTATATATTCATTTATTTGTTTCCTTATTTGCTGATACATGAATTGATTACACCATATGGTCAAAATGGTATGTGGACACTTGACACTCATAACCCCCTATATGAGCTCCAGTTCCAAAACCGTGGGCTTAAAAATTGCCCTCCACCCTGTAACAGCCTCCACTCTTCCTGGAAGGTCATGGAGTGTGTCTGCGGGAGTTTGTGCCCATTCAGTCGTAAGAGCATTTGTGAGGTCAGGCACTGATGTTGGACAAGAAGGCCTGACTCGCAATCGATGTTCCAATTCGTGCTGAAGGTGTTTAGTGGGGATGAGGTCAGGGCTTTGTGCAGGCCGTTCCTCCACAGCAAACTTGTCCAACCATGTCTTTGTGGAGCTTGTGCACAGGGGCATAGTCATGCTAAAAAGGGTGTTCCCCAACTTGTCAACAGTTATGTTAAAAATGTGATGTTTTTTGCAGATGACATCATGAGTAAAACCGAGTGAGGTAGGAATGCTTTGCAACAAGCGATGTAAAAATTGCTTATTAGAAATCAGCGGTGAAGCCGCTCCACAGGTTAATAACTCCACAGGTTATTAGAATGTGACATGCCCTTTCCAACAAACCCTGGATTGCATTGCTAGCCTTCAGGTAACCAGAGATATGGACACTGGAATCTTTGTACCCAACTTAGGCGCACCCTAGGCGGCCTTAGAGAGACGTTTCGCCCGCAGTGGAGGTCCAGATTGCAGTGGAGATTCCATGAATCAATGGAAATAAGACTGTAAGTTGGAATGGCCCCCTTCTCCTCCATAGTCTTCAGAAAACCAGAGCACTGCAGATTGACAGCGTGATGTGCTCTTTCTAAGGAGTCCTGGCAGCAGTTGCTAGCCCTCAGGAAACCCTCAGGAGCTACAGACCCTGAAATCACATGGCTCCTCTCTCGTTGTCTTTGCTGCGGCGACCATGTTGTTAGTGTCATAATCACGTGAATGACAATTAGTCCACATCAAGCTTTAAGTGCCAACGCCGAGCAGGAAAGTGAGCAGGTTGACTAGTCTGTGGAACTCCTAGCATGGCGTAGAATTACTTTACCCTTCACTGGAACTAATGGTCCGAGCCCAAACCCTGCAAAACAGCCCCAGACCATTATCCCTCCTCTACCAAACTTTACTGTGGGTGCTATGCTATCCAAAAAGTATCTCCTGCCATCTGACAAACCCAGATATGTCCATCAAACTGCCAGGCAGAACACATTTCCATTGCTCCGGAGCCCACCACTATTGTACACCTGTTAGCAATGGTTGTGGCTGAGTGACTTGAGCTCAGTGATACACATTTGGCTGGATATTCCATAATAATCAGACTGAATCCAGTAAGTCCTTACAGGCCTGCTGAAAACAGAACCAGTGCCAGTGCAACTTCACTGCACGCATGGTGGCAGCAAAGAATGAGACAAAAGCTCCTTACATAAAGCACTGCAGCCAGACTGCTGTGACATCATTCAACGGCAAACTGAAAGCATGACAAGATTCATCCATACTTGGGTGTACATGTCCTCAGGTTTGACCCCTGCGGTTTGCAGGCTGTCCTCAATGTAAATCTCATTTTTATGGTTTGTTTTGCGCTGTTTACTGTACATTGACACCCGACCAGCTCTCATGAAGTTCAAACTCGATGCCGCTAACCTCAGCCATCACTAGCGCAGCCCGCGAGCCTCCAGCAGGTGACACCTGCTCTTATGGGAAGGACACCTACAGCTTTCGCCTCGCACTGTAAGTTCACTTACTCCTCTGAAGCGCACACTCAATGCAGGAGAGCTAGCGAAGGAGAAACGGCAGCACTGTAAACATTTGGAGGTCTGGGCGGTAAACAGAGGGCTGTGTGTATGGAGTGTGCGGCCAGGCAGCTGCCGAGACACGTCAGGAGTTTGAGCAGTGGAGAATCTGCAGCCCCTGGGCCTGCACTGGAACTCCTGGAATCGTCCACCAAACACATAGCAAACATGCCTCTCCGCTCGGCCAGCCGCTAGTCACTGTTTTGCCCGGGAGAGCTCCGACTGCTGATTTTGCGGATTTTCCTTTGCTTACATGGTACGTTTTTGGGAATGAGGGCTTTCTGTTTGACGCAAAGAAAGGCTCACTCAAAAATGCAAACAAGTCACCGTGGAAACAGACATTATAACACATTTTCCCTCCGTCATGTCATAGTCCTGAGCGAAAAGGCATGATCTGCTCCTCTCCAATCATAATGCAGTCCTGCTGCACATGCATTATATACCTAATAATACAGTGCATCATATTGTATCTCAGCATTTTACACTCATCGTCAAAAGGCTGTTTGCACCCAGAAGGAGGTGTGGGATTGAAGTGCTGTTGGGAAGGAAGATAAAGGTCACCAGGATCAATAAATTATGATAAATTTAGACTGATATGGGCAATATTTATTGAGCTACACATACAGAAGTAGTGTCTCTCAGTATGGCGTCGGGCCGCCATGTTTGCTACTGTAACGTCTCGGCATGGAGTCGTAGAGGTTCCTAATGGTGTCCTGTGATAATCCATCCCATGCAGCTTGAACATTCTTACACACTTCCTGCTGATTGTGTGGTAGGGGTGGAGGTGGAGTGACACCAGGCCTTCTGGATGTGTGCCATGTGACAACAAACCATTCATCTTGGTGCTGACCACGGTGCCTCTGCACACGGATTCATTGGTCATGTCCACCAAGACAAAAGCGGGACTCGTCACTGAAGATGACCCTGTGCCATTCTGAGTCACTCCATGACCCCCTTGCACGGCACCCTTGCAGTCTTTGGTGACGTTGATGTGGTGTTAAGGACAGTCGTCGTAACGGTCTGCGTGCTGCGTGCAATGCAATGGTGCTGACACTAACAGGATGACTCATTGAGGGCATCACTGCAGACATTCAAACCTACCCACCAAGTTTCATTCCTGTCGGTCGATCCCTTCTGGGGTTGTAAAACCAGTGTAACGAAAGCTCCCCAATACTATTGTTCTGTTTGCCATGCTCTGTTGGTATACCCAGCTATGGTTCATGGAACCAGTTTGGTGATTCTCAACTGAGCATTTAAGCCCAAACACATAGCACCCTCTCGACTGTACACTTCATTTTCCTTTAGCTTTATAAAAATGTCCTCCTATTACTGGATGGCTTTGCTCTGTTGTTTTCGGCTTGAAATCTGTACACAGCTGAGCGCTCAGACCCCCATATGGAATGTGCCTGAAAAGTATTCCAGTTCATATGTGTCACATTAATGCAGATGACAAGACTTCCAAAGCCTTGAGGAAAAAAACAAAAAAAAACAAACACCAATAAACTCATAATGATACTCCCCCCTCACCCCTGCGCGCCCCCAACACTGTTCGGCTTCAAATAAACAACAAAGCTTTCTCATGGCAATGTACGTCATTCGGCTGCATTAACCGTACGGTGGTTTCGATTGAATGTTTGCCTTGATTTTGCTCTTTGAATTAAGTTATATTTCCATTGCAGCCAGCAATTTGGGGCTCCTCTACATCCAAGTCTGCATATGTAGCTGTTTAATGTTCCTCTGCGTTGCCTGCATTGTGCCAGCACTCGTCCAAGGCGTGAGAGCCCCAGCGTGTACTTCAATCAGTCGCTCGGGACCAGCTGTTGACAGAATCAGTGGTATCATGGGAACGCAACCTATGTGGTATTCCTCTTCTGCTGAAAGAATACAGTGCTGTTCGCTGATGAGTATTTCTTTGTTTGTTTATTGGAGACATGGATAGTGTTCGCATTTATCAAACCAATATGACTGGTCCCAAGCAAAGCGGTCCGAGTGGTATGAATTAGCGCTCAAATCTGGATAACGTTTGGTGACATTACTGTAATGGTTTGTTGTTAGTGATCCTAAATTGGGCAGTGCGCTTCAATCTTATCGCACGTAGAGCTCGTAGACACTGTGCTTTTCAGTATGTGCCAGAGAGCGAGTGGAACTGGGGTTGGTGCGTCTGCGTCGTGATCGTAAAATACCGTTCAGATCTAACTGTCCTCATTATGAAGACCAATACCTTCTTATCCCTTTAAACCGCAAGGATACGAAATCATAGATAGTAGTTACTGAGTAATTCATAGTGGATACTGAATGATTCATAGTAGGTACTGAATAATTCATAGTAGGTACAGAATGATTAATAATAGATACAAAATAATTCGTAGTAGATACAGAATGATTCACTGTAGATACAGAATAATTCATAGTAGATGCTGAATAATTCATAGTACATACAGAATGATTCATAGTAGTTACTGAATAATTCATAGTAGATAATGAATAATTTATAGTAGATACTGAATAATTCATAGTAGATATTGAATAATTCATAGTAGATAATGAATAATTCATAGTAGATACTGAATAATTCATAGTAGATACTGAATGATCCATAATAGATACTGATGAAATTGATAGACTTTAATAATTTTTAGTAGTTACGGAATAATTTCTAATGCATATTCAGGATGTTTAATTATTAAACAATGAAATATCAGCATAGAATAACCAGTATTAATAATAATAACTGTATAATAATCCTGGTGTTGGAGCGATTAATGATATTTGTTTAATCTCTGCGGTCCGGCCCCAGCTGTCTGAGGCGGTCCACCTCGCCCTCCGAGTCCCGTTTGAAGTCTGTGTTGTTCGTCTAAAGATGGATAGAGGCCGCAAATGATTTAGCCTGTAATTTTCCCCCGTTTTCTCCCAGGGCTGGGCTCTCCAGCAGATGGAGATATGGCTTCCTGTTACATAATCCCCGCTCTTATAAATTTTGACTTCATTTGGTGTTTCCTGTGTGTATGCGTGCTCCTGTTCCGCTCTTGTGCAAGGCCTCAGCCAGGGCCTCAGAGAGGGTGGATGTGGACTGGTGGAGGCCAAACGGAGCTCAGTCTGAGTACTAGAGCTTGAAGTTAGTTTGGTCGGGTTTGATCGGGCTTGGACATCGTCAGTCTCGGGTCGGGGTAGAACTTTGTGTTGGGGTTTAATATGGTCTGTCTCCCACAGAGGTGAGGTGTTAAATATAAATAGGCAATAAATATCCTGTTTTTAACAGATTTGTTCATCAATCAAATAACGGAAGCTGTAATTGTTATTAGGCAACCCTGCTATCTGCAGCTAAAGCAACTTAACACTGTTGCTAAGATGACCTATCTGTTGTCACTGGTCTGGGTCCAGATAGGGGTTTATTCTGCTGCTGTAGATTTGGTGCTGCAGCCTGTTATTCGGGTTCGGACCAAGGATTCAGGTCTCCTGAAGCCTCTGTAGAGCCCCAGCAGCCTGCTGCCCTCTCCAGCTCTTTTGCTCTTTTCTCCAGCCCCCTTTAGCTCCCCTCTGCAGCGCCTCTCTAACCCCCCTTCTCCACCATCCTCTCTCTTCCTGCAGTCATTTCCCCCTGGCCACACATTGCTGTCTTGTCCCTACTAGCTTTTTCAGAATGAAGGAACAGAAGGCCCATCAGCAGGCCAGCTGTTGTAGTGACGCTTTATCATATTCTCTCTCTCTCTCTTTCTCTCTCTCAGTCTTTGCTCTCTTGCACATTCTCTTGTTTTAAAGGGAGCTTTGTAGTTCTGACATCTTGGAACATTTGAGCTGAACCTTCACAGCTCCGCTCGGGGTGAATAAAGGACAGCTGTCTCACGTCATGTCTGTCTTTCTATCTGCGTGAATCTCTCTATACAGTCTGACTGTGGGGTTTGCTCTCTCTGTCTCTCTGGAAGTGTGTAATGGTGCTCTCGGATAGCTGTAGAGATCTCTAAACATGTGTCTGTGCTCTGGAAGCGGCGCTTTAGACGTGTTTCATGAGATTGAGTTACATGTGACGTGTACGTCAGAGCTGACGTGTCTCAAAAGTGCAACTTCATAGCAAAAGGAAAGAACTGCCTTAAATTTAACGCATGTTGATGCATGTCTTACTGCAAATGGTGTTGTTGAAGCATCTCTGGTTATTTTGATGTGTTCACACAATATAAAGGGCCAGGGTTCTGAAGTTGTTGTTGTTGTTGTTGTTGTTGTTGTTGTTGTTATTATTATTTTTTTGTGCTACTTCTTGCCCATCTTGTGGAAATCATCATTTTTCTACTCTAAATCATTTGCCATATTTGAAACCTTCCCTAGTAAATCACTGATACCAATCAACTATTGAACACGGTTATAAAGGGGAGGTCCACTATATTCTCAGAATTTCCTCATAAGCACATCATTAGCAAAGTGATAAACAAAGGCATTCCGATTGGTTTGATGCAGAATGCTCCATTCTAAAGAAAATTCAAAACTGACTGAGTATTGTTCACCATGGTGGGGATAAGAACCAGACGTCTGAAGAACCCTCTGAAAGTTCCCTCACAGAAAGTTAGAACACAGAATGCTTATGAATGTGCTGCCTGATATCTGAAACACCATTTATATGCATTTTGAAAGGAAAACGACGACTGTCCTTAACAACACGTCAGCATCACCAAAGACTGCAATGGTGACGTGCTAGAGTGACTCAGAATGGCAGCGGGTCATCTTCCGTGACGAGTCCTGTTTTTGTCTTGGTGGATATGACCAACGAATCCATCAGCACCAAGATGAACGATTTGTTGTCACACGTCCAGAAGGCCTGGTGTCACTCCTCCTCCACCCCTACCGCACAATCTGCAGGAACCGTGTGAGAATATTCAAGCTGCATGGGATGGATTATCACAGGACACCATTAGGAACCTCTACAACTCCATGCTGAGACGTCTGGCATGTTGGGTTAGTTGAGTGTATATAGAAGTAGTGCATTAATATTAATATTCTCGGTAGAACTTATTTTCACACAGGTATTCAAACTGGTGCATGCAATTGTGTATGCTTTGGCTTTGGATAGCAAACACAATGGCTACATTAGCTCTGCAGACATTGGTTCCCTGGTCCCCATCAGCACTGTGAAGTAATCTGAGATTCTCTAGAACAGAGCATTTCACATCAAACCACCTCCATCAGTGGAACTGCTTTTTAAGTCAGTGATATTAATAGACTGTTGTACATTGTAATAATGCACTATAACGTGTGTTCATAGGCAGTGCACAGTGCCCCACCATGCGCTCGCTTTTCCAGTTCGCTTTGGTGAATTCCAGAGAGAGCGGGTAAATGCAGTGCGCTTCCTCTCCGTAATGTGATGTTTCGTACTTTCATGGAGGGGTCGTCCTCGTTCCCCTGCTGCTACGAGGGCCCCAAAGCCCAGTTGGTTTCGCTCGGCCTGCGAAAGGAAGCGTTTCAGGTTTAGCTTTTTAACGATGAGAATCGTCTCTGTTGGACGCCGTGCTAAAGCGGACCTGTCCTCCAGCAGCCATAAAGCATCTTTTGGACATGAATGGGTCCATGCATGTCTGTGTATCCCACCTTAAGGGATTTCCTTAAGACTTTCCTCCTTCCCCCCCACCCTCTCATGGAAAATTGTAGTCGAAGGCCTCGCATAGCTTAGCTGCATTTTCCCATGCTGCTTTTCAGCGCTTTGACTCGTTGAACTTTGAGAAAGGGCTCTTCGGCTCTCGCCAGCCTTGTGTTTTCGAACCGCCCCCGTTTTTTTGCTTCTGAATGGCACACCATTCAGGAAAGGCCTGTATTTTTCATGCCGTAATCAGCTGAGTTTATCAGGGGTTAAGGCACTGGCAACCTCTGCTGCAATCGCCTTCATTCCTGACATACACTGCAACCACTGTACGCCACTTTATCAGCCACCGATCAGCTCGTTATTTTACCCTCAATAGGGTTTCATGGGAAAAAGAATCTGATCAGGTGCCAAGCGCTCTGCCCCAACTGGTGCTAAAGGGAATGTTCCGAGTGGTTTATGCGCACTTGTTGGGAGAGAATTCCATCTGAAAGTGTCTTGTTTCTTAGCCGGAAGAACCAAAAGCAAAAATCCCATTGACAGCGAATACGTACACCATTCTCTCAATGGCGAAGACCCTCGGTCAATTACATGCAATCTTTTCAGATTCCTTTGCGGCCGGCTCCGTGAATAGATGCAGTCAGCGAGCACGGAGGGGCTTCCCTGTCCCTGTGCATAAGGGACTGCCTCAGTACAGTCCGGCCTGCTGGAAAGAAAAAGTACAGTTATAGAAGAAAGTGTGTCAATAGACAGAGAAAGGTCAGCAAAGAAAAGTGCAAAAGAAAGAATACTGGTGGAAAAAGTGATTGTGATCTGCGCCTGCAGTACTCACAGTGTCCTATGGGTGGTAGGCCTGCATGCATTATAGCCTGCACGTTGTGGGGGCCGGACTGACCCTCACTCTACTGTACAGCTCCAGCAGCTGCAGTGTGTTGTATTTAGGTCAAAGTCAAGTTTTATTTTCAAGTATATAAAAAAAAATATATATATATATGATCTAATTTAATCTGTGTTTATCTATATTTGTATATATACACACAGTGTGTAAAGAGAGCTATATACAGCACATACTTAAATTATGACAGAATATTTCAATATAACGAGACAGTGTTTCTTGGATATCATTACAGTGACCAGTTTCTGACCAGTTTCACAGAAAAAAAAATTCTCAGATTTTTTTTTTTATTGGAATTCGAGACTTTGATCGACTATATAAACGCTGAAGACTTGAAAACATACCCTACAGTCCGTATATGGAGGCTATGCTGAAAAAAAATAGTTTTTGTGATGTCATTAAGACTCATTTACATATATCTGCGTATTTAGCCAAGAGCTGTTTAGCCCCTCCCACTTACACTGACGCCATAAAGAGCATTTCAGCCCTGATTGGTTTTTAATGCGCTACAGTGTAATTAGAATAGAGGTTATTTACATACATCAGCTTTACATACATATTCTCAAGGCACAGTAACAAAACGAGAGGCTGGAAAACGGGCTTGTTAAAATGAATTAAGACTTATTTTTTTTCAGCACATAAAGCCATATATGGCCATACGTGAACTTTAATGCTTAAATTAAAGACATATTTCAGTCAAACAAAGCTTACATGGCATACGCTACGAAGCACCGTGTGATTTGTGCCATATATAATCCATCTATAGTTCAGATTTCCTCAGCAGGTTGCCATGATACGATAAAATGTTCCGAAGCCCACATGCACAAAAACCCCAACAAAGTCATTTTCTGAAAGTTTATAGTCAGCTCATTTCATAACCTATAACCATGTTAATAAAGTCTGCCTAGGCAATGCAGTCCCCTCAGTCATTTACTCCCCTTTGAACATCTTTTACAAGCAGACCACTGATTATTAGACTCGTTAGCATCCCTGGATGAGGCTCATCCTTTCAGTAAACCCGAAACTTTAGCTCATGTCTCTGGTCATATGAAGCACAATTTACTTCATCGCATCGCATGTTTTCTTGCAGTCTTCCATCTAAATGTAAAGGCACTGAAACATCTTTTAGGTTTTGATTACATCATCGTGCACCAGCAGGCAGCGAGAAACGATATTGACCAATAACATCGCCCCACTCCACCACCTCCTCACTACACTTTGGGCAGGAAGGGTTTGTCATGGTACTTCAAAAGAGCTGTTTGACTCTTAACAGTAGTGGAACATTTAGAACTGCTTTTAAGAGGTTCCCAAGCAGTTCTACGTTATAGTCAAGAACCATTTCAACAGGCAAAAACATTTAAGCCTTGAGTTTGAGTTGTCATGGTTTAATAAAATGGCTTGCCTTCACTAAAAGCTGCACTGCTAAAACTGACAGAAGCAGAATTACTGAGTGTGGGGAATAAAAGCAGGCTAAAATCTGGCATGTGCTGCTGAGAGTCACCCCGTAAAGCCTGAAATATTCATCTAAATGTCGGATGACGTGGGTTTATGCATTAAGGTCGCAAGCACAGGCTTACAAAGAAGGTCGATGTCCAGTTCTCAGTGGCAAAATGAGCATCATATTGAAGAACACAGAGGAGGACAAATATGACAATAGTTTTTCTGTATTATGATTTCTATTTTTATGTATTTCTATATTGTGTATATTCCACAGTCCAGCTCTGGCAATAAATAAGAGACCACTCCAGTTTCTTCGTAAATCAGCATCTCCACATGTACAGCAGGTTCTTAGTGAGGAACAGAAGGTCGGGTTCTAGCTTTACTGGTAGATACAGTGAGCGTCTGGTTCATAAGAACAAGGTCAAGCAGCAAACACACAGGACAACACAGCTACAGACTGGCAGAGGGCCAAAACCACTCTCTACTGACCGTGATGAGCGCCACCTCATTCCAATGTCACTTAACCACCGTAAGATGACCTCAAGTGACCTACAGAAAGACTAGCGAGCGGTGGCTGGGGTGAAATGCACAGCGAGCATGGTTCAAAAACAGGCTTCTGGAGGCGTCATTAGTGATTTTCTAAATAAACCGATTTTATATATATTTATTATATATATTTATATATTTGATCTGGAATTTGGTAGACGTGTTTCCAGTAGTGTATAGAATCAAACAGAACTGCTCATTTTGGTCAAACACAAACCCAGAAACTGTACAGCTAGAGAAACTGATCATTCTGAGGTGGTCTCTTAAATTTTTCCAGAGCTGTATATATGTTGAAATTATATTTTTATGTTTGTGTTACATTGCTATCTGTACTTCAGGAACACAGGCTAAAACTACATGCTGCATTAAAAACGGGCATAATTAATCACGCGTGGTTCTAAAGGGTGGCTGGTGTGGCTAGTTCCCTGCCATGTCGTTGCCTTCCACCTTGCTGTGCCTAGTTGTTGTCATGTCATGTTCAACACCATCCCTGTGCCCCCCACCCACCATTGATATTGTGTGCACATGTCTAATGTCCAGCTTTGCTGTAAGGGGAGAGTGAATAGCCAGTCACGACTGGCAACGAGTAGTACATCATTCGCTCACATGCTCGAAAGGACGTGTCCTTTGCCAAGTTTTGACAGAGTTCTCTTTGAATTCTCATCCAGTCATCAGTTTCTTCTTCCCGGGGAAGGGGTCCAAAGCACAACCCACCACAAGAAATGTTCAGAGGGGCAGTCGTGGCTGGAGGTTAGGGAACCAGCCTTGGGATCAGAAGGTTGCTGGTTTGATTCCCTGTGCCAATGGGGCATGACTGACGTGCCCTAACCCCCAACTGCTCCTCGGTCACTGTGGATAGGGCTGGCCACCAAGTGTGCTACTGCCCCTTAGTTTGTGTGCTCACTGGAGTGTGTGCGTGTGTATGGGTGTTTCATCTGATACTGATACTGTTACATGGTACTGATATTTGCTACGTATGTTACAGACTATAGAATATGGTAGGAGATATTAGGGATAATAAATAAATCTGGTGTGTGCAGCATATGAGCAGGAGTGCTAGTGGTGAGGTGTGGAGTTCAGCAGAGTGTTATTACAGTGCTAGACCGAGTCCTGTCTTCTCTTCAACACAGTGGGATCTCAAAGGTTCTCCATCGCTAGAAGAGACGGAGCAAGTTTCTTCTTGCGGATGCAGTGTGTTTGATGACTGTGTTGATTGGGTACTGAACACTGTGAAGTGAAAGCAGTGAGCTGATCTGTGTCTGATGTTAATAAGATGTTGTGTAAAGTGGATTTTGCAATGACACACTTTTACCTGGATGGTGCTGTCTGGAATGTCTCCTGTCAAATAACCTATAAACGTAGAAAGTATGTCGTTTTGGTAAACATTTTTGGCAGTTACACATGGTTCTTAAATAATAATAAATAATTAGCTATAGAGGAACCACATTTAGGTCCCAAAAGAACCTTTAAACAATGTAAACGTTCTAGGTCAGTTAAAGGTCCATGCCTAGAACCATTTAGAAACCCTTTGCGGTTAAAGGGGATGGTTTGAGGTGAAATACTCCATTCCAGAGAAACGTATTGGGTCAGAATTGTTCACAGTGGTGGTGATAGGAACCAGATGACCTAAACGAGCTATGAATGATAGTTATGAGAGAAGATTTTGGTGCTGAAATGTATGTTTTGAAACTGCTCTTGGTGTAAGGGTGCATGTGGGGTGGTATAAGGCAAAATAGTCCCCAAATAATTTTTGTATTTAATTTTTTTTTTAGATTGATGACCATTTCACCATCATGAGCATGGTATCTACAAAACTCAATAGGCACACGGTTTTAGGATAGTAAATAAATGTGTGTCATAGACATTAAGGCCTCTGGATCCATTAACCACCTCTGTCATTTCCCCTACAATGAACCAATCAATGACTTTTCTGTACCATTCAGTGGTACAGGAATGCTGAAAATTGGTGGAATGATGGTTCATGGTACTGCCAGTTCCCCACACTGTGATTTGTCGGAAGCATCATTGGGAATGTCCCCATGCCCAGGATGCTGAATGAATGTAGTCAGTGTCTGCATCTTCTTGTAGAGTAGAACTATTTTTAAAATGGCTTCCACAAACATCTCCATCACTCAGGAGAACCATGCAGTCAGAACCATTTAAACATTTCTTATGATTTCTTGGTTCTCAGTAGGCAGATGGTTTTAGGATAGTAAATAAAATGGCAAAATTCAATTTTAATCAAATAAAATCAAATAAAATCTAATAAAATTAGTGTCATGGATATTAAGGCCTCCATTAACCACCACTGTAATTTTCCCTACAGTGAACCAATGACTGACGTTGTTTACGTACCATTCAGTTGTACAGGAATGCTGAAAATTGGTGGAATGTTGGTTCATCTGCATCTTCTTGTAGAGTAGAAGTATTTTTAAAATGGCTTCCGCAAAGTTTTCCGTCACTCAGGAGAACCATGCAAACGGAACCATTTAAACATGCACATAGTTCCTTGGTTCGACACATAGCATTACATTTAAAACTCAGTAGGCGCATGGTTGTAGGATAGTAAATAAAATAATAAATTAGTGTCGTAGACATTAAGACCTCTGGTTCCATTAATCACCACTTTAAATCTCTCTACAATGAACCAGTGGTTGACTTTTGTTTACATTCCTTTCAGTTGTACAGAAATGCTGAGAATTGGTAGAATGCTCATTTATGGTGGTGCCGGTTCCCCACACCGCGATTTGTATGAATGTAGTCAGCGTCTGCATCTTCTTGTAGAGTCTGATCCTGCACCAGACGTGAGGTGTTTCTGGAGGCACTGAACTGGAGGGCACGGCAGGGGTCAGTGCTGCAGTGTGGCCTGGTTTTGCAAAGTGGTACTTCCAGTAAATCGAATAAAGAAGAGAAGGCAGAACGTTATGTCACACCAGGTGTGGTCCTGTCCACTCAGTTCCACAGTGAAATCATTGCAGACCTAGACATCATTGCAGAACTCATGATTACTGGAATTGAGACTACTGCCTGGGAAAAGCCCTCAGCAGTCAAAGCGATGTACAGACTCTAGTACAGTCTGATTCTTGTGTATTCAGAGATCCTGTGGGCTACGGGTTACGAATACGCCTTGCAAATATGGTGCACCTTCATGATTACCATGTTTGGAAATAATTTCTGAATAACTAAACTCTCAGCAAAAAGGGTTCTACGTTCTAGTACTAAAAAAGATGGTTGCTATATGAAGCTTCTTTAGGGACCATATACTCAAAGTTCTTAGCGAAGAACAATGGAACCTTTTTGTTACGAAATAAAACTATTTTAAAAGAGGTTCCCAAAAAGTTCTACATTATACAAGAGAACCATGCAACCAGACAAAGAACCATTTAAGCATTCACATGGTTCATTGGTTCTGTATACAACCACTACATTTGCTTAAAAAAACTGAAGCACCCTGAAGAACCTTCTTTTTTTACTGGTGCAGTTACAGGCTCCTAAATGGTTCCTGCTTTTGACATACCGTTCTAGGAACACATTGTAATTGGTGTAGAACCTTTTCACTTAACAAAGGTGCTATTCTTAATGCAATATCATAGGAAAACCACTTTGGTTCCCTAAAGAACCATGCAATCAGAACCATTTAAGCATCCTCATGGTTTCTTGGTTCTATATATATATATATATATATATATAAAGGTTCTTTACCGATTAAGGGCTCTCCCTAGCACTTTTTTCATTATGTGGAGGTTCTGCCATGGCTTTTTATAGGTTCTTCACACATGACATTTACAAACATGGCTCTCTTTTAGTAATTAGCATCCACTGGAAAGTTCTTTGAAGGACCAAAAGAGGTTCTTCTGCTTTACTCAGCATTAGAACAGCTTAGCTTTAAAGTTCTAATAAGGGACTGGTTAGTTTCAGAGTCTACACTGTGCAACTAGAATCTCATCCTAGTCCTTTATAGAAGCTAGAACTGTGTGGGTGTCAGTTTTATCCAAAATACTGCAGGTTCTTTAAGGTTCTTTGACCAGTAAAACCCAGATTAGACTCAGCTAAATGGTTTATTCACTAAGCACGAACTGTTATTCATTACGGCTTGTTTAGGTGCATAGCTGGAAGTCTGTTATGTGAAAATCGCAACATCCATGCAATAGTTACATATATATTTATTAATTAATAATAATTATATAATTTGTGCGTAAGTTGTAATAATGCACAGTGAACACGTTTAAGAGCGTGTTATTGTTGAGGATGAATTATAACCCCAATGGACATATTTTAGAGCATAATCAACAGCAGTTAACTCCATAGTTCATGTTCATGACATTGTCAGCACCTTCGCGTTGTGAAACCAGCTTAAAGCTTCTTCACAAACTTCCTCTTCTAGTTCCTTTAAAGGGGATCTCCACTGATATTGTCATAGTCCCTGCCCAATGAAATGGTTAACATGCCAACAGAACCATTCAGAGTGGTTTTCTTGGCCTGTTCTAGAGCATTTCACTAATTACCGAGCCAGGATTGTTCACAGTGGTGGAGAATGAAACCAGACGTCCACCTCTAAAAGCTCCCTCAAAGAAAGTCATGACGTGAAATGGTTCTGAATACACTGCCTGATGACTGGGGCAATTTTATAAACAGGTTTGTGATAAGAATTAGGTCTGAAATGTATTTAAATCCATTCTTTCCAATCCGTTCATTCATCCATTCACATCAAATAACTCTGAATGACCTCTCAGCCGTTGAAATCTACAGCGATTTAGAGATCCCTGCGGTGGAAGTCCCCTTTAATGAGGTTTATTACTTAGGAGCTGATAATGAGAGCTTAATAATCACTTCACAGTGCAGTTTTCACCTTGTGCTTGGGATGCGCCAATACGCTACTCAGTAGAACAATTGTTTCACCGTTTGAGCATGAGGTTATTTGGATGGATGGTTAAGCCAAGTGCTTCCAGGCTACTCTATTATTAACAGCTTAGTGGTTTCAGAGAGGGTAAAGACATTATTAGATTGGTATCGGTATCAGTAGATACTCATGGTTCTGGTATCAGTATCAGCATGGGACATGGAAAAAGTGGTATCAAGCCATCCCTGCACGTCAATTCAAGTCAATTTTGCTTATATAGTGCTTTTTCCAACCGTTGTTGTCACAAAGCAGCTTTCCAGAAAATCCGGGTCCAAGCCCCCAGTGAGCAAGCCAAGGGGGGCAGAGGCAAGGAGAAACTAACTCCCTCAAAGCAAGAGGAAGAACCCTCGAGAGGAACCAAGACTCAAAAGAGGAACCCATCCTCTCAGCAGTCAAAGCGATATACAGACTCTAGTACAGTCTGATTCTTGTACATTCAGAGGTCCTGTGGGCTATGGGTTACAAATGCGCTTTGCAAATATGGTGCACCTTCACAATTACGATGTTTGGAAATCATTTCTGAATACCTAAACTCTCAGCAAAAAGGGTTCTATGTTCTAGTACTAAAAAAGGGTAGTTGCTATATAAAGCTTCTTTAGGAGCCGTATACTACAAGTTCTTAGAGAAGAAAATCCGGGTCCAAGCACCCAGTGAGCAAGCCAAGGGTGACACTGGCAAGGAAAAACTCTCTCAGAGCAAGAGGAAGAACCCTCGAGAGGAACCAAGACTCAAAAGGGGAACCCATCCTCTTCCGGTCGACCCCGGATATCAACAAACACAGAAAGGATCAGAGTTTATAATTATAGGCAATACTGAATGAATAAGAGCTGTTAGTTACATGATGATAGTCTGTTAGAAAGATTAGGAGAAGTGTTGAGTGTTTTAGGAGAAGTGTTGAGTGTTTTAGGAGGAGTGTTGAGTGTTTTAGGAGGAGTGTTGAGAGTTTTAGGAGGAGTGTTGAGTGTTTTTGGAGGAGTGTTGAGTGTTTTAGGAGAAGTGTTGAGTGTTTTAGGAGAAGTGTTGAGTGTTTTAGGAGAAGTGTTGAGTGTTTTAGGAGGAGTGTTGAATGTTTTAGGAGATATGCTGAGTGTTTTAGGAGAAGTGTTGAGTGTTTTAGGAGGAGTGTTGAGTGTTTTAGGAGATATGCTGAGTGTTTTAGGAGAAGCGTTGAGTGTTTTAGGAGAAGCGTTGAGTGTTTTAGGAGAAATGTTGAGTGTTTTAGGAGAAGTGTTGAGTGTTTTAGGAGAAGTGTTGAGTGTTTTAGGAGAAGTGTTAAGTGTTTTTGAGGCAGAGGAAGAAATGTCTGATTAGTCTGTGATTAAATAGCAGGACTGTCGGATGGGCGTGTGCGATGCAGGTGAAGCACAAGACAAGAAGAAGCTCTGTCGTGCGTAAACTGGTCATCAGGAAGACAGTAGCATCACGGCGCACAGGATGGGCAGTAGTTCTGCATCAGACCACACAGTTTGGGCAGTAGCTCAGCTTGGGCAAAGAAAACACAGACAATTAGTTACATGGAACTTGATATGGACATATTAGTGAAATATTTAATCATTTGGGCAACCAAAGTGCCATGTGTAGGTACTGAGTTGCAATTTGATGCACTTAAAAATACCCTTTACTCTCAGGACATTTCTTTTGGTCCATTTGTTGTGAACTTTGCACACAATGTAAAGGACAACAGATACTTTTAAAGAACATGGACAGTTTTGGACAGTTGGTTCAGTTCAATCATTTGGACACTTGGGTTGCTCAAATGATTGAATAATTCACTAATATGTCCATATCCAGTTCCATGTAGAGGTGGCCTGATACCACTCTTTTATGTCTGATACTGATACCAGAACCATGAATATCTACTGATCCTGATACCAATCCAATACTGCCTTTTCCCCTCTCTTAAGCCGTATTTGGACGGGATTAGTTGTAGATGGGGAGGTGGGTTAATGTAATTATTACCGTACATTTTTATTTTAGTCCCGTCCGAATGCACCATGTCAGTCATTCTTACTGACTGCCCGCTCCAGCGTCAGTAAAGATTCCAGCACCTTGTACCTTCTGGAAAACAAGCCACAGTAATAACCTCAGGTCATATTAATCCCATGTCAATCGACATGCGGGTAAATATTCTGTCATATCCTGTGGAAAAGGAGTTTTCCACGTTTTTTCTCAAGTATAGGCTTATGTTTAATGCACTCTCTGTATTTCTGTTTCAAATAGTCGATACGCTCTTGGCATTTTGTCCAGTCTCCAAACGCCATGTTTGACAAAGGGATATTTCAGGCAAACCTCTCGAAATATGGCTTCCCATACAGAATGGTTATGTACCATGTCCAACCTGTTTCAGTTTTTGTCCAGTTGCGTGTTTTCTTCCCTTTGGTTGGCGCCATGTTTGGTTGAGCAGTGGAAGCTGCGTATTACACACGTTTTGTTGAAGGTGATGCCATCCTGTGCGAATGGGTTATAAATTGGACTGGCGTCCTGTAGTGAAGCTACCCCACCTCCCCATGTAGAACTAACCCTGTCAGAATAGGGCTTTAAACAACTCAGCTGTTAATAATACAGTAGTCTGGATGAACTTTGGAGATACAAGGTCTTGTCCCAACAGCAATGCTGCCAATTAAACACTAACACAATGTGAATTTAGACCATAAATATGATCTTAACAAAGTGTTTATTACTATAATATTATTGTATAACTAAAAATGTATGTAATATGTGATTTGTACAACACAGAGCTCCACTTATCCACCAGTACAGGTTCCAATGAATGAAGCTTGATGCTTATTCTGACTGAACCTAATTAGAAGTGTCTAATTAGGTCTTTATTGAACACCAGGGCTTAATGAATGAATGAATGAAGTCTTTGCCACTGTGTATGCGTTAGGAATAGGACCTGATTAAAGGTGCTGAAACAGAGAGAGAAAACTTTTGGGGTGGGGGTTGTTGTTTCCAAACGGTGCAGCGGCAGCAGCAGCAGCAGCTGTGAAAGCACTCCGTTGTGACTCAGTAAGTGTGACAAGTTCATTTGGAAGCATAACCGATCGGTAATTGGGGTATTTATTTTAATCGCCGGAGACAAAGGACGGGGGCCCGTTTAATCTCCCATATGGCGCTGTGTGGTGAGGTTCCCGATTGTGCAATCGATAATGACTGACTTGTCGAGTCGGTCGGGTCTTCTTTGGGGGGCGAGGAAGCCTGTTTCAGCTGTTGTCATGCGTGTGCACAAGGATGTGTCGACCAGGGCGTCTGGTGGAGCGTTGTCTTCTCTCGCTGGGGCTTGCAGGTGTTTAAAAGCCATCTGCGCTCCAACCGTTGAGCTGGCTTCGCGGACAAGGGCCTCATTAAGGCTTTCTGAACTGCATGGCTCTCGCTCTCTTTCATTCTCGCTCTCTCTCTTTTGGTGGTAGCTACCCATCACTTTTTCCTTTCATGTGTTTTTTTTTTTTTTTTTTTTACTTTCTTTCTTTCTTTTCATAGCTCAGCCAGTCACATGTGTTTCAGGGCGCTCGTCATAACGATGCATGTCCATGTAGGCTGGGTTAGCGTACTTGTGTTAGCCTGGGCCTCTGGAAATCCAATGCTGGGCTTGCTTGGCTTGACGCTGGCATTGATGATAACATCAGCATTTTAAAGAGCTATGCCAGTTAAGGTGTTGCCTTGCTTTCATTGCAAAACAGCATGACTGGTACAGAGCTTCCTATCATTAACCACACACTTCACTAGAATGCTGGGTCAAGCGCTAACCTCATTCAGGCTAAAAATGCAATTAGGACTGCAGGGCTTCCACATGCTGAGCAAGAAGCCATCACTTCAGTGCTGTCCAGAGCTTCTTGCCATCATACCAGCCACACTACAAGCAATGTGAGTCGAGTTTGCTTGTTTGTAGACGCCTGTTGATCGCCCCTAACCCGACATCTTCCTGAGATCCGGCTCTGGGTTGACCTTTGCTGGTGGAAACCTAAGAGGGGGCGAGGCGAAGCTGCAGCTGACCCACCTCAGCCCTAGCGCAGAACTGCGTCATGCAGCGCACGCTAAATGTGCTCGAGAGCCTCTGCGTGCGACCTGGAGCTGCGTAACCGAGGGCAAAACCATACAGCATTTAACACGTCCTGTTCTCGGTATTCTAGTAGCTCTCTCTTATGAAGACTTCTAAGAATGTGAGGCAATTCATGCTATGATTTTTATCTGCTGAGCACTGGCTTCCGTCTCTCTCTCTCTCTCTCTCGCACCCATATTGATGGGGTGGAACCAACAAAACACAATAGGCCAGAGCCGCTGCATGGGCCAGCGATGACAGCATCATCAGCTTGCTGTCTTCCAGTGAACCCCTCGTGAGGTTGCCTGTTTTGGAAACACGTGTCCTCACATGTCCTAGGGCGCCTGAAGAGACATCATGTAGCGTGATAATGCTTACTGTACTCGTGTGATCTGGTTCAGGGGCCTGTAGAAGTTGACATCAGATCAGATCAGATTAGATTAGATTAGATTAGATTGTATTTTGAAGGTGTTCTACAGTCTTCTGCAGAAGTTTGGGAGGGGCGGGGCAATATGACTACATGTACTGTATATCGTTATGGTGATTAATGATGTCACAATGCAATACAGTATTACAACTTTTCTGAGCATATAAAAGTAATAAAATGTGCCTTAAAATCACAAAGAAAAATATTGAGTTGTTAGTATGGACATAAACCTTAATATAATGGGCTGCATATTTAATTACAGAGAATTGTTGGCATTTTATGTGAATTTGTATGTCATTAATGACATTATTTATGTTTATATTTATTTTATTTATACAAGAAAAAATACTGTATAAAATAATATTGTAATTTTGCTGTCAAAAGAAATATATGTAATTTGTCGTTACTGTGATAGTACTGAAAATAAAAAGTTTTACAGATAAGGTCCGTAATTTTACAGAGTTGTAAAAATTGCGTGTTATTTTCCATAAAGTTAGGATTTGTTTACAGGGCATGCTGTATATGGTCAGTACTTGTTGAGCACTGACCACCTGCGTGTTTCATTATAAAGAGAGCAAAATTAGTCCAGTTTAATTGGACTTAGTGCCACACCGTTTATACAGACACTGGGGAAAAAATAAATTTCATTTTAAATTTTGTTTTTTATTTTTTGTTCTGTTTTTTTAATCACTTTCCTTTTCTCTCAGTTTCCACATCCAGATGTCTGAAAAAAAAAATCAAATAAATAATATTTATAAATTTGCTTTTAATAGATGCTGTTGGCTGGATAGTTTTGGTTGGTGGACGATTCTCAGTCCAGCAGTGACACTGAGGTGTCCAGCAGTGTCACTGAGGTGTCCAGCAGCACTGCTGTGTCTGATCCACTCACACCAGCACAACACACACCAACACACCTCAAAGTGAGAGAGGGAGGGAGAGAGAAAGAGAATGAGAAAGAGAATGAGAAAGAGAAAAAAGAGTGAGAGAGAGTCAGAGAAAGCAAGGGAGAGAGAAAGAGAAAAAAGCGAGAGAAGGAGCAAAAAGAGAGAGAGGGAGAGAAGCAAAGAAAGAGAAGAGAGAGAGAGAGAAAGTGACAGATAGAAAGAGAGAGTGAGAGATAAAAAGAGAAAAGAGAGTGAGATAGAAAGAGAAAAAGAGAAAGAAAGAGAGAGAAGGAAGAGAGAGATAGAGAGAGACAGATGTGAGTGTGAGAGAGAGAGCGGGAGGGTTATACAGGAAATGGTTTGCATGATTGCTGTTGTAGTTCCTGTTTAAGGACTTTAATTGAAGCAGTTTGAATGGAATATATTAGCAGCTGAGCTCCGGTTTCCTGTGCTGATCTAAACGAGTTCATATTCATCTGAAATCTGATCTGTTCATTTTCTCATCCAGTAAAAACGACAACTAGCTAACGAGCTCAGTCACGGTGAACGACAGAGCGCTGAGCTCTGCTGTGGTTCTGTTACTGTGGTGAGGAGTGAGAGAGGTGCAGGACAGATCTTCACTGAGTCGGGTCTGAGAGGAAGTGAACGGACACGCGGCTCGTTATGAAAAAGGAAAGTCTGAACGAAAACAGAGGCTTTAAAAACGAAGGAGCAGCAAACGAATGGCGTTTCTCTCCGTCTCAGGTTCAAAACTGAGGTGACTCATCTGCTCATGTGCATGTGCGGCAGTGGTTAAAGGAGGGAGCGGTGGTTAAAGGAGGGAGCACTCAGCACCACGGCACAACTAATGAATTACCCTGAAACCAGAGTGGCACAGCACACAACCATTAATATTACAATTAATTATTAATTATTAATTATTATTATTATATTGATCTGTATTTACCTTCACATGTGACAAAAGACAGGATTCATTTATTCATTTTTTATTGGTCTGTCTATCCATAATCAATACTAACTATCTATCTATCTGTCTGTCTGTCTGTCTATCTATATCCATATATCTATATATCTATGTATATATATGTTTGTCTGTCTCTCTGTCTCTGTCTATGTATCTATATATCTGTCTGTCTATCTGTCTGTCTGTCCATCTGTCTCTATCTATCTATCTATCTATCTATCTATCTATCTATCTAGTCTGTCTATGTGCAGAGATGGTTTAAAACGTGTGGCAGGAGTTTCTTATTTCCATCACTGAGTTACAGGTTATTGTTGGTCCATTCTGATCTGATATTTTTTATATTTCTGATATTTTTCTTCCTTATTATTTCAGGCTAATTATCTTCATGTAAGTGAGTGAACTTTAAGCTCACCTTTACTGATTTGTCTGAAGACTGCAGTCCAGTTCATAAACATTTACAACACATGATCTGTCTTTACTACAGCTGTCAAAATGTTAATAAGGGTTTTACTATTATATCAATGCTATATTTAAAAAGAACAGATACAGTTTGAAACGCCAATAACCACCCCGCACCCCTTACAGTCATAACCCAGCAGTGATTTAAAAAAATAAAGATTTTAAAAAGCACATAAAAGCACATAAGGTAATAAATTCACTAAGAAATAGTTGACTACAATTTATGTATATATGTATTTGTTTTCAAAAAAACATAATAATTTTACTCTGTAATATAAATGTAATAAATGTAGTCATTTAATTGTGTAATATAAATGTAATGAATGTAATAATCTAATTGTGTAATATAAATGTAACAAATGTAATAATTTAATGTAATTTATTTTTTCAATTTTATTTTAGAACTAGTTTAATACTTGTCTCCCATGTGCTTAAATATTTATTTTCTTTGCTTTTTGTTGAGGTAGGTATTTATAAATCAAGAATCAGAACATCAGTAAGTAGACTGTACAAAAATGTTGCTGTAGCTTAATCATTTCTGGCTGCAAAAATTTTGAGTTAATCGAATTTTGAATAGTAAGTTAACAAAGTGCCCAAAAACTTATTATTTCAAGTTCAAATAAATCAAATATTTTAATATTTTAAGCAGCAATATTTGCCAGATTTTATACAGTGTAATAAATATTTATGACAACTCAGTAACACTACAGTTATTGTAGTATTGAGTGAAATATGATGTTTTATTTAAAGCTGGTTAAATAGCAACAGAGTTGCTATCAGATTCATCAGCAGCCTGATTGTTTTGAGTCAGTTGTTGAATTCAGAATTATTGTTCTTCAGCTGAATGAGAAGGAGCCGAGCGTGGAGCCCTGAGGAACCTCATACGGGTGCTAAAGGCAACTCATCTCCCACTGATAATCTGCTGATGGGGTTTCTGTTGTACAGCTGTATTTCAGTATGAATTATTTCTCAGTGAAACAAGCTGAGAACCTGTGTGGAAAGTTGTAAACATTTAGTTTGTGTACATGTGTGTTTGTAAGCAGAATAGAAATAATTTTAATCATGGTTTGAATTTTTTAAATGTTTAATTTTACACATTTAGATTTTTTTTCTTTTGTTTCGTTACATCCACAGAAAGGCTAAAAAGGCAGAAGGACAGAATTGAATTTGTCGGTACAGAATGTAATCGAAAGTAAAATAAATGTGAGTTTTATGTGTAATTATTTATGTAGCTATGACATTAGATTTGAATAGTATTAAATGTCTTCTATATATTTATATATTTAAATGGTTGTTTTCTGCTAGACTGAACAAGAAAGTGGTTTGAAAAAAAAACCCATCTGCAGATAGATGAATATTTAGATGACTTGGTCCTCATTTCAATACTTTTGGAATAAAACTTTTTGTCTCCAAAACAGTAACTTTACAGGAGAAGGAGAAACTTTTCTGACTTCACTGTGAGCTGATGTTGCAGGCTTTCTGAACCATTTCTATTGTTCTCAGACGTTTACCCTATAATGTGGTGTTTTAACCTAAAGAAAGTTAGTATTTGCTTTTAATGCCAGCCTTAAAATTGAAGCCCTGGGGATCCTACATGCGTGGTTTCGTTCTAGTGAGGTGAATCTTGTTCGTGCAGGTAAACAGTAAGCATGTACTGATGAAGCCCCTTTAAATAAAGTTCCAGTGATCAATAAATGACTGATATAATTCACTATATTTCTCTCTTCTCCATGTAAACTGGGCGGTCCTAATCATGGGTAACGCTTCCGTAAGCATTGCCCTGACCAATCACAGGGCTGAACACAACACAGTTTCAGAGTCAGAGAAACGGAGAGCTACAGCTAACCAGCATAACCAAAAGCAAACAAGCTACACCACCTGTCTGTAGTTACCTGTCAACCCTTCATTCCTCTATCCATCACTAACATTGTTCCTTCATCCATTCATTCCTTTATCCATACACCAACATTGTTCCTTCATCCGTTCATTCCTTTGTCCATACACTAACATTGTTCCTTCATCCATTCATTCCTTTATTCATCACCAACATTGTTCCTTCATCCGTTCATTCCTTTGTCCATACACTAACATTGTTCCTTCATCCATTCATTCCTTTATTCATCACCAACATTGTTCCTTCATCCGTTCATTCCTTTGTCCATNTAAAGCTGGATAATGATGTCCAGTTCAGTATGAGGGGCAGAGCAGGCTATGAATGTTGGACAGAGAGCTGTCAGTCAAGCTGCATATTAGCCATGCCCACACCGATTGGTCTGCTCAGCAGTGTTTAAGCCACTTTTTATCGTATTTATATCTAATATTTTTAATTCAAACTTTGCTGGAGGTTTAATATGACACTCGAGTTTAGTATCATACAGACATTTATAATATTATGCTCTGTGGAACTTCAGGATGGATTCAGCTGGCTGGATCATCTTACAAAATGCTCTTTTAACGTGCAAGACTCAGTAAAGACCAGACTGGACCAGAATGCTAAACGGTCCTGTTGCTTTGATGGCCTGGTTCTTTCTGACAGGAAAATGTGCAGCTGTGAGATTTGAAGAGCCCGAGTGGAAGATTTTTGTTTTTCATCTTCTGACATAAAATACTAATTATACTTCATCCTCCGTCGGTCCTCAGCTTCCTCTGTTATGATTAAAAAAGGAAGTTGCCGTAAAGGTGCTCTGCTTCTTCTCATCGAACTTTCCTTCAGAATTGGTCAACCCTGTGAGTGAGCTGAGTAGCTCAGAGGCTCGTGTGCAGCCTGAGCGTTATTAGCTGGAGCAGACTTGTCGTGTGTTTGCTCGAGATTAGGCTGCCATCAACACTGAAGATTCCTCTGTGTTTAAAGACCACCTGATAGCTCTCTGTTGTTCTCTCCCCCCATTTTTCTGGGCCTGCGTCGGAGCGTCACTCAGGTGTGGGATACCTGTGTGCTTGAGGGTTAGGAAGGCAGTCTGGGCCAGCCTGAAGAGGCTTGTCTGCTGGGGTGTGCTTGGATTAGCCCAGTGGAATGACTGGCTCAGATGGATTAGAAAGGGAAGGGGGCTTTCCTTTGTTACACCACCGCACAGTCTTCAGAGGGCTACCACTGAAACATGGCTCGAAGCACACGACATGTTGGCTACCGGGAGATAGGAATGTTACACCCTTAAACATAAGGGCACTGAAAGAGGCATAGAAGAATCAAAACGGTGGTGCCTGGTCTGACCACCCCACACAGTGCACGTGTTTGTGAGAACTGTGTGGGCGTGGCTAATGAGCAGCTTGATTGACAGCTCTCTGTCCAACATTCCTACCCTGCTCCGCCCCTCATACAGAACTAAAATCATTATCCAGCTATTATGTGACAGTAATAGGACAAAAGAAGTCACGGATGAACAGATGCGCAGACGAACAGATGGGCAAACGGACAGATGAAGCAACTTAAAGGAACGATCAAAGGAACATTGGTATATGGATAAGGAAATAAACAGGCAGCAGGAGGCTACAGACAGGTGGTCTAGCATGCTAGCTTATGGTTATGCTGGTTAGCTTTACCTCGCTAAATTTCTCTGACTCTAAAACTGTTTTGTGGGGGTGGAGCAGAGACGTCAGCCCTGTGATTGGTTAGGAAATGCTTACAGAGGCATTACCCAAGATTAGGACCGCCCAGTTTGCATGGAGAGGAGAGAACTATGTTGCAAGTGATCAGATCGGATCTTTGTGTCCAGACATCACCAACCCGTCTTCATGGGCTGCTCTGGTAATGATGTGGGTGCCAGTAACTACATAGCCACGCTGGTGACGTGGCTTTCATACCCAGTAGCAGAAGAGACGGAGGTGCTTTATCTCACCTCCCAAACCCTGTAAAATTTCGCCCTCATCGCTCTGTCAAGTCATGGTTAACTCTTTGGCGCTCTTTTGAATCCCAACACTTCCCTCACTCTGAAGAGACTTGCGCACAAGTAGGAATTCCCTGGCATGAGCATGAATTGTTGGCGATTGTCTTGAATCCCAGCACTTCCCTCACTCATAGTGAAGGACTCAAAAGACACTTTGAAACACAGTTTGAGCGTCCAGGCTGAGACGCATCTGTAAAAATCCGATTGGAATCGCATTTCAAACCATCTTCAAATGTGGTCTGGATCCGATTAGCAAAAGCCGGATTTCATGTGGTTTTCCGCTGTCCAGACTAACAAAAATTAATCTGGATACAATCTCGATATGCCAAAAATCGGATATGGGCTGGCAGCCTGAACATAGCCTAAGTACAGGTGTACTGTTTATCTGCAAGAACAAGATTAACCTCATGGTGATTAATCTCATATTACACAAACATAGATATCAACATGTGCAAAACCAGCACAATCCAGTCCTGATTCAAGTCAGATGACTAATTAACGAATTAACCAGCTAATAAACAAAAACAATGCAATGAAAGTGTCTAGATAGCTACTGGTCATGCATATATGCTCACGTCTAGATGTGTATCATCAGCTAATAGCTAAAGTAGTGCTGCATTTCACAGCTGTACTGCACTGTAAAACAACTTCAGCATGAACGGTACATGACTGTGGGTTTGCAGATTTGCGTATTTGCTTCTTAAATCAGATTCTTTGAGATTAGCATCCTGTTATTTGCAGGTGATCAGATCGAATTTGCGTGTCCAGACATCACCAACATATCTGCATGGGCTGCTGTGGTCAGGATGACGGCTGTGCTACACTGATGGCATGGTTTTCAAACCTGGATACAAACAGGAATTCCCAAGCATAAATATGAATTGCTGGAGATCGTCACAAATCCCAGTGCTTCTGTCATTCTGGATTTGATGTTGTCGTTGTTTGGCACTTTGGCACCTTGAAATCCAGATTGAGTGATCAACTATGGATGTATAGCTGCTGTAGTGCCACGGTTTGCATAATGCTAACATAACATTGCAAATGTTGCAAATCCCAATGGTGCTAATTAGCTCCCTGGACAAAACAACGAGCCCCCTCTGTGATGTAATGGGGGTGTTTTAATGGGTTCTTTGGTTGAGGTGACAGTAACCTTTAGCCACAGTGCCTACACTGAGCTGCTGGAGAACCAGGTTCTCGCATTCACAGGACTGCAGATGTGACTAATTGGCATGTTGAACATTCGGGAACGTTCACACATCTGGACTGGTCTGCATAATCCCCAGATTTGAATCCTCTTGAAAATCTGCGGGACTACCTGTAACAACCAGTAAAACGCCAGGGAAGGCATCCATCAAATCTGGACCAACTGCGCAATTCTTTGATGGAGCAAGAGTGTCTGAACATTGATGTGACCTACATTCAGAAACTTGTCTTTATTTCTTGTCCGGTGAGATTATATACTATGTAATGGTTTTTTCCTTGGATAATCAGCTATTCCTGGTCGCAAAAGGTTCTTTAATAACTGAAGCATCATCTTCAGCAGCACATCTTGCCCAGAAATCATTGTGACCTGATGTGCTTGCCTTGTGAAACTCGAAAAATAGTGGTAGACAAAGCTGTTTATAAGTCAACTACTATAAACTGCTAAAGATTTCATAACCATTAAATTTGATTTGCTGGGCTTTAGATTGCAAATGACTCCATCCGTCATATATTAGTGGTGATACAACTTTATGACTTTATTGTGGTTGTTGTGGCATAACTGATAACACCACCACCTGCCAGTGAGCTACCAGACTGGGGTTCAAATCCCAGTATGGGTGACTATGCCAATATGAATCCTTCGGCAAGACTCACACACTGGCCTACCTGTACCTTGTATGTCGCTCTGGATAAGAGCTTCAGCTAAATGCCATAAATGTAAATGTCGATATTATGCTAGCTAACAAATTAGCATGCTAAAAACTACAAGGGTAATGGAAACAAAAGGAAAGGAACTAGGCTACAACTCAGTTCTCCACCAACTTTACAGTCACTACAGTCATTACTGCATTGCGAAATTTGCATGGTTAGCTGATTAGTCTTATGAAGCAAATAAAAACAGTAATGCATTATGCATTGCTAAGTAATAGCATACCTATATTTAGCCTGTATCTGATATTTATGTATTTATATGCCGTATCTTGTCCATTTTCCAGATTTTGAAACTGTATGTTTCCACTAGTACTGAGTGAAAATCAAATGTTTTATCTCGGATAGGCTGTGAAAACCTACAGCTTTCTGTTTTTCCTTTCTTCCTAATCTTTCGGAATTCCTATGTCCTCAGAAGTCCACAGTAATCAGCTTCTTGTCATTTATTAACAGCCAGTGCGACTATATGGATGACAAAATCTAAACCTCATTTTCATGCCTTTTGTTCATACCAGCCTGGTGTGAAATATGACATATATGAGGTAAACGAATCCCCGGGCTATAGACTAAATGAAGGATCCTTCTAAAAGCATGCATCCAAGCGAAGAGCCTTTTAGATTGTACGGCAATAAATCCGTCTGGGCTGTCTGAGCACATGCCTCGGCTGTCCAAGCATGTGTCTCTGTTAAACACGTTTTCCTGCCTTTCCTTCTCTAATCTTGCCGTTTATGAAGCTCCGGATTTAGTCATGAGGCCGAGAAAGGGGGGCAAATTGGCCCCGGGCAGCAGTGGGTGGTCCTGGTGTGACAGTTGCCCTGGTACTTATGTATCCGTCTTGTTTAGAGAAGCTTCGGATGCTGGCCTTTTGAGCCCCGCCTGCTTCTCCATCAGCCGCCGACTCAGATTTTACGGCCATCTGCCGGTTTGTCACTCAGACAGTGCGGCTAACCTTGGGACTTCCTTTGAGTGACGGCCCGCCACATTTGACCCGTGCTTTCCAGGTCGTGACCTTCACCTTATTTCCTCGCATGCGGCCATTCCGACAGCAGGGTTAAGTTTATCTGATACCCCCGCTCAGGCCTGCCGCGGAGGGCCGGGTTTCGGTGCGCAGGCCACTTAGCTTTGATGCTCCGGTTTCGGCTCTGACCCTGCTCCATCCTCACCAAGCCTGGGTCCATCTGGACAAGCCCCTCAGTCCGCTAACCTTCCCACCACCCACACAGTAGCTGCCTAAGCGGAGGGTCTGTGTTAACCTTCCCCCTCCCCCTATGGTTAACTTTCCCCTACTTCAAGTCACTCGGAAATCCAATTTACACAGTTTTCCACTTTCCCTGAATGTAGCTGACCGTCTTGGTCGCGACTGATCTGATCATGGTAGAAGAAGAAGATGAGGGGACAGTAAGAAATGGAGCCTCGGCTAGTTTGACCCTAGTGAGCTAATCGGCTAGCCATGCCAATTTCACAGTGCAGTAATTGCTTTGTGTGACTATAAAGTTGGTGGAGAACGAATCTGTAGTCTAGTTCTTCCTTTTTGTTGTTACTAGCCATGTCAATTTTAGCATGCTAACTCTCCAGCTAGCAGAGTAAAGTGCTAAAGTTGTGTTAGCACTAATGTATGACAAGATGGAGTCGTTTGCAACCTAAAGCCCAGCAAATCGAATGTAATGGTTATGAAATCTTTAGCATTTTATGGTAGGTGACTTATAAACAACTTTGGTCCACCATTGTTTTTCAAGCTTCACAACGCAAATGCATCAGGTCACAATGATTTCTGGACAAGCTGTACTGCTGAAGTTGATGCTTCAGGTTTTAAAGAACCATTTACGACACGGTTTCCATCATCGGAATAGCCGAATATCCCTGGAAAGAAGCATTTATAAGCTGACCGGACTAAAAATCACAGTCACCTGTGACTGAAACGTACCTAATAGCATGTAATACCTCAATGAGCACCAAAAACAGCTGTGACTGGATTTGACATGGACTGGACAAGTTTCAGGATGTGAGTCACATCAATTTTTAGTCACTCATGCATTAAAGAATTGCGCAGTTGGGCCAGATTTGGTGGATGCCTTCCCTGGCACAATTGCAAGGAGAGTTTCCTGTAGACTGGGATTTTAGCCACTGCTGGTAGACCCGTATGACCGTACGCTTCCATATTCAGCTACTTCCTTCACACTGTGGTCTCTGGCACGTCCAAATGCAGTCACTCCTTTTAGTCAATCATTAACATCTGCTTTGGAGCCTGAAAATACTGACTGTTGAACATTTAAATGGTTCTTTGAGTCATCACAGTTATGTGTTTAACCATGCCTGTACTGAGATCGTTTAGATTCACTGTAGAATTCTACAAAAAAAACTAAAGATCTAGAGTTTCTTGTTTTGGTCCCTGTTCTGACCTTCCCTGGGGAGACGGTGTGGAATCTGGGAGGCTTTGGTGTCTGGGCTTGCTCGGCTCTCTCTTCAGAAGCCTGAGGAATCTGCTGGTGGTGCTGGGTGCCAAGGGAGGAGTGCATCTCAGCCAGCTTCCAGCTTCCGGCCTGCTGCCTGGTGTTTCTAGGAACAGGCTGCGCTGGAAGTGAGACTGGCTTGTCTGGATCAGATAGAGAAGGGAGGAGTGTGTGTGTGTGCTCAGAGAGAGACAGGGAGAGGGAGAAAGAGAGAGAGAGGGTTGTGCTATAGAAACACAGCACTGTGCTGTCGGCCCAAAGAACATCTGGGTATTCCCCCTCGAAAATGCCGACATGAATACACTGCGAGGAGGACAGAAGGACATCCGCTGTAAGAGAGAGAAGGAGGAAGGGTCGGTCATACGGATGTGTATTAGTGGTATACAAATGCGTTGATGCGTTGTATGTGTTGATCTGAATGTAGCAATTCAACTGCATTGCAAAAAGTCTAATTTTCAGGATATGCTGATCATCAAAAGAATAGTTCCAGCCAGAGGGAAGTGTGCAGTGCTATTGGGAAGGAAGATAAAGGTTACCAGGAACAATAAATGATGATACATTTAGACTGATATGGGCAACATTTAGAGGTACACATACAGAAGTAGTGTCTCTCAGTATGGCGTCGGGTCGCCAGGTTTACTAACGGAACATCCCGGACGTCTCGCATGGAGTTGTAGAGGTTCCTAATGGTGTCCTGCGATAATCCATCCCATACAGCTTGAATATCCTCACACAGTTCTTGCAGATTGTGCGGTGGGGTGGAGATGGAGTGACACCAGGCCTTCTGGATGTGTGACGCGTGACAACAAACCGTTCATCTTGGTGATGACCACGGTGCCTCCACACACGGATTCGTTGGTCGTCTCCACCAAGACAAAAGCGGGACTCGTCACTGAAGATGACCCGCTGCCATTCTGAGTCACTCCATGACGGTTTGGCACGACAACATTGGGGTCTCTGGCGATGTTGACGTGGTGTTAAGGGCAGTCATCGTAACAGTCTGCGTGCATGTAGTCCTGCGTTGTGCAGCCGTCAGCCAATTGTGCTGGCACTAACAGGATGACTCATGGAGGGCATCACTGCTTTCTGAATGTCTGCATTCGTGGCTTTTAGGTCAGTCAGGTACAGCGATAAGGCCCGTCCTTGCTTACCTCACATGCACGGCCGAGCATGAAACTTGAATCATGTGCATGTCTCATGATGTCAAACCTACCCACCACGTTTCATTCCTGTCTGATGATTCCTTCTGGGTGCAGCTATTTGTGCAACTGTTCTTTTGATGATGAGTGTAGTTTCTAAAAAAGAAGGCTTGTACTTGTTGTCCATATTCCATTACTGTTTATACAGTTCCTCTGGTTGTATGTATGTATTCACTGTTGCGCTGCAGTACCTGGATCAAATACAATTGTGCTCAAAACTGCAATCAAATCAGATTATGTGATGCCATAATCATTATTTTTGAATGGATGGCAGAAATGACTTTGAACTTGAAATGGAGATCAGGGTTTGGGGTTCCTTCGGAAGTGCGTGTGTATGTGTGTGTGTTGAGGGGGAGTACGTGTGTGTGTGTCTGGAGGTCATCATATTGCTCTTCCTGGCAAGCGCAGTCATTTTTAGCCTTGAGCACTATTGCCTTGTGGGAAGTCTTAGCAAGGCTCCGGCAGCATCCCGGCCGCAGGTGCTCCTTATCCCTCGCTGAAGGACACGCCCCCCAAGCTTTCCGTCTTGCACGCAGCCAACTGCACCCACTACACACAGGCTCCTGTAGGAGGTTAATCTAGCACACAGCATACATGTACAAGTGTGTGCTTCCCATAGCTTTCCGGTGTCCACTAAATAGCCGATGCATTTTGGTAACATTCGCCATTTTGACGTGAGTTGGGTGTTGTTAAAGTGTACGTAAGCAGCACCCTCACCAGTAGCAGTGCTTATGTGGGTTGTCCCGTCCACAGAGCTTAAACAAACCTGTATTCCCCAATAGCCTAACTACAAACAAAAGCCAAGCTAGTACCCAGCTAGAAACTACTGGTTCTAAAACGTCCAGAGAATATGCAATGTAATGCAAGCAAGAACATACATTTGTCTTTTTGCTTGTCTAGCCGGCGTTCCCTGGATGCAGCAGTAAATAGGAATCTCCTGGAAGACCTCGCCATTTTAAAAGCTGGGTCTTATCGTGCTAGCAGTGGTACTTTTCTTAAGGACCAATGAGATTACAGAAAAATGCAAAGATGGACACGATCCAGTAGCTTATTGTGTGTTCTTTGTCTCGTTTATTTATGCATAAAGTCTACATCATTAGCCTGAACTAGAGGTATAGCTTAAAGCTATCATTAGCATAAACTAGTGGTATAGCTTAAAGCTATCATTAGCATAAACTAGTGGTATTGCTTAAAGCTATCATTAGCCTAAACTAGTGGTATAGCTTAAAGCTATCATTAGCCTAAACTAGCGGTATTGCTTAAAGCTATCATTAGCCTAAACTAGTGGTATAGCTTAAAGCTATCATTAGCCTAAACTAGTGGTATTGCTTAAAGCTATCATTAGCCTAAATTAGCGGTATAGCTTAAAGCTATCATTAGCCTAAACTAGTGGTATAGTTTAAAGCAATCATTAGCTTAAACTAGTGGTATAGTTTAAAGCAATCATTAGCTTAAACTAGTGGTATAGCTTAAAGGACATATGCTTTTTGCACATATGCTGGTGATTCAATGTATCACTTCTATATAAGTTCGGTATTATTATGTTTATACTGTATTACGTACGCTGCCTGTATGATACATGTATACTTAATAAGGCTATTTGAATCTATATTTGGCTGCTATTGCACAGTTCTGTCATTTATTTGCACTAACACTGCATACTGTACATATACCGTACTTGTAGTCTGGGAGCGAGTGCAGAGGAAGAATTTCATTCTACAGTGCAACTGCTTGTTTCTCTGAGCATATGACAATAAATACTTGAATCTTGAATTAATCTATCATATGGCCATTAATAATACTAATAAGTACTAGCACAAAGCCGTGTGGAGGAGGCAGGAGAGCACTGAGAGACTGTGTATATGGTAAATAGTTGGGATTTTAATATTTGGGTTACTTGTATATATGAATGTGTTCTACATGGGCCTTTCTGTTTTGGGTTGTGGGGTTGTTTAGTGGTGCAGTCTTGTGCCTACCGTCTGGTAGAGTTTTATGGCTATTGGTGACCTGCCTGCTGTCCTGGCGGTTCAGTAGTGCTGGACGATGGGTCTTCCTTCACGGCTGAAAAAATTAGCCTAGACCAGCATGGAATTCATGCTGATCCATGCTGGTGTATGCTGGTTAGTGCTGGTTAGTGCTAGTTAGTGCCGGTTAGTGCTGGTTGACCGGCAAAAACTAGTTCAAAACAATACAAATGGCCAGCATCATGCTGGTGTGTTTGAAAGTTTTCTAGTAGGGTTGCCGCTGATGTTGCATCTCCTTACTCTGCGCCAATGTCACAATATCTTAGTTATTCCTTCTACCATGCTATTGGTAACTGAACTAACTTGCTAATACTAGTTAGGTTTGAATTTGTTCTTCTGCCTAATAACTGTAGCTGACTAGCACAAAGTCGTGGACATGCAGGAGGCAGGACAGCGCAGAACACTATAGACTATGAATCTTGTAAATAGTTGGGACTTGCAATACTGTAGGTATGTTTTACATGGGCCTTTCTGTGTTGGGCTGTGGGGTTGATTAGTGGTGTAGTGTTGTGCGTACCGTCTGGTAGAGTTTTCTGGTATGGCTATTGGTGACCTGCCTGCTCTCCTGGCCGTTCAGTAGCGCTGGGTGGGCGATTGGTCTTTCTTGCTACTGATGTTGCATCTCCATACTCTACGTTGATGTTGCAACATCTTAGTTGTGACTTCTACCACACTATTGGTAACTGAGCTAATGTTAATGCTAGCCTACCTAATGTTGCAGTTGCCTGGGCAGTCTCTTTGCATGAAGGACTACATTACATTACAGTGACCAGTGGCTGTGAACACTGAAGCCCCAAGTAGACTGGAGAATGGAAGCTTTGCCAAACGGCTGTTAGCTTGACTTCTTAACGCTCAGGTATATTTGCTGTGTTGCGGTAGCTGCCGATGTGTGGATATCTGTTTGGACGGGAGAAAACGCATGATTGAAACGTGTAGTCTTTATCATTTTCAGCTGTGAACGTTGTGGTGGCGAATGTCACAAAAACCCCAGGGCGTTATGTGCCTCTGAGATTGTGTATTTCTCATCCATTCTGTCTTGTGGTGTGGGGCAGGGCCCAGACTCGCAGGCTTGAAAAAAAGCCCCCATTACTTCACCAACACAGGCATGTAGTGCGGTGTTCTTTCTTTTCTTTTCCTCTCCATCTCTTGTGCCCCACCAGAATTTCTAAGAAATGCACCTTTTTATATTTCCTCTGCTTTATAAAGTCAAAATCAAAAGAAAGTGTTTGGCTTTGCTCGCCGTACACTACACATGCGTGGGCTGTGCCGTCATTGCTGACGCTTCACCAGGGCCTGGGCCTCTGCTGCTACAGCACTGGCTTAACCCAGCAGCGTAGTTGTACCTCTTGATCTGATGCCTTCTGAGGTACAACCGGTATACGTTTCTAAGAAGGTCTCTTTCTTATATAGATTCGTACAGCCATTGTGAGCCGGAGTCAGTTTTTGTTTTCGTTCTATTTTTGTTGTGGCTTTATTAGTGTTTATAAGTTAGGGGTTGGAGTAGTAGGGCGTTAGGAAGCTGTACATTATTTGAAGTAATGTGAGATGTGTCTTGGGAAAAAATTGAACTGTATATGATTATAGTGAAATCAATAGCCAAAATTCACCAATGTAATAGTGATAGTCACATCATAATTCAGATGACCTCCCAAAAAAGCATTGTAAATAGATATACAATATATATACAATATGATACAATATATAAAATAGAACATATATATGTTTAAGCTAACCAAAAAAAAAAAAGAGTCACCTGTGACTGAAATGTAGCTAATAGCATGAATAACAGCTGTGACTGGGTTTGGCATGGACTGGACAAGTTTCTGGATGTAGGCCACATCAATGTTCAGACACTCTTGCTCCATCAAAGAATTGCGCAGTTGGTCCAGATTTGGTGGATGCCTTCCTTGGTGTTTTACTAGTTATTCCAGGTAGTCCCACAGACTTTCAAGAGGATTCTAATCTGGGGATTTTGCGGGCCATTCTAGTGAATGTTCAGCATTCCAATCAGTCACATTTGCAACTCTGTGAACACGAGGATGGTCATCTTGGAATACAGGGATAGGAATGTTATGTTCCTCGGTAGGAACTGTGGCTAAACTTTACTGTCACCTCTACCAAATAACTTATTTCCACATGATTAATACACAAGGTCATTTAAACACACACACACATATATATATATATATATATATATATATATATATATATATATATATATATATATATATGTGTGTGTTGGCTACCATTGTGCTGAGTAATGAGGGACAGGAAGAGCGAGCCATCACCTGCCTAGAGAGAGTGAGGCCAGCTCTTTTGGACTTGTGGCATCTTTGATGTAATTTATCACTATTATGATGAATATAGTCATATTGCCCAGCTGTAGTATCACCAATCATATTATCATGTTCTTGGTCCATGGTCGTGGTGGTGTGTTAGTGTGTGTTGTGCTGGTGTGAGTGGATCAGACACAGCAGGTTTGCCGGACACCTCAGTGTCACTGCTGGACTGAGAATCGTCCAGCAACCAAAACTATCCAGCCAACAGCGTCCTGTGGGCAGCATCCTGTGACCACTGATAAAGGACTAGAGGATGACCAACACAAACTATGCAGCAGCAGATGAGCTATCGTCTCTGACTGTACGTCTATAAAGGTGGACCAGCAAGGTAGAAGTGCCTAATAGAGTGGACAGTGAGTGGACACAGTGTTTAAACACTCCAGCAGCACTGCTGTGTCTGATCCACTCACACCAGCACAACACACACTAACACACCACCACCACGCCAGTGTCACTGCAGTGCTGAGAATGATCCACCACCCACATAATACCTGCTCTGTGGTGGTCCTGTGGGGGTCCTGACTATTGAACAACAGGGTAATAAAGTGTACAGAGAAACTATAGAACTACATTATTATGACTTGTCCTACTGCAGCTCTCGTCTATGCAAATTGGGACCTTGAATCCAGTTTCCATGTTGGGACTTTGTAATGATTGGTAGTGTGAACGCCACATGGACAATCAGTAACATCAACAGTTTTGTTAACTGCTAGGAATTACGAAATACAAGGAAATTGGATTCAAGGCCCTGATTTGAGGACCTCACGCGTGATCATACACAGATATAGGAATGAGCTGGAAGTGCTTCCTACTGGAGGCTTTTCCAGGGCCTGGTATATGACATCTTTACCTGACAACATGAGCAGCATTAGTCTGTTTTCATGTAGATTCTAACAACAACAACCCCCCGTAACCCCTTCCCACCCCCATCCTCCACCCACACTTTTCTTAACCCACCTCAGCATACAGTATACCCACATTCACACCCACACATGCATGTATGTCAAAGCATCATTCCTCTGCAGCTCGGTTTCTTTCTCTTTATACTACCTGTGGTACCGTTTTCATGCAAGGCTGAATATAGACCATTAACCCGCCTTGAGCAAAGTCGTCCTCTCAGTTTGTTATGATCGTTTGTGTCTACAGGAGACGTGGAACCCTGTCCCGTACCGATATAAGCAGTTTTTGACTTATTCTGCCAGCACAGATACAATAGGGGTGTTTTCAAAGGTCACCTTTGATACACATAGAATCCAGTTACATTTGCTGTTTTTTTTTTTTTTTGTCCGGTATTCCAGACATAAGCCGTTTTTCCAGCCAAAGCTCGAACGGCATGGCCACTGGTCCCTTCTTCAGGCTTAACGGTCTGACATCTCACGTTGCCTTCAAAGGTGCCAAACACATTGTTCACATTCTGGTGACAGCCTCCAAGGTAATTTAACCGATCTTATCAAACTGTCGTCTGCTCGGGAAGAACATGTCGGAGCATCATCCCGGGATGTCAGTGTTATATGTCAGCCTTGTCTTTTTAGTTTCGGAGTTCAGTCATTCCGCATTCCTGACTAAAGGATAAAGCTCTCCTAATCCCCTTTACCAGGTAGCTTGAGTTGGCACGGCACAGCCACGGAATTCCAGCGGCATTCCGACTTGAGGGGGGTGAAGTTGTCAGGGGCTCTGGGCGCACCAGTCCGGTACAACAAAGAGGAAGTCCCGCTCAAAGCAAAAATAACCTTTTAAAGTTTTGTGAGAAAGCCAGGCGCCGCTGAGGTGTTGGTGGGTGTGTGTGGGTGTCATGCGGAATGCAACGTGTTAGGCTCGGGGGCTGTCGGCGCACTGATGGCCAGGGGCCAAATGAAGTCCGGCGCAAGGTGAGGTGGTGGTCTTGTGGCGTGACCACGCTCCGGACCAGGCTGTGCTTGATCTTATTACGGGGGTGACTTTCTGGGCCGATTAAAGGTCAGTCCTGGTTGAGGGTGGGCGTGGTTATTTAGATATATTCAAATACATTCAAATACACTGTAGTTGGAACTTAATGTGTCCAGTTTTTGAGCCATTCTAATGCAAAGGGTAACTTGACTTTTCAGAATATGCAAAATAAGGAGAAGATGGAAACGTGCAGGGATATCTTTCTACACCTCCAAAGTTCAGTACTGTAAGTTTGGTAGATTTTCTGCTTCTTGTGTGTAGAATGAAGCTTGACTTTCTCAAATGGGGACAGTTTTGGTGGCCTACCAGGTCTTGCATGGCTGTTAAGAGTCCCACTTTCTCTGTATACTCTTTAGGGGCTCCGTCTTGGGTCTCCGGGTTTGGTTTAATGAGCCCTGGTGTGATTGCTGTGTTTGTGGGTCAGTTAAAGCCGGAGAATGCTATTATCCAAACTCTGGTGCGCACCAACAAAGCCGACCGAGACCCCTGAGCAGGTTGTATGAACTCTGATGCAGACCGAGACCCTGAAAAGGTTGTATGAACTCTCATGCAGACCGAGACCCCGAAAAGGTTGTATGAACTCTCATGCAGACCGAGACCCCCCAAAAGGTTGGATGAAATCTTGTGCAGACCAAGACGGCTAAGCAGATTGGGTGAACTCTTGTGCAGACCGAGACCCCTGAGCAGGTTGGATGAACTATGGCAAAGACCCAGACCCCCGAGCAGGTTGTATGAAGTCTTGTGCAGACCGAGGCCTCCAAGCAGGTTAGATGAACTCTGATGCAGACTGAGACCCCCAAGCAAGTTGGATAAACTCTTGTGTTGACCGAGACCCAAGAGCAGAGGTATAAACACTAAACATCTAAACAGACCACAGACAGGACAGACCTCTTTCCAGAACTTCTTTGGGTTGTGAATGAGCTTCCTAAGCCTTGTTGGCCTTGTTTGGACTGCCATCTCAAATCCGATTTTTGCCATATCCAGATTCATTTTTTAAAGTTTGGACATCAAAAGAGCACATGAAAGCTTATTTACAAAAACCACATGGTTTAACATGCAATTCCAGTCAGATTGTTACAGAGAGGCCTCAGATACGACTCTCAAATCAGATTTTAAAGTGTCTTTCACATCACTTTCACAAACAACAGCCATGTCAAATACAGACTGATGGATGTGCTGGGGTTTGCTTCGTAGTTACTGCTGCCTATGGCAATACCACAGCAACACATGCAGATAGATTGGTGATGCCTGAACAAACAAATCCAACAAATCTTATCACTTGCAAATAACAGTGCGGAGAGCTCATCTCAAAAGATCTGATCTGAGAAACAAATCTGAGTTGACTTTTATCATTTCTTTATAAGGTCTGAATCAGCAATACTCCATGGACACATTAAGGCTCCATTTGGTAAAAGCAGTGATCCACTCGAGGCTGATGCAGAGATTCGCCCAGCTTTGCATCATGCAAAACCACAGTAACACAGTGAGTCTTGTGGCTCATTGCTCTGGTATCATGAAACAAGGCAAAAAATAGAACTAGCAAGCTCAGATAGAACAGAGAACAGCACAATTCAGAAAGTTGAGTGCATATTATCACAGTTATTGTATTGTATGGTTCTTCAGGAATGACAGTGGTTCACTCAAAGAACGATTTGCGTGCTTAAATGGTTCTTTGCATTCTATGTAGCAGCAACAATATGTTGCTTTCAGCAATAGAGGAAGAACCAACACAGTCTCCATCAATCTAAAGAACATTTGCAACTTTACAGGAGGATAAAACAGCTATCTTAACCTATATATATATATATATACAGGGGTTGGACAATGAAACTGAAACACCTGTCATTTTAGTGTGGGAGGTTTCATGGCTAAATTGGACCAGCCTGGTGGCCAATCTTCATTAATTGCACATTGCACCAGTAAGAGCAGAGTGTGAAGGTTCAATTAGCAGGTAAGAGCACAGTTTTACAGTTTTGCTCAAAATATTGCAATGCACACAACATTATGGGTGACATACCAGAGTTCAAAAGAGGACAAATTGTTGGTGCACGTCTTGCTGGCGCATCTGTGACCAAGACAGCAAGTCTTTGTGATGTATCAAGAGCCACGGTATCCAGGGTAATGTCAGCATACCACCAAGAAGGACGTTTTCCTCCACCAGCATCACGTAGTGACCTGGCCACTATCCTGCAAGAAGAATGGCTTAAAATCCCTCTGACCACTGTGCAGGACTTGTATATGTCATTCCCAAGACGAACTGACGCTGTATTGGCCGCAAAAGGAGGAGGAGGCCCTACACCATACTAATAAATGATTGTGGTCTAAAACCAGGTGTTTCAGTTTCATTGTCCAACCCCTGTATATATATATATATATACAGCAGGTGAAATAAGTGTCGTATATATTTCTAAAGGTGCTATTAACATGAAATTCTCACCAGATGTTGGTAACAACCCATCCAATCCACACATGCAAAGAAATCAAACCATAGATGTCCATAAATTAAGTTATGTGTAATAATAAGAAATGACACAGGTAAAAATTATTGAACACATGAAGAAAGAGAGGCGCAAAAAGCCATGGAAGGTCATGACACCAGCTGAAATCTATCTATCAGTAATTAGAAAGCAATCCTGCCACTTAGTGCAAATTAATATCAGCTGGTTCAACTGATGGCCTATAAAAAGGTGTCTCGTTACCAAGGTGCCACACAAGAAACATCTCATGATGGGTAAAACCAGTGAGCTATCTCAAGACCTTCGCAACCTTATTGTTGCAACACATACTGATGGCATTGGTTACAGAGGAATTTCTAAACTACTGAAGGTTCCAGTAAGCACTGTTGGGGCCATAATCCGGAAGTAGAAAGAACATAATTTCACCATAAACCGGCCCTGACCAGGTGCTCCCCGCAGAACTTCAGACAGAGGAGTGAAAAGGATTATCGGAAGAGTTATCCAAGGGACAAGGATCACCTGTGGAGAGCTACAGAAACACCTGGAATCAGCAGATACAACTGTTTCAAAGAAAACAATAAGTAATGCACTCGACTGCCATGGCCTGTATGCACGCTCACCACGCAAGACTCCTCAACAACATTTAGACAAGCCTGTGGAATACTGGGAGAATCTAGTCTGCTCAGATGAGACCAAAATTGAACCCTTGGATGTCATAATACACACCATGTTTGGAGGTCAAAAGGCACTGCACATCACCAACATCAAAAACACCAATCCGAACAGTGAAGTTTGGAGGTGAGAACATCATGGTGAGGGGCTGTTTCTCAGCATACGGCACTGGGGCGCTTCATATAGTTGAAGGAGGGATGAATGGACAAATGTACCGAGACCTTCTTGATAAAAATCTGCTGCCATCTACCAGGATGATTAAGACTAAACGAGGGTGGACATTTCAGCAAGACAATGATCCCAAACACACAGCCAAGGAAACTCTCAGCTGGTTTCAGAGAAAGAAAATAAAGCTGCTAGAACGGCCCAGCCGATCACCTGACCTGAACCCAACTGAACATCTATGGAAGCAACTAAAACTCAGAGTTCATAGAAGGATCCCACAGAACCTTCAGGATTTGAAGAGTGCTTGTGTGGAAGAATGGGCCAAAATCACACCTGAGCAAGGCATGCGACTAGTTTCTCCATACAGGAGGCGTCTTGAAGCTGTCATCACCAACAAAGGCTTCTATACGAAGTACTAAATCAATTTCAGTAAGCGTGTTCAGTAATTCTTCCCTGTGTCATTTCTGATTATTACACATAAATTAATTTATGGTTAATTTATGGTTTGATTTCTTTGCATGTGTGGATTGGATGGGTTGTTACCGACATCTGGTGAGAATTTCATGTCAATAGCACCTATAGAGATATGTTTACTTAGAAAATTGGTGACGTGTTCAATATTTATTTCACCTGCTGTATATACACATATATGTATTAGAAGTGGAGATATGGCAGAAATGGGTGTGTCTAAACTTTTGACTGGTACAAGCCAGGCTGTATGAAGACACATGCAAAACATTGTGAAATGCAAGTCGAATGACTTTGAGTTACCAAATCACACATGCCTAACACACTAAATCAGCCAAACCGTCAGATATGGATCATCTGTAATGCCAGCTGTATGTATTTTCTTGTTTCGAAATTATTTTCATACACATATTTTCAAATGGGGAAACTGGTTAGGATGCCTAGTTTTGGGTCACCTCTAAAAGCGAGCCAATAAACTTCCCGCAGGATGTTTTCCTCACTGCTGCCGTAGACCTTCTGAAGACCTTACGCTGACCCAGAAACAACAGCATGGAGTAACTTGATATGAACTAAAGCTCACTCCTTGCGGAGAATTCTCTGGAAAGTACAGATTCTACACTTTCGATTCGCCTCACATTTGTGTTTGTTACTGGAAGCGGAGATACTTTGTCATGATTAGAATATGGTGTAGTAGTTGTCGCATGCTGAGTCTTGTTTTGCCATCGTTTGACATTGAAACCAATGGTTGAAGTCATAAGTGCAGACTCGGACCCGTAAACCAAATGTAAAAGTAACTGAACAGTAATAGCTGTGAATAATTGTGTAATTACATGGTAATAGACAACATTAACGTTATAAATAAACTTCTGGGTTGAAATCTTACTATGTCCTTTCTGCAGTTAGTTTAAAGGTGCAAACAGAACCAGCAGAACCCAAATCCGTGAGGCCTGCTGACTGCCCTCCTCCCGCGTTTCCGGATGCACCCGTTAGTCAGAAGCTTTGCAACATCGTGAAGCCTGTAATGCTGTTAATAAGACCTAATTTTGGACAAGTGATTCATGGCTGCGGTCATCATTTGCTCGAAATGAATCAAATCAGCTCCCAATAAAAGAGTTCCTCAGTTATTTGGGAAACACAGTGCGGAATGTTAAATATATTTGTGGCCTCTTGTCACAATTCATAGCGGATACAATGGACATACAGTAGGAGAAGCCGTTAGCTGAATACCAGCACTTAATGCTTTCCTTTCTGAACAATGTGATGGGTCTGCTGTGTCAGAGTCGTGGACTATGCATCAGGACAGAGTGGCGGGATCTGGCCTTTTGAAATGGTACCAGAGAGAATCTACATGCTCTTGTACATTCCTAGCACGTTGCATCAGTCATATAAGCATCCAGTGAGAAGAATGGGCCTTTTCGCTGAGCTCGTCTGCTTTTATTGAGAGGATATCTAATTATCTTCCTGTCTGGTTCCTCTCGAATGCTGAATAAACATCCGTTCTTCTTGTTAAATCCCACTTAGGTCAGGACAGAAGGAGTCTGTATGTTAGAACCTTAGAACCGCATGCGTCAGGGTTCGTTGATACCCGTAAAGCCCCAGTGAACCTGAATCTGTATATTCTTTCTGCTGCAGTTAATCTAGTTTCTATCAGCCACAGCATACGTGCCAAGTTTCTTCCCACTGACCAATTAATGACACTGACTAATTAATGACACTTAATGATATATTTCACCATATTTCTCTACCCTCCATGTAAACTGGATGGTCCTAATCTTGGTTAACACTTCCGTAAGCATTTCCTGACCAATCGCGAGGCTGACGTCTCTGGCTCCGCCCACACCAAACAGCTTCAGAGTAAGAGAAACTTAGAGAGCTAAAGTTAACCAGCATAACCATAAGCTAGCAAGCTAGACCACATGTGTGTAGCTACCTGTCAACCCTTCATTCCTTTACCCGTACACCAACATTGCTTCTTCATCCCTTCATTCCTTTATCCATACCCCAACATTGTTCCTTCATCCCTTCATTCCTTTATCCATACCCCAACATTGTTCCTTCATCCCTTCATTCCTTTATCCATAAACCAACATTGTTCCTTCATCCCTTTATCCACACCCCAACATTGCTCCTTCATTCGTTCATTCCTTTATCCATACACCAACATTGTTCCTTCATCCCTTTATCCATACACCAACATTGTTCCTTCATCCCTTTATCCATACACCAACACTGTTCCTTCATCCCTTCATTCCTTTATCCATACACCAACATTGTTCATTCATCCCTTTATCCACACACCAACATTGCTCCTTCATACAGAATTAATGGATGAATTAACAATGTTGGTGATGGATAAAGGGATGAATGGATGTAGGAACGGGTAGAAAGTAAGTGGTGACATGCTGCTTTAGACAGTGGTCTAGCTTGCTAGCTTTTGGTTATGCTGGTTAGCTTTAGGACAGAAACTGTTCTGTGTGGGCGGAGCAAGAGACGTCAGCCTTGTGATTGGTCAGGAAATGGTTACGTACTTACATTTGTGTTGGTGAGATATTTTATGATGGTTTGAATTTGGAGAAAAGTTACTGTGGTGTGTACAGTCTTGTTTTGTAGCTTATTTAGTCTTCACCACAATTTATTAGTAACTATGTAATTACATCTGAATAGTCTAGTAATACAACAACAATATCTCTAAACTTCTAATATTAATATTTCAGTATTTCACACAGATAATTAGTTCTGCCCCCCCAAACAAAGCTTTCCAGTAGAGACTCTTGGCTGAACTAATTTTGGACAGGATGCTGTATGAGGAAACATTGATATCATATTCATAACTAGGAAAGTGTATTTCCTGAAGAAATTGCAGAGTGATCGTGCAGTTTAAGGTTGTTGCTATGCGGTTGCTATGGGATACCAGCTGGTTGCTATGGTGTTGCTAGTCAGTTGCTCTGATGTGTCAGGTGGTTGATAAGGTGTTGCTAGGCCGCTGCTATGGTGTGAGGGTTGTTTACTGAGTGGCTGTTGGGGGTTGTTGTCAGGCAAAGGAAACAATAGGGTTTGTGTGGGGGCAAAAATGAATGGGAGTCTAGGGGAGGAACGAGGGATGAATAAACAACACATGGAGGAGTGTGGGACCTTATAGCTGTGCATTAGAGCCTGGGCACCTGCCTTCAGTGAGTTCATGAAGGCTGCTGGGTACAGGAATCAGTAGGGTTTGTGTGGGGGCAAAAATGAATGGAAGTCTTAGGGAGGAACGAGGGATGGGGATAAAAGACAAACAGATGAGTGCAGGTTGGACCAACATTGAATTCGTGCTCAGGGGTCTGCTAGGACATGCAAAATGTTGTTTGTTGGTCAAGCAGAAATACAGTAGATAGGTGTGTACTTTTCCACCACATTCATTCTTAATAGGAGTAAAAATGGGAATTTTTTTTGTTCCCATCAGACCAAACATTCCAGAGTTGAAACGGTGTCCATATGTCGAAAATTGCAGGACTAGTTAGCAGGAAAATCTCAGAAATCTCTAGACCAAGAAATAACAATAGTGTTGCACATTGCTCAATCACTAATCACTACAGTGTACTCTGATACGATACTACGATAACACAAAACGATCAACGCAAAACTGCAGTTCTGTTGATCAGCCCTGCAAAATAGTGCCCCAAACGGTTCTTTGAGCAATCCCATGGTACGCCTTCGGTCCTCTGCAGAGCTATGCTGTCTGATGAATAGGGTGTAATGAATGATGAACCCCAGATTGAACCCGCAGACACAGTCTGTGCAGGCTAAAGACTGTAATTATGATCTGAAGACCAGCGATACACACTGGGATGATACGAGGTGAACGGCAGAAAGCAACCTGCTGGGATCAGCTGCAGGAACCACAACAGGAACCCAAAATGTGAGGAGGGAGGAGGCCAATAAAGCAGAAGCACTGTATTCATTTAATCCTTCACCACATTAGCTGCAGAGTTGTGAAGCAGGCAACAGAGCGTTTCTAACCGTCGCATCGCATTTGTTATATTAACAGCTGCGTTATGAACTGACTTAAAGGGGCATTAACATATTAAGATCTGTTTATGAACATACTTAGTTTAATATGTGATTTTAGTTTAGTAGGTTTAATATGTAACCCAGCATGCATTACTCCAATGCATCATACAACCATTAGGAATACATATGACTGCTAGCCTAGCCACTGAGCTATAGGGGAATCAATACAACCATGTGAACTTTAATGTAACTCAATCGATGAACAAACTGTGGAGTAAAACAGCAATTTTATCTTCATTTGGCACAACATGGACACCAGAGACCCACCAGAAATCCAGAGGCTAAACTAAGGCAAGACATTGTAGCTTACTGCTATTGGCTTGTGTGGCCACATAACACCAAATCAATGTCGCCAAAGACTGCAATGGTGTCGTGCTAGACTGTCATGTAGTGACTCAGAATGGCAGCGGGACATTTTCACTGACGAGTCCCACTTTAGTCTTGGTGGAGACGACCAACGAATCCGTATGTGGAGGCACTGTGGTCAGCACCAAGATGAATGGCTTGTTGTCACACGTCACACGTCCAGAAGGTCTGGTGTCACTCCACCTCCACCCCTACCGCACCATCTACAGGAACTGTGTGAGAATATTCAAGCTGCATGGGATGGATTATCACAGGACACCATTAGGAACCTCTACAACTCCATACCGAGACGTCTGACGTGTTGCGTTAGCCGTACTGAGAGGCACTACTTCTGTATGTGTAGCTCAATAAATATTGCCCATATCAGTCTAAATTTATCATCATTTATTGTTCCTGGTAACCTTTATCTTCCTTCCCAATGCACTGCAATCCCACACCTCCTTCTAGGTGCAGTTATTCTTTTGATGATGAGTATAAATAGCTCTATATTACATGGGCAGTAATCCCTCAGCAGCAGCTCTATCCAGGTGTCCCAGTTAGCATTGTACGTGTGGAAGCTCAGTTAGATGTATTCATCCGTGTTAGGATACTTATCAGTAAGTGTTTAAGGAAGCCTCGTCATCTGTTTTCTCACAGACTCTCTCACTTTTGCCATCTCGAAGAAAGACCAAACACTCTTCAATGACCTTAGCGAAGGGCCGAGGACAGCCTTGATTCACAACTTAAGCTTGACTGGGAATTTGCTGTTTAAGGTCAGGACCGACCACAGGAATCTCAATGGGACAGTCAGTTTTGTTGGAAGGCTTTAGTGCCGTATCCCAGCTGGGCTGCTCGGGGGTCCAGTCTTTGGTTGAACGTGGAGCTTCAACCCACCTGCACCAGAAGGCAAACAATATAAATAATCAGTGGCCACCAGAAAGGAAGCGCTGATGATTATCGCCCGGGCTTCGCAATAGTTTACACAAGTTACAGCAAAACACTGTCTTCATCATTTCATTGGGAAATCAAGTCATTCTGTAATAACACAGAGGATTACTGCAAGCGTACTGCTGGACCTGTGCTGTACAGTCAACAAGGCAAAAGTGTTTTAGGCACAAGTGTTGAAGTTTTACAGAGGGAATGCAAAACAGCAACTTCACAGGAGAGGGCAAAAACCTCATTTAATTCTAATGTAAGTCAATGGAACCAGACGTCTTTCCAAGCCATTCTGGGTCATTTCTGTTGGTCCATTCATCATGAAATTTCCACACTGTGTAAAGAGCAGCTGCTGTGTCCAAATGATGCATAAAAGTAAAAAATCAACAAAAAATATAGATACAAGTTTAGATACAAGCACAGACATATTAGACACCAACCTTGTTCCTTCATCCGTTCATTCCTTTATCTGTACACCAACCTTGTTCCTTCATCTGTTCATTCCTTTATCTGTACACCAACCTTGTTCCTTCATCTGTTCATTCCTTTATCTGTACACTAACATTGTTCCTTCATCTGTTCATTCCTTTATCTGTACACCAACCTTGTTCCTTCATCTGTTCATTCCTTTATCCATACACCAACATTGTTCCTTCATCCCTTCATCCCTTTATCTGTATACTAACATTGTTCCTTCATCCGTTCATCCCTTTATCTTCTAAAATGAGAAAAATGAAGATCGGAGCAGTGACATGAAAAAAGTGACTTTAACAGACCAATGAATAGAGTTTAAATTTTTTTAAAAATCCTAAAATTTAAACAAAAAAGATTTAAAAAATGAAAATAGTTCAGCTCAGAAACATATTTATAGCCAATTTAGTTGAGTGGTACATGGAGGGGTTTGAGCTAAAATAATTCCCGACAGATAACGTCTTATACTTTATTTTATTTTATTGACTATTAATAATACATATTAAAACTCAGACGACACCTGTAGGTTCACTGGTGGTCTGGATAGTAAATAAACCTGTGGTGTACACAGGATGACCCCATCACCACCACTGTAAAGAAATAAGAGCTGGTATATTCTGCACAGTGATCCGTTTCACAGCAAATAACTCTGAACGACTTTGTTCATGTCTGGATTTTACTGGATCATACAGACATTTAGAATTTACAGAAATGGCTGGAAGTGCCCTTTAATGGCCCTGTCTGTAGGGCAGTAGTGAATTATAGACTATGTGCATACCTATGGGAGAGAAAGCTAGCCACTCATCCTGAACACAGCTCATACAATGATCTACTCTGATCAGCGAGAGAGAGAGAGAGAGAGAGAGAGAGAGAGAGAGAGAGAGAGAGAGAGAGAGAAACACATGGAAGAAAAAATAGAAAGAGAGAGAGAATGCATTAGGACCCCAGGACAGGAAAAAACGTCTTGCTGTCGTTCCGGAAGAATTTGACGAGCCACCTGTATCTGTTCTCTCAATTCCAAAAGAGAGACTTTGAATTTGAGAGTTGAAGGGGAGAGAGAGAGAGAGAGAGAGAAAGAGAGAGAGAGAGAGAGAGAGAGAGAGAGAGAGAGAGAGGCAGAGAGAGAAGGAGAGAGGGAGGTTTTCCCACACAGGGACAGCAGCAGTCCTGCACATTCCCATCCATCTCACGGCCTGGAAATCCCCGTGCACAAAGAGCCAAATTTAATACTGCACCTCTGCAGGCGCAGGAGGCTCCCCTGGCCACCTTCCATACCAGAGCCACTTTTGTCTCGGAAAGCTTTAGGGGGCGAAGCAATTGTTGTGGTCGCACAGCCTGTATTTTAGCCAAGTGCGGTGGATACACGTTACTTGTTGTTGATTAGGAGGAAACATAAACTCACGTTTTGCTCTCGATTTCCTTTTCTTTGCGGACATTCAGTCCCGCACTCGCCGGATCCTCTCAGAGGGTATCAGTGTTTGGGAACGCGGTGCCGAAGAGCCTGTGAGAAGACGATAATCCGTGTAACCTGAACAGCCGTCTCCTTCTCCGCAGTCAGGTGCCATTATTTGTGTCAAACGTGTACAATCAAGCAGTTGCTGTCACACACGCAGAGAAGAAGGCTCGACAACAATCCAGAAATTTAAGAACCGGACCGCTTCCTGTCATGGACGCAACAATGGGAAGGAGCCGGTTACACGTGCTTTAGTTATTCTAGTTATCTATTTACGGAATTGAGTCCATTTTCAGTATTGTGTAAAGGCAGTACTATTATATTAGCGCCATTGAAATGAATACATGATAACTGCACCGCTCTTATTCAGAGCCACATTTACAGCTAGATTCACTGAAGTGCTACAACATGAGAGGCTTAACCTGTTACCTTTGTACAACACCAGGAAAGAAGCATAATATGGCACCAAACACTGTTTAAAGTCTGTGCTTATTACTGACAATGAAATATTACGGTAGCACTTCCTATGACTCTTGTATTCATAATGCTATGTAAATGCATTTATAAGGTGTTATATGGCATACATAATACCTTATAATGCCAGGCATACGCTTGTATGACTACTTACAACTAGTTAGAATCACAGGCATAACAATTTATAAAACGAGAGTATGCGATTTTATAATGTCAGGTTTCATAATGCATTATAATGCATGCTCATAAGGACATGAATGCTGTACCAGGCCAGCTATGGCTTTAAACAAGCTTTGCTTATTCAAGTCTTTAAGAAATCAGAGCAACATATTCACACTGTATGTCCCGTATTACCAGTTAGACCATCTCACCTCACTTAGAGCCTGTAATGACCACTTATAATGTTCTATGAGATATTACGGGTATTATAAGGTGTTATGAAACCTGCCATTATGAAGTTGCATACCCTAGCATTATTAAGTATTATGCATGTCATCATAACTACTTAAGAGACATTAAACAAGCTTATGCCAAATTGTGTAAAGTGTATGAATGGTCTATAATGGCTCATAAATGCATTTATATTGCATTATGAATACAGGATTTATAGGAAGTGTTACCAATATTTCTACATCCAAAATGTAAATCCAATATTTAGCAGGAGGTGAATGGTGGAATGTTGAAAAAGCAAAATATGTGCATTGTCATTGTTGGCAGTTTCTGCCGAAAAAGTAGTTCGAGCAGCTTACAGTGACTTGACTGCGGTGGTCAGTTAGATGAACAAATAGCCCTTGAATATGTGGTGTATAACACACCTGATGCCATATTTAAAACTTTAAACATTAAAAGCCCAAAAACTAAAAAACGTGCAGTAGAAATTGACTGTGCATTAAGTGATGGGCTACTCTGCATTAACTCAGGCTGGTCAAACGTATCTGGTGTATCTGATTTTTTCATTATTTATGGGTTATTATCAGAATATGATGCTTGTGGGGGGCTTGTTTTGTTGGTTGTTTTGGTTTTTAACATTAGTAATTTCTTCTGCTGAAAAAGTAGTTCCGGCAGCTTCCAGTGATGCGACTATGGCGGTTAGTGGAATGGTGCAGGTATGGTAAAAGCATATAAAAAACAAATGTTCACCATATTCACCGTTTCTTCTTGCCAAAAAAAGAAATTCCAGCACCTTACAGTACAGTGACTACTGCTGTTACATGGCAGCAGCTGGTTAGCGGAATGATATAGGTATGGTGAAAAAAGTCTTTTCAATGTCAGCAGTTTCTGCTGCCAAAAAAAGCAGTTCCAGTACCTTACAGGAGAAATCGATTACTGACCGGGTCAATGGGGCCAGTGCTTAGGGGCCTCTGTGTGTCAGGGACCTTGGGGCTCAAAGACTGGGGAGACTATACTGTGGGTGTAAGTGTGTGATGAACAAATAGCCCTTGAATATGAAGCGAATAATAAACCTGGTGCCATATTTCAAAAATTAAAACCCCAGAATACCAAAAATGAAGTGTTGGGCTACTTCGCATTAACTCAGTGTTTTTTTCCAGTTCTGGTCGGATGTTTCAGGTCTAGCTTATTTTTGCGTTATTGTCTGGGGGTCTCCAAAGACACTTGTGCCCAGGTGCCTCAGGAGACCATGACACGCTCCTGTCTTCCCCTACTGTTACTTATAGCAGCTGTTTGGTTGAGGGGGGTGATACGGCTAGTGTGTGTTTTTGATATTTATAATGTCTTCTGCTGAAGAAGAAGTAGTTCCAGCAGCTTCCAGTAAAGCAGCTACAGCTGTTTAAATGGCTGTTACCGTTAGCTGGCTAAGAAACCGCTAGCTCTGGGTAAACTGACAAACTGAGAAACTACTAGCCTTTTGTTTGATTTCATTGCCCAGTGATCTGGTGAAATGGCTTGCTATGATCATGTGACGTGTTATCGGAGTTTTGATCGGCTGTTTTATGAAACTTGCTCAACAAGGCGTTTGCAAAAGCTGCAGCTGAGTTTCACATGAGTTGCAGTTCACCTTATACAAATGGAAGCAGACTTTTCTCCGAGCAGTTTTGGGCCATTTGGGCCAAGTTGGTCCATTCCTCATGGAATTTGCATGCAGTGTAAACAGCAGCTGCTGTGTTCAAATGATAAAATAAAAGTAAGAATAGACAATAAATGGAGAGCCATGTTTTTCTTTGGACAGCGACGACTTTACAGCCCTGGGAATGCAAGAATGGTCATCTTGGAATACCGGGACAGGGATATTATGTTCCTTGGTTAGATGAGGAGCAAAAGGCAAAACCCGGGTGTCCAGCAGCTTCAGCTTTACTGTCACCTCAACCAAAGAACCCATTTCCACATAACCAGAACACCCCCAGAGCTTCACAGAGGAGATTTAGTTTTTGTCTGGGGAGCTTATTCCTACCAGGGCAATGAAGTTATCGAGCCCATTAATGTGCGATTTGTGTCATTTGTTTGCTTTTTTTAAGTCCTCCCTGCTCCCACTGGCTCTGGAGGTCTCTGGAACAGCCCGCTTCAGTGTGTGTTTGGGTGTGTGTGTGTGTGTGTGTGTGTGTGTGTTCCTCCCGTCCCTGGCAGGGCGTGTGTGTGTGTATAATGAAGCTCTGTGTGCCGCTGTGGTTTTTGAATGCACATCAGACAGCATCTCTACGTAGACAGCAGCTCCATATGCACTGGGCCGCCGCCGTGCTGCTCACCACATCATATTTCCAGCCTGATGAAGCGCGCCGAGCCGCACTCCAGCCAAGCTCGTACACAAACACCTACTCGAAACAACAATTAAAAGCAGAGAGAGAGAGAGAGAGAGAGAGAGAGAGAGAGAGAGAGAGAGAGAAAACAGGATCCTTTCTTTTGATGCCATGGTGCAATCATCTGTTTGATTACGGAGGGGAAGCGAGCGTTTTTCTCAGAATCTCTTGTGCCAGGCAGCCCTTCATGTGGTATAGAGGGTTTTTAATTTTTGGTTTTTTTAATCCGTCGTAGGTGCGAACGGTGGAGGAGCAGAATTTGGTTGCAAACCGCTACCTGTTGATGCATGGATTACAGTTTAGTGCATGGTTAAGTGTTAAGCTTGATTTACTGAGAAGAGGAGGCAGAATGCTGTTTAAGGATCCTTGTGGTCGTTGCTAGCTGTTGACCACCATGTGTGGGCATGAGTGGAGTCTGTTCGGTAATAATGAGATGAACGGTGTATTCAGAATCAGAATCAAGCTTTATTGGGCAAGTATGTTCACACATACAAGGAATCTGTTTTGGGTTACAGTAGACAACATTCCACACAGTACAAAACACACACACACACACACACACATACTTGTTTCCATGTCGGCCTGGGAATAACTTTCTAAACGTCACTTTCAAAGGTTCTAGAGGCATGAAAAAAACAGACACACACCAGTTCACACAGTAACACACATACACACACACACACACACACACACACACACACACACACACACACCAGTACACATACACTCACATACATACACACACTCACACACTAACACATATATACATACACACACATATATATGTTTCCATGTCGGACTGGGAATAAATTTCTGTACGTCACTTGTGGGGACCCTTTCAAAGGTTCTAGTGGCATGAAAAAATATCAAACACTTACCAGTTCACACACACACACACACACACCAACATACATATACACATATACACACACACACACACACACACACACACAAACTAGTTTCCATGTTGGACGGGGACCACCTTCCTGAACGTCACTTGTGGGGACCCTTTCAAAGGTTCTAGAGGCATGAAAAAAAACAGACACACACCAGTTCACACACTAACACCCATACACACACACACACACACATCAGTACACACACACTCACACACATACACACTAACACACACACACACTTACACACTAACACCCACACCCACACACGCACACACACACACCAGTACACACACACGCACACACACACACACACACACTAACACACATACACACACACACCACCTTACATACCTGTAAATCTTTGTGTGGAGTTGTATATTTAGATTACAGTGCTGAGTGCAGCAGTCAATATGTAGGGGCAGATGAACTTACGGCATATAAATGTGGACTACAAGAAGAAGCACCGGTCCGAGACATTCAATACAGAGGATGGAGTGATGTCTGATACTGTTACCAAGATAAATAAGTGCAATACAGGAAGAATTGAAAGTGAGGAACATGTCCCGAGTATAGATTGTATGTGTTTATGTAATTAAAGATTAATAAGAGGAGTGTAGATTGTAATGTGCATTGTAATGTTCGGTTGTTCATGAGTGTGATGGCATGCGGGAAGAAGCTGTAGCCTGGTTGTCTTGATCCTCATTTAGCTAAAGCGCCGTCTTGAGGGAAGACGCTGGAACAGGTGATGTGATGGATCAGTGATGGATCTTCTCTGCACGCTTCCTGGTTCTGGAAGTGTGCGGATCCAGCAGTGTGGGTAGTGGTAGTTTAACTGCAGACCTGATGATGTGCTGCTGCCTGTGAGAGTCCTGTTCGGTGGCTGAGCTGTTCTTTTGATTTCTCTTCACATGCAGAAGAGACAGTCAGGCCAGCAGGTAGTCTGTGTTTATTTACCGATAACATTTCCAGACATTCTTGCAATTATGGAAAGGCTAAACATGGCAGATTGTGAGTTTGATAAGGAAAAACGAGTATTTTCTTTCTTCAGATCGGAAACATTCTGAATTAATTTCTATTCCTATTGGATTCAGGCCTGGATAGATCGTTCAGATATGGGTCGGGTTGGTTCTGGTTCTGAAACGGCGATCAGGTTTGAAATGTCCGAGACGAAGCAAACAAAATGACTACTTACTTTCTAACCGCAGTGCCCCATTTGACATTAGGAGTTTTTGTTGGTGTTGCGCTCAATTCAATTAACCTGAATTCGTCCCAGACTAAGTTTAAGCCGTATTGAACCAAGGCCAGTGCAGCGCTTGTTGTTCACCCATTATTATCTTATGCTCAACAGGCGTGCAGCCCATTATGCAAATGATTATTTTTGTGTGCATTTGAGTACGTGTTTTTTTCTTTACTTCCTTCTCTACATTTATTTGCCTGAGGCTCTGAATTTTAGGGGAATTCTGAGTCTCTGAGCCTATTTAAAGCTCGCCTGGCAGCTCGCACATGTCTGTGTATGGCAGTTTACTACTCATGTGTGTCTCTACTCTTGTTTTGTCGCCACATCACCTGCTTTTGCCCAACCATCTTTCAAACCGGCCACCCAACAGCTGTGTGTCTGGCACCGGTTGAACCCGAAACAGTTTGTCCATCTGTTGTGTTGATCTGATGCAGTTTTTCACCTGCAGATGAAAAGAGAATGGCTGGTCAGTAGAGGTTCGGCTTGGTTGCTAATAGCCACAAAAACATGGAGTTGACATTTTTAGGCACACCCTACCTGGTTTCTACACTCCTTGGACTTTTATTTTGTAGGTTTATAGTAGCAGACTGGTACTCGTGTTGCTGAACAATTTGTCAGCCCCCCTCCCTCCCCAGCCATCAATGGAAAGGGACCATCCTAGAAGTGCCATATATTACTTGGGTGGTGAGCTGTTCTGAGTGACATGGTATGATGGGTGTCAGGTACTGAACATCTGCTGGGGGTTTTTACATGCTGTGTACATTTATTTATTTGTGTAGCACTTTTTACAAAAGACGTCACAACACAGCTTTCCAAGAAACAAGACCCAAGATTTGAGCTGACAACTCAGACTCAAATCGCTCTCAAATTGACTGACTCACAACTTAACTTGGACTTGAAACTTGTAAGAGAATAAATTAAGACTGGAAATTTTCAGGCAGCTAATAAATAAAACACCAGAAGACTCAAGCCTTGACTTAATTCTGGCTTGCCCCCCAGCCTTGACTCAGACTTGGACTCACCCCCTTGACTTGGACTGGCACCCCAGAGACTCGAGCCTCGAACCGGGCTCGCACCCCATAGACTCAAGCCTTGAATCAGGTTCACACCCCACAAATTCAAGCCTTTACTTGGGTTTGCACTCCAGAGGCTTATGCCCTAAAACACGTTCATGCTCCAGAAACTCAAGCCTTTACCTGGGCTTGCACCCTAGAGGCTCAAGCCCTGACTCGGGTGACGCACAGACACTCGAGCCTCGATTCGGGCTCGCAACCCAGAGACTCATGTCTTGACCCGGGCTATCACAAAAGAGACAGTAGCCATAACTCAGACTGGAACACAAGCTTCAGTTCAGGACTCAAGTCCCAGAGACTCAAGCCTCAGCTCAGCTTGTACCCCATATACCCCTTCACTCAGTTCACACCACATAGACTCTCATCTGGGCTTGTACCTCAAAAACTCAAGCCTTGAATCGGGCTCACACCCCAGAAGGCTTGAGCCTTGAATCGGGCTCACACCCCAGAAGGCTTGAGCCTTGAAATGGGCTCACACCCCAGAAGGTTTGCGCCTTGATTCGGGCTTACACCCAAGAAGACTCATATCTCAAATGAGGCTTACCCCCTAGAGACTCAAGCCTTGAATCGGGCTTGGACCCCAGAGACTCGACTTGTGAACATCTCCCTAGCACAGAAAGGAAAGTAAGACACAAAAAGGAAAGCCATCCTCCTCTGGGCTGCACCAGATAATGTCTTCCTTTGCACTCAATGTATAGAACTAATCAGCATTAGTGTGCCTTCAGTTCTTCCGACATCATTGCAGAATTTATGGTCGTTGCCCCACACTGGGACTCTCTGTTGAAGAGCCTGTGCAGGGTCTGGATCCCTGCTTGATTCCTGCAGGTGCCAGTTTCGGAGAAAGCCGTACTGAGCCGGGCTTTGTGCTCTAGGCCCCAACCCTGCCGGACCCCTGCTGGCCAGATGCAGGGCCATCTCTTGGGTTTGCAACAAATCCATTGGAATCCTTTTTTTATGGCAGACAAGAAATATAGCGACCCTAGGACGTGGGCAGGAAGCCTGGGTGAAGGCGAGCTGTATCTTAAGTAAAGGCTCCCATTGTGAAGAGAGGGAGAATGGCAGAGGGGGTGTGGGGGAGAGAGATTGGACAGTTCTGAGGCTCCCTCTGTCCCTTGCCCTGGACCAGGGCACAACGCAGCCACAGTGGACAATATTGGGTCCCGAGGGGTTGCTGTTATGTAACCAGCTGCCCTCGCTTACTGATGCACTTTGTGGTAGTTCAATGCAGCTTAAATACCAAAGAGTCTCTGGGGATAGTGAGCCATGATGTATGGAACCTGTGGAACGTAGGAATGTAGCTGCTAGTATACTGATTAGGAAAGGGTGTGGATATTCAAATATATGGGATTATTAGTTATTATTTGGATAAAACATGTGTGATTTCAATTTAAAACTAGTCTAAGGCGATTGAGAATGACCACCTAAGTGGAGCGAATGGTGCTTCTAAAATGATCTCAGGCAAAATGATCTTAAAACAAATTAATCTTAAACCCTCCATGTTTTAAAGCTTACAACATCACATCACACAGTGTGAGCAAGTGGTATTTAGGGGTTTAGTCGTCCCCAATAATGTGACTGTAGCAGCATCGGCACGTAATTCTACCTAGTCTCTTTCACAGTCTTAGAAAAGTAAGACATGGCTTCTTATTTCAGTACTGAGAGCCGTGTTTTTTTTTTTTCTTCTTTTTCACTTTCAAGATGTAGTTTTACGGTAATGTATCAAACAGAGGTGTATTATCTGTGCCTCTCTCCCACCACTGAGTCTTACCAGGGGAATTCATCAACCAGGGGAAACTTCTGCAAGCTGCCTCTCATCTCTCTTAAGCTGAAACACTTCATACAAACGGGTCCTGGTTAGCGAGAGTGGCTTCTTTGTCTCCTTGCAGTGTGCTACCGCTCTATTGATGCCTAAGGACAATGACAAAGGGAAGCAGCTATGTTATACCGCAGACTTAGAGAGTAAGAACCTCTATCACCTCCTCATACTCTGTTGTCCACTAATGCTAAATAAGGTAGAGCTGTATCTGTACTTGCACAACCATCTTCGATCTTGTACACGTCCATCTGCTGAGTACATCCAATGTTACCAGGTTCCTATATTCAAAGGGTCCTACATAGTAGTCTAGCTTGTCAGTAATCAGTACCCCAGGTTTTTAGGGCCCTGTATTATGAGGGCCCTATGTTTTCAGTGCCCTGTGTTCTCTCTCTGAGTCCTATATTTACAGGGTCCTTTGTTCCCAGGATCTCACCTAATCAGTGCCATGTGTTCTTGAGGTTCTTTGTTCTCAGTTTCCTATGTTCTCAGGGTTCCAAATCCTCATAGTCCACTGTTCTTAGTGTTGTATGTACTCAGGGCACTATGTTTCAAAGTTTCTTTGTTCCCAGCATCCTATATCCAAGGGCCCTTATTGATCACCTAGGTAACCTAGGTTCTCAGGCACCTGTGTTCTCAAGGCCCTATGTTCCCAGGGTCCTACGTAATCAGTATGCGGTGTTCTCAGGGCCATAAGTTCCAAGGGCCCTATGTTCTCAAGGCCATATGTTCCAAGGGCCCTTTATTTTCAGGGTCTTTATGTTCCCATGGTCAAGCTCTTCATACGATAAACCATACCTCATCATGACACATCAAGGAAGAGTCTCGTTCTTTTCCTCAAATGTGTGTGTTTTAAGAAGTAGATCTATTATATCTAGCGGTGTTTCCTGAAGCTAATTTCAGAAATCATTTACTGAACATGACATGTCAGAATGTGAACATTTGTGTGTGGTGATAAAGAACTTTGGAAACATAGGAATGACCTGGCTGAGGCTACCAAATGAAGGTGTTTTCCCAGTGCTAACACATGTGATTTGAGCCACCGGCTAATTTTCAAGCCTTTCTTGGGTTGAGTCATGGCTGTGAGACCAAAGACTCTATTCTAAGGTGGACTGGAGGTCACTCGAAGTAAAGGATATAAATATAGATGCCCTACCAGTAAAACTCTGGTCTAAACTCAAGCTAGACATGAAAGAAACCGAAATCAGTCTGAGGGAGCATTTGAATATGACACTTTCTATGCTGGATGGTTCGGAAGGAAGTGGTGTTCTAAAGAGAAATGAAGACTCGTTTAGAGCCCAGTGCTTTGATTGATTGTCACCTCCTAGTGGTGGGAGGACATAGATTCATTATGTAAGTCTTATGAAATGGTTCTGGCTTACTAGAGCTTTCAGACCAAGATGTTGGGATGGGCCTGTGTGTGTGTAATACATACGTTTGTATGCATTGTATGCATATGGAAATTTATTTCCATCACATTTACATGAGGAATTGTATGAAAGGCGAGAGAGTGAGAGAATGAGAGGAAGTGAGTGAGAAGTAGTAAGAGACAGTGAGAGAGATGGAGGGATGAACGAGATGAGACTGTAAAAGAGAAACAGGAAGACAGTGTGAGAGAAGGAGGGATAGCGAGAGTGAGACAGTTGCAGGGATGAACAAGGTGGGACAATGACAGGATGCCAAAAAAATGTGGTATGAAAAGGTGAGAGAATGACACGAATAAATAGGAAGAAAAAAAGATAGAGAAAGAGAAAGTGAGAAAGATGGATGGATGAGCAAGATGGAAAAGTGACAAAAGGTAGAAGAGAAATAGTGTAATACAGAGAGAGAAATGCAGGGAATCATATAAGCAGTAATAAAGGCAGTAATAGAGATTAATACCTTATGCAGGCCAGAATGGCGCAGTAATACATGCTGTTATAGAGGCAGTTATAGAGGGAGTAATACAGGAAGTTATAGAGGTGGTAATACAGGCAGTTATAGAAGTGGCAATACATGCAGTTATAGAGGCAGTTATAGAGGTGGTAATACAGGCAGTTATAGAGGCAGTAATACATACAGTACTACAGGCAGTTATAGAGGGAGTAATACAGGAAGTTATAGAGGTGGTTATACATGCAGTTATAGAGGTGGTAATACATGCAGTTATAGAGGCAGTAATACATACAGTACTAGAGGCAGTTATAGAGGTGGTAATACATGCAGTACTAGAGGCAGTTATAGAGGCAGTAAAACATACAGTACTAGAGGCAGTTATAGAGGTAGTAATGCAGGCAGTTATAGTGACAGTAATGCAGGCAGTTATAGAGGTGGTAATACAGGCAGTTATAGAGGCAGTAATACGTGCAGTACTAGAGGCAGTTATAGAGGTAGTAATACATACAGTACTAGAGGCAGTTATAGAGGCAGTAATGCAGGCAGTTATAGTGGCAGTAATACAGGCAGTTATAGAGGCAGTAAGGCATACAGCACTAGAGGCATTAATACAGGCAGTCATAGAGGCAGTAATACAGGCAGTTATACTGGCAGTTATAGAGGCAGTAATACAGGCAGTTATAGAGGCAGTAATACATGAAGTACTTAATGTAGTTATAGAGGCTATAATACATGCAGTTATAGAGACAGTAATACATACATATAGAGGCTGTTATAGATGCAGTACTGAGGCAGTAAGACAGGATTTCCTAGAGGCATAAATACAGGCATTACTTGGGGCAGTAATACAGGCAGTTATAGAGGCAGTAAGGCAAGCAGTGCTAGAGGCAGTAATACAGGCTTTACTCAGGGCAGTAATACAGGCCATAATACAAACAATAGTACAGGCAGTAATAAAGCAATGTAGGCGGGATTGTGGTTGGATGGCATCCTTGGGAAAGTTTGCATCTCTCTCTGTGTATCTGGAGCTCAGCTGGAGATAAATACCACACAGGCTCGAGAGGAAGGCTGCTCTTGAACCCAGAGCCTTCCGCAGGAATGTTTCACAACAAATGGAAAACTGCTGCGTCGGTCAGCCATCTCTCAGTGCATGTCACCTGCTGCAGCTCACCTCACCCTGACCATGCTGATCATTCTTACGACACCCGTGTGATGATTTAGGTGTATGGTTTGTGTGAAGCTATGTAGGCTAATCGGTGCCTATAAACTACCATTACTTGTTAGTCACATTCGTTTCATAGCTCCAAAGCAAAGCTAAATAAGCCAAGCGTAGATATCATGTTTTATCTGATTAACTTTGGAGATTCTTCTCTCCATCTATCTCTCTCTCTCCAAGGACGTTTATGATCTATGAACATTTTTTAGACTTTCAAAAGGTTCTTCATAATCAGACATCTTATATACATAATAATTATATGGTCTTCTAAGGAACCATTTATTGGGTTCTTTAGGGATGTAGTAGTTGTTCCTCCATGATAGGGTTGCCCAAACGTCTTCAGCCAATGTTTTGTCTTGTTTTTAAGATTTTTATTGGTTCTTTAATGAGCCATTTAGTAGAAGATCCTTCTACGTCTATTTTTTTTTCTTGGTTTTAATATATTTAACATATGATATTATTTTTTTTCAGCCTCTCAGCTCATTTACAAAAATGATCCCATAATGAACCACTTACTAAAAGGTTCTTTAGGGATCCAATAGTTGTTCTTTCATGGCAGGGCTGCCCAAAGTTGCCTAACCCCTCATTTCTTCACACTTTTTTTCTTCTTGTTTTTAAGAATTGTATGTGTGTTTGTAGTAATAATGTATATATTTATGTATTTGTATATTTTGACATTATACAGTTATCAGTGATTCCAATGCAGCTACAAAGCCACATATGTAGCTAGCAGTTATAAGCGAGTACAGTATAATAAGTGGTGGGACATGGCGGACAATTTATTCCACAAACTGGCAACATTCAAAACATGGCCAACAAGCTCCCTTGTCTTTTTGTTCACTGGCCTCCCATGACAAAGCATCTGAGCACCCTCGTTCTACAGCATTGCTCGAAGACTGTGTTTTGTCACCTGTACCTCACAGCAGTAGCAGACAGAAGTTGGGCTGAAACACACTGGAATATTCCTTTAACCAGAAGATGTACTGCTCACGAGAAGCAGAGGTTCCATCGCCTCTCTTTCCTTCTGAACTCCTATTAATATCTCCCTCTGCTCCTGCTAAATGCTTCCATCGGGGTCGGAGAAATCCTCGGCCATTGCTTCCCAAACAGCTAGTGCCCCCTGGCCAGCTTCTGGGGAGGATTCCTTATGAAGACGCCATGCACTATCACGCAGATGCCAACCTGAGAACTTGGCCCAAAGTGGCTCTTAATGTCATTGTACTGTTGCCACTTTCTGGAGAAGGAAAGTTCACCTTCAGAGCGTCTATTTTCATGGCTCAAAGGCCTCCTCTGTTCTCTGTGGTCTATAATAGCCTGACCGTTTGGATCACCGTGAGCCATGGAAACAGTTATTGGACATTCTTTTCCATCAGGGCTGCTCTGCTTTTGGGCCGCTTGAGCCTGGTACTCGCTGCGGTTTTGGTTTCATGGATCCGTTTGTTTGTTTGCGCTCCTTCCTTGTCATGATATCGCTGCTTATTTTAGTCGACAAGGGTCTTGCCTGAATGCATCTGACGACCACGTGTTCAAGGTCTGTGGTTTGTTCGTGAACATGTCGAAGTAGAACAATGCAAAAAGGTGAGGAACTTAGACATTAGCAGTAGTAAGAAAACCCACTTTCTGGTGTACACACCTATTCAAATGTGTATCTGGTAGTGTGTGTTTGTGTGTGTGTGTGTGTGGGAACATGTCTTGTCTGTGCAGGCACATGCAAACGTTGCCCTGGTCAAATGACAAAGAGCACATCCTCCCCAGACAACACAGCGCTAATGTTTATCTTTCACAGTCCATCTGTTTCTCTGTATACTTTATTACCCTGTTCTTCAATGGTCAGGACCCCCACAAGACCACCACAGAGCCGGTATTATGTGGGTGGTGGATCATTCTCAGCACTGCAGTGACACTGACGTGGTGGTGGTGTGTTAGTGTGTGTTGTGCTGGTGTGTGTGGATCAGACACAGCAGTGCTGCTGGAGTATTTAAACACTGTGTCCACTCACTGTCCACTCTATTAGACACTCCTACCTTGCTGGTTCACCTTGTAGACGTACAGTCAGAGACGATAGCTCATCTGCTGCTGCACAGTGCAGTGTTGGTCATCCTCTAGTCCTCCTTCATCAGTGGTCACAGGACGCTGCCCACAGGACACTGCCCACAGGGTGCTGCCCACAGGATGCTGTTGGCTTGATACTTTTGGTTGGTGGATTCTCAGTCCAGCAGTGACACTAAGGTGTCCAGCAGCACTGCTGTGTCTGATCCACTCACACCAGCACAACACACACTAACACACCACCACCACGTCAGTGTCACTGCAGTGCTGAGAATGATCCACCACCCACATAATAGCTGCTCTGTGGTGGTCCTGTGGGGGTCCTGACCATTGAAGAACAGGATAACAAAGTATACAGAGAAACAGGTGGACTACAGTCTAGTCCATTAGTAGTTGCTCAAAACAGTAGTCCACTACAAATGACTAATCTACCTTGGTGCAGAGTCTAGTTGCAACCCCAGTCTGCCACACCTGTTTCAGTTAATTGTTCTTCAGAAGTTCTTGACTGGCTAGATCAGATGCGCTGGCAATAACAGCTGCCATTTGATTTGGCATGGACTGGACACGTTTCTGGATGTAGGCCACATCAATGTTCAGCCACTCTTGCATCAAAGAGTTGTGCAGTTGGACCAGATTTGGTGGATGCCTTCCCTGGCACAATTCCAAGGAGAATTTGATGTAGACTGGGATTTTAGCCACTGCCGGTAGACCCGTATGACCATATGCTTCCATACACCTGCAGATTCAGCTACTTCCTTCACACTATGGTCTTTGGCATCCCTTAACACAGTCACTCCTTTTAGCCAATCATTAACATCTGCTTTGGACCCATTTTCCACACATGGAATGAGACATTCACTGCACTGTAGCACCTCTTCCCAATCTATGGATCCCGTCACTCACACCCCACAGGTATTTATAGCCCCATCATCCTCGTGCAGTGCCATCTGCAGGAGCCTGAAGTTACTACCTCCTTAAACACACAAGGTGATTCTGGGGGTCTCTTCTTCTGTACGGGGGTCTTTACCCATCAGTTTCATATTAGCATGATGCTGTGACAGACTGCTCGCTGAATTTTCATGCTGCCTCTTGCACTCAAAGTCAAAGGCAACACACACACACAAATTGCGTCCAAGGATGAACACAGGGAATCAGTATAGAGGAATGTTTTAAATGCATTATAGGCAGTTAACGTTATGTTCCAAACATACGCGTAACACAAGTAACATCATCCCTATGAAGGACTGAAACGGTACGTCCATTGAACTGCTTTCTTACACGGAAAGGCATTTCGATCGGAACCGTAATGTGTTACTGTCTAACACGTTACCCTGAAAGCTGGTCCTGTGAGAATCAGGTTGTAACTGCACCGCTCCTCTGTCTTTGCCTCTCTCCTGATGACGACACTCTCTTGGAATTTGCCTGCTTGTGCCGGTTCGTGTGTGGAGACACACACACATAAAGGAGAGTGTGAGTCCCCCACTGGCGGGGACTGTGAGGATCTCTCTGTTCTGCTGCTGTTAACCAGGACCATTTGCTGCCTTGTTTTCGCTTGCCCTCTGTCTCCCCCTCTCTTTTCTTTCCCCACTCCCCTTCCTGTCTGAGTTATGGCAATTGGACATAATTTCGTTTCAGATGGGGTTTCTTGAGGGGGAAGGGGTTGGGGGGGTGGTGGAGTCTGATGTGGGGGTAGTGGTGTGTGCGTTCTTGTCTATACATGCTTGTATGTAGGGATATATGAGTGTCTGCCTGGTCTGCACGGGTTATGAAATCAAACCCTGACCCGTGACTTTGAGACTCAACCTGATTCCCGCTCGCTCGCACTAACACAGGTGGATGGATTCACACATCTGTTAAATACTAACAGTCTTAATTACACTCATCATCAAAAGAGTAGTTGCACCCAGAAGGAGGTGTGGGATTGCAGTGCTATTGGGAAGGAAGATAAAGGTTACCAGGAACAATAAGTGATGATACATTTAGACTGATATGGACAATATTTACTGAGCTACACATACAGAAGTAGAGTCTCTCAGTATGGCTAACGCAACATGCCAGACGTCTCGGCATTCATCTCGGTGCTGACCACGGTGCCTCCACACACAGATGCGTTGGTCTTCTTCACCAAGACTAAAGCGGGACTATTCATTGAAGATGACCCGCTGCCATTCTGAGTCACTCCATTACAGTTTAGCATGACACCATTGCAGTCTTTGGTGACGTTGATGTGGTGTTAAGGACGGTCGTCGTAAAGGTCTGCATGTATGTAGCCCTGCGTCGTGCAGCCGTCTGCCAATGGTGCTGGCACTAACAGGATGACTCATGGAGGGCATCACTGCTCGCTGAATGTCCGCAATTGTGGCTGTTGGGTCAGTCAGGTACAGTGATAAGGCCCGTCCTACTTAAGTCACACGCGCGACTGAGTGTGAAACTTGAATCATTTGCATGTCTCACAATGTCAAACCTACCCACCAAGTTTCATTACTGTCAGGTGACTCCTTCTGGGTGCAGCTATTTGTGCCTTGACTGTATGAGTGCATTTTTGCTGTTTGTACCTGGTAGAGAACGCTGTCCTTTGATCAACTGTTGCACTTCAGTTCCCCTCACTGCTGCTGATAGGGCAGAAACGTTTCATGCACTTTGGGTGAACTTAACGAGCAGGAGGAAAGATCTGCTGTGACCTTTCCACCAACCCAACACAGACCAGTGAGGCGGATGCACTTGCAGATTTCATCTATGGTGTTGTTCAGGAGCACCTTCGCCCTCTCCTCAGAGCTATGATGGCCTGCAGACCCTTGCATACACGTTGGTGGGCTGTGCGCACAGTGCTAGATGTTTCTGCAGGAAAGTTAGTGTGTGTGTGTGTGCTCCGCAGAGGCCGTTGAGGGGGTCCTCTCTCCTGGTTGAGCCTGATTGATGGGGGAGGTGTTGCCTCTGCTCGCTCATCCATCACACACGTTATTTGGGTTTTAGAGCGGAGCAAAAAGGAAAAAGAAGAAAGAAGGATGTGGGGGGTGGGTGGGGGGTCCCGCACTCCTCCAAAAATATCAAACTGTTCAGTGGATCTGCTTCAACCCCATCCCACCCCCACCATCCTCCTGAAACCCCACAGGCAGCACCGCTGCTGCTCCAGACCTGTTCTGTTCTGTAGGCAGGTCTAAATTTAGTTTAAAGGGGATTTGAGTGACCAGGTGGTGGGGGTGGATACATCCAAGGCAGCGGATGGAATTCCAATATGTGTAATGAACATCTTAAGTGATAATCACATAATACAAGGGGATGGAAAGGAGGGATGCCAAGGGATGATTTCTGATTTCCTTTTGCATCCTCCCTCAAAACAAGCTCTGTTCTTTAGGTCCAAAGCTAACGCTGGAGTGCAGTGTTTATGGAGAGCAGAGGGTCCAAAAGACAAAACTACACATAGGGATGTTTTTTCACACCTCCAAAGTTCAGTCTTAGATGTTGGTTGCATTTTCTGCTTCTCGCTAACCAAAGAATCCCAGAAAACATTGAAAGATGCTGAGGTTCAGGCTCTGGGGTGGTCAATCCATTGTTTTGAGAACACCAGCAACTGTGTATCTGGATCTTCTCAACAGTGTGCTTGGGTCTGTTGCCTTGCTGTAGCATAAGGCCGTTTTCACACTTGTCTCAACTACTTGAGTCCACACCCAGGAGCAATACCAGCTCATGGTTGCTGGTTTCCAGTCAAACTGTGGATCAGTTGTGCAATTCCATATGCCACATTACAGCACACAGGTTGATCTGGTACAAACGCTCAAACAGCAAAGAACAGCAGTAATTGGTGGGTGCATGGCATTTTACTGTGCAGGATCACCAGCGAATAAGGAGCCGTTATTGCATGAGAAGGTTTTTAGCCATGCAGGCCAGCAGGAAGCAAGTGTTTTTGGTAATGCTGACAGTATACATGATAAGACAAATAAGCCTCTTTTACACAATTAACCAATCACACAATACCATATGCGCCGCTGCAAGCAGGTAGGTTCCCCTAGACCAAACCCCAGATCACTAAATTCAGGAGGACCAGTGATCAGTTCTCTGGACCATCACTGGGCTTGAAAACTTGACCAGACGTAGTGACCTCGCAAAGCAAGCGGTCCTGGGTCCCAAATAAAATGCTTTAGTGGTTTAGTTGTCTACATAATGAACCAAAAAAAAAAAAGCATTAAAATAAATAAATAAATAAATAAATAAAGAAAACATGAAAAAATACAAATATATAAAAACATATGAAAATAAATTTAATGTAAAAAATAAAATAAAATATGGGATAATAATAAAATAAAAATAAAAAAGGAAAAAGAAAAGAAACCCCTGTTCCCAAAAAATGAAGCTACTGTTGGATCATTTTCCATGGTGCTGTCTCATATGCACTGTAAAAAAATCATTTCTTAATTCAATAAAAAAAAATCTATAATTCTACATGGTGTAACATGTGATTTAATACAACTCAAATCAATCCCATAAATGAAACAATGCAAAGGAAAATAAATAGGTTAGATGAACAAAAGCCATTACAGTTGGCCAGAGTTTCCTCGAATCAGGCCGCAACAATGCAAGCAGAAAAACAAACAAATAAAGAAAGAAATAAACAGGCTGGAGTAAACTGAGCCCTGAGCTGCAGCCTGGATTCCAACCTTATGCGATTACAGTACACAGCGCTGCATCCGGACCAGTAAACGAAGCCTGTGTCTGATTTAGGACGATCTCTTACTGACTGGAATACGCTGGCCTTGCATTTTCAGTATTTAAGCAGGAATCCGTGGCAGGGGGACAGACACTAAATCACTGTAGTAAAACTAGATCTCTTCTTCTCCCACTGCAGTGATAACCGTTATATTACAACTGCTGATACACCAAAACAGAGGCGAAGGCCACGGCTAGATCTTACTGGCGTGATCTGAGAAGACGAGCATTGCTAGAGAAGTTGGTTTGAGCGGATTGTTCTCTACCTTGTTTTTCAAGTGAGCACTGTGTTTCCAGATTACGGCTGGAGTATCCTGTTAGGGAACAGCTGTGTTGTTCATTGTTTATGTCCGATGAAATGTCTGTTAGACATTACAGGACAACTCATAGTTGGTGGCTATCTCTACAGACGAGTAAAGATGAAATAATGTCCAGACCAGCAGCGTTACAAGCTTGAACGGTGAAAAGCTTCGGTAGATATGTAGGCCTTAACATGGTTTCATAAAGACTCCTAGCAAAAGCTCCGTCGTTAGCATTGAAATACGTGCCCGTTAGATTAGCCGACTTTACTGCTCGATAATGATGCTAAAGCTTGATGCCGACCGGTTGCTGATTTCAGGATTATGGACACCTCAGAGGAGACAACAGGTGAGGTGCCTTTTGGATTCAGGGGCTGTATCTCCGGTTTCCTGAAGGCTAGCCGTGCAGGGCTCATTGGAAAGGGCTTATCATGCACTACTAACCTGTAAAGTTCTACAGTACTTCAAAGATCAGATACTGAACGTTGTTATCTCCGTTTTCCTAAAGGCTACAATAAAAAAATGTGTGGTTGGAGAGGGAGCATAACACCCTGTAATCCTGTAAAGTTTGGACTCGGCTACTCTAATTTTTTGCCAAGTTACAGTGCTATTTCTTTGGCTCTCCAGAACTCTAACATGGAGTATCTCTGAAGTTGCTCAGTCAGATACAAGATTCCAAGGTCTGTATCGCAGGTTTCCTGAAGGCTAGCAATGCAGGCCACGTTGGAAAATGCTTGTCATGCTCTACTGACCTGTGAAGTTCTGCAGTACATCAAAGATCAGATACTGAACGTTGCTATCTACAGTTTCCTAAAGATGACAATTAAAGGTCATATGTGGTTGGAGAGGGAGCATAACACCCTATAATCCTGTAAAGTTTGGACTCGGCTACTCTTATTTTTGGCAGCGCTCTCCGGAGCGTCTCGGCAAGGTTGCCTAGAGTGCACCTAAGTCCGATAGAAATTTGCAAGATTCCAAGGTCCGTATCTCAGGTTCCCTGACAACTAGCAATGTGATCCAGAGCTTGTAGGAAGTGGCACGTCACGCTCTTTTGACCTGTGGAGTTAGCACTGGATTCTTAATCTCAAAACTGTCTACCCATGCCACCCCTAATGCCCATAAAATACACCCAAGAGCCAGTTAGATATCACTGGTTGCTGCTAACAGACTGTGTTTAACTGGTTTACATGTTATTTGTTGGTTTACACACTTTATATCGGGTTCCTGGCACAGGTAGCAGAATGCTAACCGGCTAACAGGCTAATGGATAGACAGGCTTCAAGTCTGCAAAAAAGGAGTTACTTAATAAACTGATGATTATTAAGCTGAAGCTTATAATGTGTTCTCACTAGTAATGATCAAATATTATATACACATTTACATATATACAGATATCAAATATTTTCTTTGCTAAAAATAAAAGACTTATATGCATCAGATGTGGAAAAGCAGCCGAGTCGAGTTGTGAAATGCGTGGGAGGTGAAATGTTTTCCACAGTGAAAATGCTGTTAACTTCAAACATTTACAAATATCAGAGATTCATATCAAATTCAAATAGTATGTACATATGGATCATGTTTGCAGGATGTTGGGCATTAGAAGGGTAGTGATACAAAAATGATTTTGATTCAAATAGTCAAGAAAGAAAAATGAAAATAAGGGTTTGTTGTGATCGGAAACTGGGTTATTTAATGAATACCTGGAATGTTAAATGCTAAAAGTAATGGATTTTAAAGATATAGCACATAAATACTCAGCCATGCATGCAATAACATAGGACATCAATATCAATGTTATGCACTTGTTTCGCATTAAAGGGGTAGTGATAGAAAAAGGCCAAAATGAAAATATCAAAAAAGGGATTTGTGATTACCAAAAACTAGTTAATGGAGGAATTAATGGAATTCTGCATTAAGAATTGAATTAAAAAACATATAAAAAACATAAATGGGTCACTTTTGTTTACGTTTACCTGACTTTACCTGAAAGTTCAGTCCATAAGTGACTCAAAGCATCATGGGGCACAAGGATAAAGGTGGGATGAGGGCTAAGCTAGAAACGTATCCTACAGTTTAATGAATGTGCTATTCTTAGTGTTTCAGCCCTGGCAAAACTTTATTCAGCAGCTGTCTCGTTTATTCCTCTCCTTATGTGGGCCTCGGATCTATAAACGGATCCCAGATGAGATCTATCTCGTCTAGAAACCTGATTGTGATGATGCAAAGTACCCCTTACATATCACAAAGTAATTACTGATTGTATAAACTTACCTGGATTTACCTGTTGACTGGACATCCTTGACTTCAAGGGCTAAAACAGAACTGAGTGGGTTCACCTTAGCTTTACTTACCTGTGTGAGTCCATCCTCAGTAGAAAAGGAGATGATAGCAGAACTTGTAAGAGAAGAAATGAATGTGAAGTGTACACTGTGATTATGAATCATTGTTATTGACGTCATTATGGTGAATGTTAACAGTAATTAGAGAATACAGATTGCAATAACACAGATTGTACTACCTAAGGCCAGTAATGGTTTAGTCTAGGGGAGGAGTAACCCACACTAAGGCAGCATTACTGGGGGTTCAGGGGAGTTCTTTCAGGTCAGTAGATGACCGGATGCCATGAGTGTGAATGATCTATATGACTTTGCAGTAATAGATCCATATTCTCTACTCAGTGGAGACTGTTCTCTTCATTTTATTTTTCGTTTAAGTGTATGCGCTTGTAGATGGATGGATGGATGGATGGATTGATGGAAAAGGAAATTTAGCAGCCAGTAGCAGTCACATAACACAGCACAGTAATACAATATAATAAGGGTGGTACAGTGTGAACAGAAGTACGTAGAGGCTCAGCAAAATGATTTACTATAAATATTACCATAAGCTATAGATAAATATATCTCACTTATTACAATGAGGTGAGAATATATACCTAAAAAAATCTATCTACAAAAATACAAATATCACTGTAGATGACAAGTAGAAAATATGTAAACATATGCATTAAGATAAAAAGACAATAATAAAAATTAAAAAATGAGGCCCAGGTATCAGCAGATAATGACAGTATTCAATAAATATGTAAATATGTAAATGGCTGTATATGTAAATATGTAAATGGCTGTAAATGTACATATGTAAATGGATATACATGTAAATATGTAAATAGCTGTATATGTTGGTGTGTGAATAAAAGTGACTGGGAGAAGAACTCTTGTGCCAGCTCAACTTTTTCCAGGTCTTTAGACCATTCGCCCAACATAACCTTTAAAGTTTGCTCCCTACTTCAGCATATTGCCAGGTTAAGGGACACGCTTAGCTTAGGGACAGGCCCCCTTAGCACATCCCATCTTCCTCTGGTTTTGATCCCCCCCACCTACTTCTTGTCCTCAGACAAGCTGGCATTGACATGTGGCCAAGTCATCCTGACGTCCATTTTGCATGCTTATCAGACAGGAGTTATGAATATTCACAACACTCAGCAAGGCCAAGGATGAACAGGGGGAAAAGGTGCTGAAAGGGAGGAGAAAAGCAGAGACAGGCGAAATGAGAGAGAGGGAGATTGAGAGAGAGAGAGAGAGAGAGAGAGAGAGAGGATTAGCTTTGTTCCAGTTAAGCAGAATCAGTCATGGAGATAGATGGAGTAGCAGCGGCAGCAGAAGGGAAACGACTGACCCACTGTAAAATGGTTTCAGGGCAGGAGGAGGGCAGGTCTTCTCCCCCTGCCCATCAGGCTCAGATTAGGCATGGTCTCAGTGCTTGAAGGACCCACACTGGCCCGGCCCGTAGCTGGTGCCACTGAACCCCAGGCCTGCCGAGGGGAGCGTCTCCAGGGACAGAAAAGGGTCGCAGGGAGCCCTGCCGCATGCCAGCTTTCCTGCTCTGCCTTTCAGCTTCAAAACAGCTCCGATTCAAATACCGGTTTGTGATTGCGGCCTGCGACAGAGAGAGAGCAGTATAAGTGCTACCATAGGCGCATGTATCATAGCAGACACACGTCTTCTGTGGTTTTTAGACGTTATTGCCGACGGTACGCTCGACTTTCTGATTGCCTCTATTGGCAAGCCACTGTTTGCTGGCTTCCATAGTAACCATTTCATCAAATGAAAATAGACTTTATCGACTTTCAGTTCAAGTGAATCACCTCTGGAGTTGCCAAGTAACAGATATAGCAAACAAACACTCACGCTAAATGAAGATGATGAAATGGGCATTTCGATTTTTCGCCCTTCTGGTAGTTGATGCCGTTTAAAGTGTCTTGGCGAATGTTGCGACACTGAGCCACACAACACACACCACCACACAACGCACACCAACACACCACCACCATGTCGGTGTCACTGCAGTGCTGAGAATGATCCACCACCCACATAATACCTGCTCTGTGGTGGTCCTGTGGGGGTCCTGATCATTGAAGAACGGGGTAATAAAGTGTACAGAGAAACAGATGGACTACAGTCTGTAAAAGTGCTCCTATATGGTAAATAGAGCTTTTCAAATGGACACTGGGTGTAGATACAACAAGAAGGTGTACCTAATAAAGTGCCCAGTGAGTGTACATAACATCTGTAATCCATATGAAAGGTTTTCATTCTTTGCGCATTCTGTTATCTCTTTTTTCCTTCTGAATGGATTGGTTATTGTGAAATCTGGAGAGACACCATAAAGAGAAGCCTGTCTTGCTGACATCAGTGTCTAAAAGGTTCTAGGAACCCTTCCAGATTCCACCAAACGCTTGTCATGACTATGAATGCCCCGGCTATTTAAAGCTTTGATGTTTAAGCTAAAAGATTCAAGCTCTTGATAATGGGGGTTAAGTCCTCTTGTCTCTTTGTTGAGTTGGAGTAACATTTCGTTTCGTTCATTCGGTTGCATCAGCTGAGGTCACGCAGTCCCGCACTGCCTGTGAAGGCTTGATTGTTTGATGCGAGCCGGCTCATTGATGGTGAGAACTACTGGAATGCGTACCGCGATACAATCGGGAAATAAGTGCTTATTGGGAGAACTTTTCCGGTCCACGTGGGCCTATGGCTAGTCAAAAGGAGCCCAGCTTTTTTTCGTGGATAGTTTCTGAGCGGTCCTCTTGCCGCCTTTCTGTCTTACTCCGACTGGGAGTCTGTGGCTTTCTCATGCTCTGTCCCAGCTGCCCCTGCACTCCTCTTCCCAGCCGTAACACTATCCCTCAGTACTCTTCGTAACCAGATGGCCTGCAGGAGGACTCGCGTCCACGGGGTGGAACCGCTGGTGTTTTCTCCCGTGTGGGATTCTGTTGTGATGGATGGAGTCATTATATTTTGACCAGTTAAGGTGCTCAGGGTCATGTTGGAGAGGACATCCATGATGACACTCACTCATCTCGCATCTGCTGTGGCTTTTGGGGGGTATCTGGTCTGGTATCGGGTCCATGACATATTAGAAAGTCTAATCCACTTCCAGAAACAGTTTGGAAGTTCATGCAGAGTTTGGTAGTAGATAATTATAAATGGTGACTGGACTTCAACTACTTGTTGAATTCTCTGGATCATCCAATATATGGTCTTTTATTATAGGATGGCAATTAATGGCATGTGGATACGGCTTCAAAGTGGTCAAACAGGTCCAAAAGCTAAACCGAACCAGAGCAGGAATTCTTCAACAGGATCTTGTTAAGGCATCCTATCAGATAGTGGTCAAGCAGGTCCAGGTGGGTGCAGGACAGACATATCCTATTAGGATCTTGTACTGCCATCATATCAGATGGCAGATCCAAAGTGGTCAAACTGGGTTCAGAGGGTTGGTGGAACAGACCAGGAATATCCACTCAGGATCTTGTACTGCCATGATATCACAGAGCAGATCCAATCTGGTCAAACTGGGTTCAGACGGTAGGTGTAAACAGACCCGGAATATCCCATCAGGATCTTGTACTGGCATCATTTCAGATAGCAGACCCAAAGTGGTTCACTTGGTTCAGAGGGCAGGTGGATGCAGACCAAGATTATCCCATCAGGATCTTGTACTGCCATGATGTCACATAGCAGATCCAAAGTGGTTCAGTTGGTTCAGAGGGCAGGTGGAAGCAGACCAAGAATGCTCAAGAACGTTGAGAAGCTGACGGATTTAGACCAGCAATATTTCAGGCAGGGTCTTGTACTGCCACCATATCAGATAAGAGATCCAAATGGCCAAGCAGGTCCAAAGGCTGATGGAATTAGCCCAGGAATATGCCTACGGGATCTTGTACCTCCATCATATCACATAACAAATCCAAAGTTGTCTAGGTAATTCAAAGGGCAGGTTGAAGCAGCCTAGGATAATTCCATCAAGATCTTGTATTGGCATTATATCAGATAGTAGCTCATAAATAGTCAAGCAGGTCTGGAGGCTGACAGAGTAAGACTAGGAGTAATCCATGGTAGGTGCACCAGCAGGTCCGAAGCCTAGGTGGAGCCAGAAAAGCAATATCTAATCAGGATTTTGTGCTGGCATCATATCAGATGACAATTCCAGGTCTAGACGGAACCGGGGCAGGAATATCCCAGCAGGATCTTGTACTGGCATGCGGTAGCAGGCATACTCTCTAACTATAGTAAGTTTGATTATCCAGGGGGAAAACCTTAATCTGCCAAAGCTATGATTCACATCATGTGTCCTCAGAGCTCTCTTTTTATCTCACATGAGTCAGAAGCATTAGCGGTGCTTCGGTGCACTTTGGTGCTTGGGAAGATAATGCTAAACAGGGTGCTTATCCTAAACAAGCCAGAGAGGTTAAGAAGTCATCTGCACTGCACACTCCAGAAAGCTTTGTCGTTAATGTCTTCTTTTTACACTCACGGGCCTTTTATGACACCCTGATGGTTTAAACCATACGGCTTCATGTTGCACATGAGTCACAAAGAGATGGTGCACCGAACTTCCTCCTCTCAGAAGAGAGAGCCGCAGTCAATAATGAGGATAAGAGTGGACAGAGGAGACCGCAGTGACTCACCCTCCCATGTCAGCCTCTGGGCCTGCACACACTTAGAGTGTAGTCATATCTTGACTACTGACTACTACTTGTAGGTAAAACAACTGTTCAAATTTCCTGAGGCTACTGTTGAGCCTACTGAATAAGTGAGTGTAATAAACATGTTATTATACATTAATAACGTAGCACAAAAATGCTATGGTGGTAAAAGTGACCAGTAAAGACTAATCAGAAGTCTAATGAGTGACCATGTGTCAGGTTCTGCCCTCTTTTTTTTTTATGTTGCTGAGTCAACAAACTGTGGCAACAGACTACAAACATCTGCACCTTTAAATGTTTCAGTTTAGCGTCATTGTCCTCAGAGTCATTTTCTTAACCTGTTTTATATATGTGCAAATGGAAAGGTCACATATTATACAGATGGAGGTAGTGGAGGCATTGGGATTGGGCTTGAAGGAGTATTGGGCTGGAGCCAGAAGAAGCATTGGATTGAAGGTAGAGGCAGAAGGAACATTGGGCTAAGGCAGTAGGAGCATTCAGCTGAGGTATATTGTTCTTGAGACAGCAGGAACATTGGAAGGGCGGCAGTAGGAACATTGGGATGGAGACAGTAGGAACATTGGGAGGGAGGCAGTAGGAACATTGGGAGGGAGGCAGTAGGAACATTGGGAGGGAGGCAGTAGGAACATTGGGAGGGAGGCAGTAGGTATATTGGGCTGAGGTAGTAGGTACTTTGGGCTAAAGTCAGCGGGCATATTGTTCTTGAGAGAGTAAGAACACTGTGAGGGAGACAGTAAGGAACATCGAAGGGACATATGGCTGAGGTAGTAGGTACATTGGGCTGCAGGCATGAAAGGCATTGGGCTAGGGGCAGTAGGAACATTGGTCTTTCGACAGTACGAATATTGGGATGATAGCCGTACAAACATTGGGATAGAGGGAGTAGGAACTTTGAGCTGGAGGCTAGCATTGTGCTAAATATGGAGAACTTGGCTTGAGGCAGAAGGAACATAGGGCTGGAGGCAGAATGAACATAGGGCTGGAGACAGAAGGAACATAGGGCTGGAGACAGAAGGAACATTGGGCTGAAGGCAGAAGAAACGGCTAGAGGCAGAAGAATCATTGGAGTGGAGGCAGAAGGAACATAGGACTGGAGACAGAAGGAACATAGGACTGGAGGCAGAAGGAACAGGACTGGGGCAGAAGGAACATAAGGCTGGAGGCAGAAGGAACATAAGACTGGAGGCAGAAGGAACATAGGACTGGAGGCAGGAGGAACGTAGGACTGGGGGCAGAAGGAACATAGGACAGGAGGCAGGAGGAACATAGGACTGGGGCAGAAGGAACATAGGACAGGAGGCAGAAGGAACATAAGACTCGGGGCAGAAGGAACATAGGACAGGAGGCAGGAGGAACATAGGACTGGGGGCAGAAGGAACATAGGACAGGAGGCAGGAGGAACATAGGACTGGGGGCAGAAGGAACATAGGACAGGAGGCAGGAGGAACATAGCACTGGGGGCAGAAGGAACATAGGACAGGAGGCAGAAGGAAAATAGGACTGGGGGCAAAAGGAGCATAGGTCTAGCGGCTGTGGGTCTCTCCAGTCTGTTGTTCCTACAGCCTCCAGACATGTGTTCCTTTAAGAAAATTGGTTTGCCTCTTCAACGGAAAATGAATATCAAACACACTAAATACAAATGAAAGTAAATTCCTGGCATAAAAGTCTTCAAATGAGTTATTAGCTAGTCTTCTGTCTTGTAAGAAATAAAGCATCAGGTTAAAAATGTGCTTCATTTGTGCTTACAGTAAGATTACGTTCATGTTTATTAGCAGCGATGGGAGAGAAGAGTTTGTTCCTTTACTTTGTTTGCTTCATTTCATTGACATCATGTAGGCTACAAGAGTGCAAAGCTTCATAATGACCATGTTTTGGGAAAGGCGACCGTGTTAGGCCTGTTGTTCCCCACTTCCCCTCGTGCCGGGGCTGATCGCCCCTATGGTGCTTGGGGGGCCTGGCACGTTTTTCCCTGCTGAGGAAATGAGTTTTTCCATGCACATTTATCATCACCATCACCGGGAACTGCTGCAAAGTTTTGGGGGCTGGGGGGTGGCTTGCCTTGGGATCTGCCACCAGTGGCTCAATGTATATAAGACAGAAATATTCAACCAGCAGCTCTGAAGCAGTGAAAACTGGGGCCTACTGTTTTTCTACTGTGGAGGAGGGGGAGAACAGAGAGTTGCAAGATTAGCCACCCACATTGCAGGGAACTATTATCGCGGCTGGTGGATCCTACACAATTCTTATTAATTACGTGGTGAAAGGCGACAATGTACACATATAACTTGCACACCAAACCAGTTCATCCTGCTTACTCTGCTCGCTTTCATTCTGGATCCATTTCATTCGAATGAGCTGAGCATCGACCGATCAGAAATGTTGGTATATGTCACAGGAACTAACTGTGTCATGCAGATAGCCAAGTTACACAAGAACACACATCAATCAGAACATTTAATGGTTGAGGAAAATAGTGAGTTCAAAACATGGCACTTTATGTTACTTGATAAGCTCCCCGGACAAAAAATTGAGTCCCCTCTGTGATGTTCTGAGGTTGTTCCAATTACATGGAAATGGGTTCTTTGGTTGAGGTAACAGGAAAGTTGAACCACCGTGCCTGCACTGAGCTGCTGGACACCCACGTTTTGCCTTTTGCTCATCATCTTAACAAGGAACACAACACTCCTTTTCCTGTATTGCAAGATGACAGTTCTCACGTTCACAGGGCTGCAAATGTGACATGGCATGATAAACATTCAGGAGCAATCAGACATCTGGACTGATCCGCAAAATCCCCAGATCTGAATCCTCTTGAAAGTCGGTGGGACTACCTGGAACAACCAGTAAAACTCCAGGGAAGGCATCCACCAAATCTGGCCCAACTGTGCAATTCTTTGATCCGAGAGTGTCTGAACATTGATCTGGCCTACATCCAGAAACTTGTCCAGTCCATGCCAAATCCAGTCACAGCTGTTATTGGTGCTCGTGGAGGTATTACACGCTATTAGGTACGTTTCAGTCACAGGTGATACTAGGCAACATCAGGGCCCATAAATAGCCTGCAACTGGTCATACACTTTTACTCTAGAAACGTTAGGCTGGTGGTCATGGAAGCACTGCTCTGGAGATGGAGAATTAGTCCGGAGGCAGAAGGAACATGGGGTTAAGACAGTAGGAACATTGGGCTGAAGTCAGTAGGTGTATTGTTCTCGAGACAGTAGGAACATGGGGAGGGAGGCAGTAGGAACATTGGGAGGGAAACAGTAGGTATATTGGGCTGAATGCAGAAGGAACATAGGGCTGAGGCAGTAGGAGAATTGGGCTGCAGGCAGTAGGAACATTGGGCTGGAGACAATAGGAATTTTGGGATGATAGCTGTACAAATATTAAGTTAAAAGGAGTAGGAACATGGGGCTGGAGCATAGCATTGTGCTGGAAATGGGAAGGCCAGGAAAGTCATCTACGAAATCTGGCCCAACTGTACAATTCTTTGATGCAGGAGCATCTGAACATTGATGTGGCCTACATCCAGAAACTTGTCCAGTCCATCCCAAATCCAATCACAGCTGTTATTGGTGCTCATGGAGGTATTACACGCTATTAGGTAAGTTTCAGTCGCAGGTGACTCATTTTTTATCCGGTATCCCTCGATCCCTTTACTCTGGACATCTAAATCGCAGTTGGCGGGAGATGTGGCTCAGCTGTCATGAAATGAAATGTAATGAATGCAGTGACTTGGCATAACTACCGCAGGATTTCTGAAACTGAAACATATACAAATACTAAAATCCTAAAACTGGCACAAATTGGTCTTTAACTCTTAAGATTCCAGCAGAATTCCAGAAACCTGTGTTTTCCTGAGGTTTTTTACTTTTTATGAAACTTATTGATCGCTGTGTTAAATAAAACATACAAAACATAAAAAAATGTTGTAAACTGCTTTATCCCTCTGGGGTGTGCGGGTGCTGGAGCATGTCCCGGTGCTCATTGGATGGAAGGCAGGGAACACTCTGGACAAACCGCCAATCCACAAATCCGGCATTGTAAGTGTAAAATTGAGACTAATTAATAAACATTATTAGAGGTTCCTATTCCTAATATCAAATGACTGGCTACAACAATTATCAACCTGAGCCTCACATGCCACTGACAGTTGCATGTCATAATACATCGGCCTCGCAGAGGAACAGCAAGTGTGTCCCAAGAGGCGGGGATTGACACTTGGGTGGCGTCCTCATGCTTCTTGTGGCTGTTGTCGTCCTCCCGCCCTCTCTTCTGACTGACATACAAGGTTTCAGGTAGCCGCCTTCTCTAGTGGCTTCCACCAGGGGTTAATAATCTGCCAGAATTCTGTAAGAATTCACCTTGTTAAACTGCATCCATACTGTAAACTGCTAGTGTATTTTTGTATTGTTTCTTTAGCAGTTGTAGTTAAACAGTCCTGAAATCTGGGGGTGGTGCTCTGCACCCACACTTCCCACATCCCTAAATTAAACTAGAATACCTAGAATATCTAGATCTTTTAAACTCTTTGCTGAATCGCTTGAGCAAATTAAATAATCGACGTTTGTCGTTCCAATGCAAAAGGAAAACATGTCAAAACCGCGATGGCTCCCTTGACAATTAGCCATATTACAATTAAGTGTGAACAGCATCAGTGTTTCCTACATGCGTATGTCCTGATGGTTCTCCAAAGGCCTGTGGTGCAGGACAAATGGAATACAGGTGTGCACAAAAGGGCTAGAATGACCCTTCGTGCCACAGGAAGACCCTGTAGAGACCTCTGCATCAGTACTGGGAGAGAGTGTAGCGAAGGGAATGACACTGTAGTGTACAAAGCAGGATGTGACTGGTGTGTAACTGTGAAGTTTATGCTGAAGTGTATTTAAGAACATCCATGGTGATGAGCCTTGTGTTCTACAAGTCTAACTGCCTTTAATGTTAGTGGGTATTTGCTTGTATTATTTGGGTTTCCCTGTTTTCCCTGCTTTGTTGCAGAATTTTTGCCATTGAGGAGGTATTTTGGTCAGATTGAGGAGGTATTCTAATGGGAAAGTGACATCAATGCACGCCCCCATACATACAACCCCATTTCCGAATATATAGTATTTTAACGTTTTTTAATTGAACAAATGCCAAAACAGTGACAAACCAGCCCTGCCAAAATACTCCCCGCAACCATAACCCCCCCCCCCCCCCCCCCCCCAAGTCAATCCGACCAAAATTGGCCGAGTCTGGATAGAAGCTGCTCAATGTATCAACAAGTCTCAGTGATTGAAACTTAGCATGTGTAATCTGACCTAGAGCCACTGTTTCCCTCTAGTCCTTGAGCATTTAGTAGGCTCTATATACACATATAAGTCATTCCACTAAAACAGCATTCCTGTAAAGGCTTCAGTGGGAAGAGTGACGAAAGCAGCGCGTGCTGTAGTGGCCCGGATAACACGGAGGTCAGTTGTTTTGGTCTGGGCTGGAGGCCTGAAATAGCTCCCTCTTCATGTGGACAAAGAAGAGGTCGCTAGGTGGGCCTGTTGTGATGATTACCTGGTTCCAGAGGAAGGCCATTCTCTGTGTTGCTCTGGAAAAGCATTGCGTCCTGCCAGAGAGGCGCGATTAGCGCCCGGCCCGTTCCTGTGTCAATGGTCAGGGCACGAGGGGGGATTCCAGAGACACCGGCCAGAGCTATTCTTATCCCCTTGGATGGGATATTTCTGACACAAAGAGAGAGAGGCTGCACATTCACAGCAACCTCCAAGAAGAGTGTAGCGTCTTGGGTGGGGTGCTGTTGGGATTGTGTAATCAGGCAGAAGTGCTAGTGGACGAGCGGCTCGGAGCAGCGGTTTGCAAAGGTTTTCTTCAGGTTAGAGCCATCTTTACCACAAATGAACGGCGGTCAAAGGAACCAGGCACACCTAAAGCCCCCACAAGGAACCCCGCGGTGTCTGTCATTTCCAATGTGCGGCATTCAATTTGGGTGAACCCCTGCGCCAAATGTGCTGGCGCTGCCAGAACAAGCACACAAGTTACCGCTTCAGACCGCTGGCTTATCGTAGCCATCAGCTGCTCAACAAAAGCTGTAATTATCTCCGAAATAAGCTCAGCTCTTTGACTGTTAGACAAATAATGCATTTCAAAAAAGGCCTCCAGATAAACTTCGGCCATATTGGCCGACTAGCGCTTGGAGAGAGAGAGGCCGATGGACGTGGGATACTCTGAGGGGACAATATTTTAATAATGCGCCAGAGGTTTTTTACCAGCCAAGGCTCTTGTGAAAAAAAGAAGGGACATGTTACATAATTAGTTGCATTTCAAACACACCCTTTGTTGTTCTTCGAGAAAAGTGAAATTGGGTAGCCTATAAAATCCACCCCCCAGCCTCCAACACCCCCAGTCGTGTGTTTGCATTTCGTATGACTCAGCATTGTTCATCCCACGAGGTTTGCTTTATATAGGCCCAGACATTATTTTTGGCTTTTTACCTTCTCCTCATCCTCCTCCTCCCACGCTGCCTGGAACTGCACCAGGAAGGCCGAGGAAGCCTGGCACTCGCCTAGGAGTCGCGGCCAGGCCTGGGCAGCTGGGAGCTGGGGGAAGCTCCCTGCCGTTCTGGAGAGCTCTGGCAGTTCCTCCCCTTCCCTCCCCTTCCCTCCCCGCACTGCTTGCTTTCTGCCTTTAACTCTTCGCCAGCTTCAGAGCACAATACAGAGGAGCCCTGTGCCGCTGTACACCCACGCACAGCCACCACCCCCCCAACCCCCACCACCTCCGCCTCAGCACTCATAACAAAATGCACGCGCTCACATGCAGGCACTTTCAAATAAATGCAATTCAAAGGCAGGAGCTTGCTGGCGGAAGACTGCAGCAGCACCAGCAGATGCTTCTCAGTTGCTGAAAATCAGAATCGAAGTTATTGGCCAAGTGAGATATCACTTACAATGCGCTGGTCTTGGCCGAAGCTCACAACTTAAATGATAAGATTACAGACTATAGGACATCTTTACTATGTCAGGACGTACTATGCTGCTCAGCCTGCAGTTGGGCGACCCTCCACAAAGGCGCCAGCTATTAGTCACGCTACCTAACCTGACTTTTCACCACCCTGCAGTTACAGTAATGGAGCGCTGCGCTTGGACTTAGCCTTAGCCCATCCATCTCCACCAGCAGCGGATGGAAGGGCACCCGTGCAAACGGCAGCTGCAAATAAATTCCTCCTCCAAACTGACTTCCACGTCGTGCTCCCCGTGTTCTTGTTTGCTCAGCTGGAATCTGTCAAGTTGGAAGGGGTTTTTTATATACTCGGAAGTGTCGTGCAAGTTCAGCACCTGCGACTGAGTCCACAAAGGTTTTGGCCTTGGCCTGGTACTGCAGTGCAGCCTGCTTTAAAACGTCGGTGCCATGCGACCCACCTAGCCGTCCTTCCTTACCCGGCTGGCTGACGGCCTCCCATTGGCCGCGACAGCCCTTCTCGAGAGCTGTAAAAAAGGAATTCCTTCCTAATGGTCCGTGAAAGCTGTGATTCACCCCCTTATTATTGTTCGATCCCTGGCGGCTCTTTCCGTATTACCTCAGCAACGTGCCTTAAGAAAAACCTAGCCGACTGTAGCTTTGGTTTTTAAGTCCGTCTCCTGGTCTGCTTAGGCTGAAAACGTGTTTAAACACGTACAATTTGGCATGCCTTTGCTGTCACGTACGTGCATTTAGTGTATTATTAATACTTATTGCATGTAATTCAAAGCTAATTCCATGAGAATCGCAATCTCATCCGATCACATCCCTGCCTAGTCCACGGGGCGCACCTAGCTTGGGGCGCAAAACACAGTTAAGCAATCAGCACCCCTGAAAGTTTCTCCAGCTGGACACTTGTCATCCCTGATGATGAAAAACCATGACAACCGTCAGCTTCTGCAGGCTCGCTGGCATCTGGGAAGTCAATGCCCCATCACGAAAAGCCCCCCCCTGCCCCCCGACCAAAGACTTGAAAGTAAACAGACTTGATTTGGGGCGCGTGGGGTTGAGGAGGGGTGGTTTGGGGAGGGTGTTTGACGGTGACTCTGAGACTTGGACTGCGTTCTCGCAAATAATTGCATTCATTGTCCCCCTGCCACTGTCGGTTATGGTCCCAAGCTGTTTGCTAGGCCCCTGTCTGTCTGCCGCACCCCACGCCATCAGTGGCAGCGCTGTGCCCCCAAGGGGACCCTGCTTGTGCCAGGGCTGAGATGCCAACTTTGTGACCCTGGTGCCCAGAGAGTGACGGGCGTCTGTCTGTTTCTGTGGTTTGCTGAAATGAAACCGGTTCAAAGAGCACATTCCTCTCTCCTGTAGTGACTGCACTTCTGGAGTGAAATGCACTTCAACTCAAGGTGTGGCTGAACAATCGAATTTACACAATTACACCCTTTTCCTAAATGCAGTCAATCGCCCAGGACTTGTTAGCTGCTGAAGTTCACTTCCTTAGTTTTGTAAAGGAATCACAAGGCTAATGTAACTAACATGAAATAGAAGCCACTAGAGCAAGTGTGTGCACTATATGGATATACTGGATATCCTCTATGAAGAACACGTTGCTGCATATTTTAAAACTTTCCAGGAGTGTTCAAACATTGACATATGACTATGTGAGAAAACTGTATTTGGCCAAACCAGTACTTTAAGGTGTTGGCTGTTTTGTGCCTGTTGTGTTGTAGTTCTGCTAAAGTACATACTTGTCTGAGGACAACTTGTTAAATAGTACACCTCCTCTTAAACCCAACCCTGAAATTAATCCAGTCTGTGTTTTTCAATGATTGAAGTACAGTCAGTAACACAAGCACAACAAACTAGCTAGCCAGCGGAACTGGTTTCCCTGTATGTCCTGAAATGTTTATTTTACTGTATTTGATCCCCTAGGAGGTTTTGGAGGTGTTGGTGGACTTCTCAGCCGTGCTAACTTGTGTTACGTTACCTCTGTGGGCTAACAGTAAGCTTCTTGTCTGTGGGACAACGTTGACGAGTGCACCATCACCCCTTACTTTATGCGTTGCTATCTAAGGTGTTGCACAAACTGGTCGACTTTACTGCTTTAGACTTGACGCTTGATGTCAGCTAGTCACTGATCAAGTCATTATGACGCTAACAACATGGGTGCCTCAGAGAAGACAACAGGTGTGGAACCTGGTGATTTCGGAGTCCATATATGTAGTTTCCTGTAGGTTAGCAAAGCGATGCAGTAGGGGGCATGGCACGCTGTCCTGACCTGTGGAGCTTCATTTCAGCATTTCTCTGCTGATCTACAGCACTTCGAGGGTTTGGTATTGAATGCTGTTGAATCAGGTTTTCCCGAGGACCACTAGACGCTCCATCTACCAGGTCCACTAGTCAGGGAGATAAAAGCCCAGTGCATGCATAGGTTAACCAGTCTACCTTGAGGTATGAAGGGCATACATCACAGCCCTAGTAAGGGGGTTATAGGGGGCATAATGTCCTATAATCCTGTAAATCCTGGGTTATTTTATTTCTGCAGGGTGACAGCGCTCTACATAGCTCTGGCTCTGCGGACCTCCACAACGGGCTCCACCACATGCTGTGAACCTCTACCAGTGAACGTCTACCAGCTGTGAACGTCTACCAGGCCCACTAGTCTGGGGGATCCAGCTCATGCATAGGTTTACCAGTCTTGAGGTACGAACAGCATACGTCACAGCCCTAGTAAGCGGCTATAGGGGGCCTACAATCCTGTAAATCCTGGGTTACTTTTATTTTTGCAAGGTGATGCGCTTTACATATCTCTGGCTCTGCAGACCCCCACGGCGGGTGAGCATCTCAGCTTGGATGCCTAGGGTCAGATGCAAGTTTGCGAGAGTCCATGGGGTCCGTTTTTCCCATTTGTAGAAGGCTAGCAATGCAGGGCACACCCTACTTACCTGGGGGGTCTTTCTTCGTCAGCAATTTTTAACGGTGTCACATGTGGCCAAGTCAGCTTATTTCATGTTGCAAAGCGTCCCCTTCTAGTATGGTTTTACTCATGATGTCATCAGCAATTGGACGACGTCGACTCGCCTTTAGTCATATCACTATCGCCGTGAAATGAGACATCCACGCTCTCAGCTTGTTCCCTTCCTAATCAGCCTACATTTAGCCCAAAATGCCTCATGGTAGTGCTCAGAGCTTTGTCACTCAGTCTGGCCTTGCAAGACTAGATGCGTTGCTGACTTGAGGTGCAGTGAACATGGACACCTCATGCTCGCATGCAGCTTGTCCTAACTGTGTTTAGACCACCTTTCAGACACCTGATGGGTTTACACTTGCTGGAACAACCGTCCCTCCTCCTACAGCACAGGCTTCTGCTGTACCTTAGGCCACCAGAACTCCAAAGGAATGGCCACATCCCCACCAGAATTTGTGGCTAATAGGAATATTCCACATGTGCAAACAAGAGAGCATGTTGAACATTATTGAAGAGCTTCCTTTTCCAGCCAGAACACATGGAATGATTTCATTGCAGATCAGCATATTTTCTTTCTTCCTTTGTTAAAGCGCCTGCTGGAGGGCCTCTTGGACAGCCGCTCTGATGTGGAATGTAACCTAAGAGGCAGTCGGGGGGAGAGAAAGAGAGACAGAGAGAGAGAGACGGAGAGCGAGAAGGGGGTGGAAAGAGATGGAGGAAAAAAAAAAACAGGAAGTCCTCCAAGGGGGATCCTCTCTCTGGTTTTCTCTTCTTCTGTCTCTAATCTTGTCCAGAAGCTTCTTTTTGCATTATGGTTGCGGTGGAGGCTGCTGTGTGCCAAACGAGCGTGGGAACTGACCGGGGCCTTTTCCAGAGCAGCCTCGTCTGCAGCCTGTAATGATGGAACCTCAATGACATCATCATGGCCGTTACGGAGCAGAGCCCTGGTAACTGCGCCGCGCGCCTCGTCCAAATACCGGTGGCTCCGCGGAACACACACGCCGAGGCCGGCAATGGAAGTCAGATGCCCTGGTTTTTCTTTCTTTCGTTCTTTCTTTCTTCCTCCCGCCTCCCCCTCGCTTTCTTCTCCTCGGAGCGTAAGCTGGTTTTAGAGAGGGAGGCCGAGGGGCCTCCAGGAGGGCCTGCCTCGACTGTAAATGTCAGAAAACGAATGCAGGCCTTCGTAACAAAGTGGAATCTGATATAATTCACCCCAGGCTAGTGCGTTTGATCTGCACCTACTTCAGTATGCTTGTCAGGGCCTTGAAAGTAAATGGCACGGCTCATGCGCCACAGAGTTGGAGTTTATAATCTGACATCATGCGTGTTGAAAAGTACTTTCATGTGTGTGCTGACATTTCAGAAATCACGTATAGGGGCATTAGTGATGTTTTCTTTATCGCATCCTGTAGAAATGCAAACATCTTTAAGGGATCTTGCTATATTAAACAACTTCCAGTGGGCTCTAACTCTACAAATCCTTGTGGTAAAAACGAACGTGTTCTCTTAATGCAGAGAGCTTACGTGATCAAGTGAATTGCACCCTCCGTAACTCCTCCTTTCTGTGCGTACTGGCATACAACAAAGCCCTATTAAACTGGTATGTAGTCCTCCAAAGCATCTGTGATACATCTGCATCAGAAACACCACACTTATAAAGGATGGAGCTTTCACTGGGCCTGAAATCTGATCCAAACCTAAATACAGCCCAATACGACCAACAACACGAGCAACGACACCAAGGTTTGAGTCCGAGTCCCAGCTGTAGCTTGATGAAATCTATCTAAACCAGACTGGAACTAAATAAAACTCCTCATTCCTAATAACAGTATCCTTTTCGTCCCCTCAGCATCATCAGGCCCATTTTTGCATACTAGTTGGCCTTGAGGACCTTGGTGCCATACTTTGCAAGCTACATTAGTAACACCACTGTGCCAG
>CM067485.1:3532376-3565191 GCA_034552555.1 Semaprochilodus insignis
CAGCCACCACCCTCACCAACACCACGCTCTCCCTCCCCAGAGCAAAAGCAACAGGTTAGACTCTGCAGACTGCAGACTGCTTATGTGTGGGAACCTCCATGGGTAAGCCCACCCGCTTCGGCTAACTTCGAGGCAGAGGTATCTAAGCATATGATTATGAGTCAGCAGTCATATAACACTGTGCATATATATCTCGTAGTTCGAGCAGAAAACCACAGTGAGAGCATCTTGTTTAATCAGCATTTCTGATTTCGGAAGTGATCAATGTGTGGGCATGGTCAAAATTGCTAGAGCTAGAGGAAGTCTGTCAGAGACAGCAACGGTGTCACAACGGTGATCTAACTTTTTATTAAACTGCTAAACGACCTTAACCGACATGGTTTTCCGTGTCCATCCCAGCACTTTATAGGAATTCTCCAGTCTTATTAGTCTAAGCTCTGTCTGGTGCATCAGTAGCATACACATAATAATTTTGGTCTGTTTTATGGACCATAATATTCATATGTTTGCTTGTTCATAAGGGAGAATTCTCTGATTTCTCAGATAAGTGGTTTAATGTGAAATGGTTCATTGGAAAGAAGCCTCTGGACAGTGGAGGTGATGGGAACCCGGGGTCATTATGTCTACAACACAGATATAGCCATTTTGTTTGGTATCCAAAATAACCAGTGAACCTACACATGACTTTTGAGTTCTAATATGTCAGTTTTCACCATAAAAATATAACCTCCCTGGACAAAAAATGAGTCACCTTGTGTGTTTAAGGTGGTAGTAACTTCAGGCTCCTGCAGATGGCGCTGCACGAAGAAGATGAGGTTATAAATACCTGCAGGGTGTGAGTGACGGGATTCATAGATTGAGAAGAGGTGCTACAGTGCAGTGAATGTCTCGTTCCATGTGTGGGAAATGGCTCCAAAGCAGATGTTAATGATTGGCTAAAAGGAGTGACTGCATTTGGGCGTGCCAGTAATGTGAAGGAAGTAGCTGAATCTGCAGGTGTATGGAAGCATACGGTCATACGGGTCTACCAGCAGTGGCTAAAATCCCAGTCTACAGGGAATTCTCCTCAGAATTGGGCCAGGGAAGGTATCCACCAAATTTGCCCCAACTGCACAATTCTTTGATTGAAGCGTGTATGACATTGATGTGGCCTACATCCAGAAACTTGTTCAGTCCAAGCCAACTCTAATCAAAGCTATTACACGGTAATAGGTACGTTTCAGTCACAAGTGACTAACTTTTTGTCTGGTGAGCGTGTGCATTTTAGGCCAAAACATGATCTTAGATTAATCATTTCAACCATTTTGTGAAGGGTTTAGATGCCTTACATATCTACAACCACCACTGTGAACATTACTGACTCAAACAGTTTTTCTGGAATTAAGCATTTCACTTCAAATCGCTCTGAATGCCTAGTAGTGATTCAATTCTGCGGCAATAGTAAAAACATCAGTGGAATTCCCCTTTAATAAAGGAAGAGAATGGCAGTTTCAAAACACATTTATAATGGAAGCCAATGCTAAGTACAGGGAAACTACTGTCCATGGCAATCGACCGTATTCCACAACCGCAGCAGCTAGAGATTAGGCCCAAAACGCCAGACTTTACCCTTAAAGACAGCTTGCAGCGGACTAACGGTGAATTGATAAGATGACTCATTGTGTTTACCTCCAGCAACCTTTGTACATGCGAAGAGGAAATAAACCTCATCCTCCCATTCATTACTGAATCAAGTGCCTTCTTTGAAAGTGCCCTCACATCTGTGATTCAGCGCAGGGAGAGGCTCACGTAGCCTGCCAAGCGCTCAAGTTTCAAAGACATTTTTTCTGTGGTAATGAAGGAGCTTCGAAACGGATGGCGAACAATAGGAGAACTTAAATCTCACTTAATTTATCTGCGCCGTTTCCTGGGCTTCTGAGGCCCGGGATGTGCTCGGACATCTCCCCCTGCACCCGCCAAACGTCGCGCCCGCTTTGTCCGCATTCAGATACGTGTTGTGACAACTGCACGTATTGCTGTCTTTCGGTGGTGGGTTGTGATGCTCTTTGTCACCTTTCTCTCTTTCGCTCTCTCTCTTTCTCTCTCTCCCCTGTCCTGCTGACCCTCTAATAAAGAAGTCCCTCCTCAGACCCATCAGAAGCATGCACAGTTCCAGGAGTTTGGTGGGAGGCCCTGGGGCCATCTGGGATAGGGATGTATCTGAGGGGATTTTTGTAAATACACACAAGAAACCATCAAAGGCCGGGCCTAATAGCCTGTTGCGGAATCTCTGGAACTGGCTGACCAATTGTACAGTTGCACAAACCAAGGCCTTTAAGCGGCATGAACAGTATAAACAGCTAGTACGGGGAACTGAAAGATTCCAGCGGTATTTCCAATGATCTTTCAGTCAGCTGTGAATAGTTGTGAGAACTGCAAGTCTGAAACATATAGTCCTACGGAAGTCCAGAGAGGCCATGAGGTAGTTACCATTTTTTTGGACTCAAGATAATACTGATAATATGGATCAATACTGATAATACTGACCAATACTGATCAATACTGATAAGACTGTTGGACTCAAGATAATACAAGTTGTTTTACTGAGATCACGACTTATCCTGAGATCACAAGACAATTAAAGTGTGATCTTGAGAAAACAACTTTTGTTATCTTAAGATCACAAGACAGTTAAGTTGTGATCTTGAGATTCCAACATAACAAAGATTGTTTTCCCAAGATCACAGCTTATTTGTCCTGTCATCTCAGGATAATGAAAGTTGTTTTCTTGAGACAGTTAAGTGGTGGTCTCAAGAAAACAACTTGTGTTATCTTAAGCTCACAACACAAATAAGTTGTGATCTCAAGAAAACCGATTTTGCTATCCTGACATCGCAGGACAAATAAATTGATTTGGTCTGTCAGGCTGACAGACCAAATTCAGTCTAAAGACGGAACACTTGGACAAATAAATCATGATCTCAAACCGAAAATTCTAACTATCTAATAGTCTCTCTGGACTTCCTTATTGTCATCTCTGAGCCCAGAGAAATTGACGCCGCTTCTGGTTATGGTTAACATAAGGCTCCTGTTTTGCACAGTAACGCTTTAAGTGGTATTTGTGAATGTAACTCTGTAATGCTTGACAAAGGCTTGCCAAAGTAATTGCTTGCTCATGTGGTTATATCAGCTATTGCTGAATGACGGTTTTTGATGCAGTGCCGTCCGAGAAATCGGAGTTCATGGGTGTTCAGCTTAGGCTTTTGCCCTGTATGCACTAAAATTCCTCCTGATTCCTTCCATTGTTTAATGATATTATGCACTGTAGAGGGACAAATAAGCAAATCCCTTCCAATCTTTCTTTGAGGAATATTGTTTTTAAACATGTCAGTCATTTTCTCATGTGTGTGTTGACAAAATTGCCCATCTTTACTTCTAAAGACTCAGCCGTGGACGTGGATATTGCTTTTGTACCATGTCACGATTACAGTCGCCTGTTAACATCACCTCATTACTAGCCCTAAATTGCCTTTTATTGGAGTGTGTTGCAGGACTGAAATACAGAAATGTATGTATATTAACAAATGAAATGATGTTGACCAGACAAAACATGAAATATCGTTTGTTCATTCTGTCTGCAGTGAAATGAAACTTAAAGTAAATGTAAGAAACTGCACTTTTTTGAGTCTTCCACATGATCCCAGTGTTTTCTGAATTGGGATTGTACATGGCATGACAAGAAAAACATATTAAAAGCTTGCTTTCTTTTATTAAAGTCTCCTTTAAGTTATAGACGAGCTCGCTGCCCTCTGTTCTGCGTCACTCCTTGGCCAAACGCTTTCCATGATTTCCTGTGTCTGAAAAGGTTTTGTTCATTGTGCAGTGCTACACATTTCACTGTTTGTTTTTCCCATTTTCGACCGTTTCCAAGCTAAGACCAGACTCAATGGCACAAAAGCACAAGGGTCTTAAAGTGTGGCGTTTCTCTCCTGTGGAACATGGGCTGGCCACCGTTAGGGGAATTCCACCAAATTCAGTCTAAAGACAGAACACACGGATTTTTCCATGAAAAACTGCTACATTGGCTATATGCTCCATTGGACTTGACAGCCTTTATGGCCCCTTATAGTCAAAACCGCAGAGGGCTATACAGTAGCTGAAGACCAAAGCACATCATCAGCACAGGCTTTTATATTGTGACATGAGTAAAGTGCGTAAAATGTTTTCTTTCTGTGTTTGTGTTGTTGCAGGATCTGTGCAGCTCTTGGACATGGCTCCATACAGGTAGGCGCTGATGGAAGGAAACCACACCTGTTTGATTTATGAGTGCTGACAGCTTTGTCCCAGATGTTTGCTTTTTAAGGTTTCGTGAGAAACCCCTTCAGACATCCAGAGGGGCTCGTTTTGCTGTTTGGAGGTTGTCGGGAACAATGTGGCTCGGGCTCTCAGTCGCATTGATGTCTGTCAAAGACGCTTGGTAGAGTGGGCTGACCTTTAAGTGCACGTGGGAATCTATCATGAATGTATAGAAACGCTGCTGTCGGGCCGGTGAAGGTTTTGTGGCTAGCTGATGTCGGAGTGTGGGTTATGACTGAAGATGCTTCGTGCTCGTCTTTGGGTCGCTGTGCCCACCACAGTTACTAACTTAACTCTTCTTAGTAAATCCAGCATCTGTCAGCCCAAGAGACGAAGTTGAATGGCTCTTTTCTTCTCTTTTAGGTCTGAAGTAAAGCACCAAACCTCCAAAGTCAGAGCTGTGACCAATCACAGAGAAATCACAAAACAGCATGAGATTAAATATTCACAAAAAGGAATTAGTAACGAAATAGGAATAAAACGATTCATTTACTAATTTACTTAAAGGTTTTATGATTGGAAAAATACTCTAATAAATGACATGCATTACACTAATAAAGGGCATGCATTACCAGTACCTCTGCCCACTTTTGACTACAGCTTTATAGATTCCAACCTAAACTAACTAGTAGGAAGCTGTGAATGATGAATGAAGAAATATTAAGAGTAATCAGAATGATGAACAGAGCTGTAGATGACTCCATAATGACTGAGAAAGCTGTATAATATTGAGAACAAGGCTATTCTTAAATATACACTACTAGTCAAAAGTTCCGACACGGCTACTCATAGGAGGTTCTCCTTATGTTTATGTTAATGCTTTACTTTAGAATAAAAGTGAAGACATCAAACTATAAAACAGCACTCATGGAATTATACAGTCCTCCTTAAAAACCTCAAAAACTGAACTTTACAGGAGGATAAAACAGCTTTCTTAACCTGTAGTGGAGGCTGATAGAACAAGGTTCATTTCTAAACAGGTTTGGAGCAATTCTATTGGTCTGTCCATCATGAATATTCACTAAACTGAAAGAGGAACTAGAGCTTTTACACTGTGCAGAAAAAGAGATGAAAGTTTTTACACAATTAAACATATATTAGAGGTGGAGATATGGCAGAAATATAACACTGTGACACATCAAGAGTAGATGTGGTATATCAGGATATGGACTGTTTCAGACTCTCATCAGTTGGAGCTGTTAAGTGTAACCCTGTAGAGTCTTTGACATCACCAACAACATCTATTTAGTTGGGTGCGTCTACACTTTAGACTGGTAGTTTAAGTAATATCAGAATACAATGTAATTGCTTTTGGGTGCTTGAAATATTAAATATACCACATATAATAATATAGAACATTTTTTAAATACATCTGTTTTCATCACATTATTTCAAATATAGTATGTTTTAATGTCTGTAATTTCTTCCATTAAAAGAGTTGATCAGTACCTGGTGGTCAGCGGAACGATACTAGTATATGCTGTTGTATCTGAACACTGTGTCTAACAGTAACGGAACAATAGAGAATGAAAGTTAGAACTCTGGTTCCATTTTCAAGTAATACCTCTATAAACGCTTCTCTCCTAGAATCCTGCTCTCAAAGATAATGAGCTGAAGTGAGTGATTAGAAGGGAAAGCGTGACTTGTGATTCTTTGCAGCCAGTTCCAGTGATTAGCACTAGCTAACGCTAACAGCTGAGGTTATTAACAAAGATGTAATGTTTTAGATAGTCCTTGGTATTTAGCACTAGCTAATGCTAACAGCTGAGGTGATTTCTAGTATTTGAAGATGTAATGTTCTAGAAAGTTCCAGCAATTAGCACTAGCTAACACTAACAGCTGAGGTTATTAACGAAGATGTAATGTTTTAGATAGTTCTTGGTATTTAGCACTAGCTAATGCTAATAGCTGAGGTAATTTATAGTATTTAAAGATGTAATGTTCTAGAAAGTTCCAGTGATTAGCACTAGCTAACACAAACAGCTGAGGTTATTAACGAAGATGTAATGTTTTAGATAGTTCTTGGTATTTAGCGCTAGCTTATGCTAACAGCTGAGGTGATTAATGTGCTGATGTACAGCTGATGTAATGTTTTGGGCAGTTCATGATGGTAATCACTGCAGGATCCACAGTAACGTTAATGCTATTAGTTTGTTAGTTGAATGTCTGTAAGATGAACTTCATGTGATCAACAGGGTGATTAAGGTGAGAGTGAAATGAAGGGATGTGAACAGACACTCAGACCAGCTGTTCTGGACATGGCTGTTTAGACATGTCACTTTTTTAAAGTTCCAATAAAAACAGCCATAAAATACAAATGATCAATTTTCAGAGTCAGGAAAAAATTTATTTAACTGAAAATCACACTGAACCTCCACACAGCTAAACGCAGTGTTTGGTCCCACATCCTTTCAGACCCATAGCGTTGAGGTGTCTTCTCACAGTGGAAGGACGGACAGAAACACCTGTGCATGTTCTCAGATCTGAAACAAGTGTGGAGCCTGATGTTCTTCTCTCACACAAAGATGAAAGCTTTAGGTGCTGGTTATCTGATGGGGGACAGTTTTGGTGGTCTAACAGGTCCTGTGGTTGGTTGTTAGGAGTCTCATTTTCTCTGTACTGTCTAATAATTTTTGAAACTCTAATTTTGGAAACCTCTGTTTTTTTTTTTTTTTTCACTTTCCTTCCTTTGACTTTCTCCTTCTTTATGTGGAGTAAGTGGAGCATATTATTGCTGTATTATCTTCTCAGAAACATCTCCTGAAAAAAAGTCTATCTTGTGCTTGATGACTTTCTTGACTGGAAATTAAAGCCTTTTGCATTGTACCGTACAAGTCACGTTAAACACTCAGAGTTTAGCCGTACGTGACAATCTCAGATGTAGCTAGATTTTGTATTCTAACATAGAGCGGTTTTGGTGTTGTTGCTTGTATGCAACATGCAGTTCATCTGCTCGGTTTTAGTTTCATTTAACAGTAGAAGGTGCAGAAAGTGTTGCACTAGAAAGAAAACAGCATTGTGACAACTGTATGCATAGGGCCAGTTCACACTCTGAGTGTTTCTTGTTGCTTGTGACTCATCTGATTTTCCTACTAGCATGACGAGCCGTCGGTGGGGGTATAGGGTCAAAGGGTTAGAGAGTTTGAGGAGGTTCAGAGGAGATGTTAAATGTTTCTGATATAGTTATTACCTTGCACTTACTTTACATTTACAGACCACTTTATTAGCAACACCTACCTTAAGTGTCCACTAACTGGTCACTTTATTAGCTACACTGACCTTGTACTTCCACTCACTGGCCACTTTATTTCAGTCTCCAGCCTTGAACTTTGGCTCACTGGTTACTGCATTAGACACACCTGCCTTGTACTCCAACTGACTGGCCACTTTATTAGAAACACCAACCTTGTTTAACACTAACTGGCCACTTTATTAGAAACACTTACCTTGTACTTCCACTCACTGGCCACTTTATTAGAAACACCTACCTTGCACTTCCGCTCACTGGCCACTTTATTAGAAACACCTAACTTGTACTTCCACTCACTGGCCACTTTATTAGAAACACCTAACTTGTACTTCCACTCACTGGCCACTTTATTAGAAACACCTACCTTGTACTTCCGCTCACTGGCCACTTTATTAGAAACACCTACCTTGTACTTCCAGCCTTGTTCTTTGGCTCACTGGTCACTGCATTAGACACACCTGCCTTGCATTCCAACTCAATGGCCACTTTATTGGAAACAGCAGCCTGGTGTTTTGGCTAACTGGACACTTTTATAAGAAACTCCTTGAAATACCCTGTACCCCAACTCAGTTTATTTTAATTCAGTTCAGTTCAGTTCAATGGCCACTTCATTAGAAACCCCTACCTGATACTTAATAGAAACACTCACTATGTACTTCTGGACACTCACTGATCACTTTTTACCACTCGCCGTACATCTTTTCACCCCCCTCTACCTCATTCAGCACTGGTCAGTTTCTGACCACAGAGCCGCTGTTGCTCAGGTATTATTTAGGTGGTGAATAATTCTCAACACAGTAGTGACACTGACATGGTAGTGTGTGTGTAGTGCTGGTATGAGTGTGTCAGAAACAGCAGTGCTACTGAGGTTTATACACAAGCCAGTGTCACTGTTAGGTTGAGAGTTGAGCACCACCCCCCCAAAAAAATCCAGACAAGAGCAGCTCTGTGGTTAGAAACTGACCACTGATGAAAGACTAGAAGGTGGCTGACACAGTGCACTGACAGATGGGCTACAGGCTCTAACTGAGCACCAGCAATGTAGAACTACATGAATGAATGTTATAGGTAATTTGAGGAATATCAAGTCATGGGTGAAAAGCGTAACATCAGTTCATCGTCAAGTTCACATATCAATATGATTAGGTGGAACACAATCATCTGACTTATCGTTGATACGAAAACCCCCTTTTCTATCACCCTTTTTCATTTTTTGGCTTTTATGATATTCAATATTATATTATTTTCCCCCTAGTCCTAGTGTAAAATCTTTATATACACGCGAGCAGTGATGCCCTCCATGAGTCATCCTGTTACCGCCAGCCTCGTTAGCAGATGGCTGCACGACACAGGGCTTCGACAACTGCCCTTAACACCACATCAACGTCGCCAAAGACTGCAGTGGTGTCGTGCCAGACTGTCATGGAGGGACTCAGAATGGCAGCGGGTCATCTTCAGTGACGAGTCCCACTTTTTCCTTCATGGAGACGCCCAACAAATCGGTGTGTGGAGGCAGCGTGGTATATAACATACTATATATACATATATATTTTAATTCACAAAAATTGGTGGCTGGGAAATACACTGGTGTCATGTTGCCATTACAGTCATTTCCATGACTAAATGACTAATGTCATAACATTTGATGTCATTACAGCTTATGTCATGTGCTGAGCTATGCTATGTCTATGCCTTTATGACTAACCTAACATCAGAGCACCTGTCAATGCCAAAAACATAACGCTGTTATATCACTGATATATAACATATAGCGACATGTTTATAGCACGTTAGGGTCCAAATGAGATGTCGTTATTTGGTCTAACACATCAGTCCGTGTGAGGCCATTACCTTCCTCTAACAAAAACCTCTCAGTGGCAGTAACAAAAACAGCCCCTTCCCCAGTCTCACAACTGATCTGATACTTAAAACTGTTTCTTTCTGAACTACCGAAACCTGAATTATGGTTGAATTCCTGTAAATGGTCACATGTGAGGTTTCCTTCCATTCTATTTTTAGCTCCATTCATGACAGAACCACATTTTCTTTACTTCTCCAATCTGACAGTAATTCATTGTAAATTCTGAAGCAAGATGTCCATAACCCTGCGTAATAGATCCTTGGGTAAAACTGAAAAGGAGAACTCATAGCATTAGGCAGCTTGCCATTGCTTTTGACTGGATGCCAACATGAACAGCAAAAAAGCCGGTCTTTAGCCAGAGTATGTTTGAACTGTAATGAAGATGGAGTCAATGTGGTCTGCAAATAAGCTTCCTCCTGTGTACTGTGTTTACACTATCAGAATTAAAGCTCACCCTCTTGAACTCTCGAAGCCGAGCCCATGCTACAGTGTCACTGTGACAAAACAGTTTGGGCAGGAAGTGATGAGTGTTTAACTCTTTTTAAGATGAACTGACAAGTGTGAGTGTGTTCACGTGCTGGGGTATAATTGTATCTTTTATTTACTCCAAAATGATTCAGTTCGATTACAATTATTAAGGAGGTGATTTAGTGCGTTATGAAATCTCAACGTTTGCCTCAATTTGATTTAATTATTTTGTTCCAATTTAGACTAAAATACACTAGTGTGGAACCCTCAAGGCCTTCAGGAAAGATGTAACAATGCCTATGAAATAAAAAAAGACCCTAATTGAGTAGTATATTCATGCAAATTGTATTTCAACTGTGAGTATTAGAGCACTTCTCCTATTTCATTCTCAAATTGTTGTTGGAATCAAAAGGGCTAAATGCTTAAAACACCCACAAGAAAATTGTCCAGTCAGGATTTTGTTGATCATGGCAGCTCAGTCCGAGGCCTTCATGAGCTATGGAAGACCGTTTCCGCCACTTAAAGGGAAAAAAAGCTTATACAGCATCTCATATTTATGACTTACTATCTTATAATTATGACTTAATGTCTCATAATTACGACTTACTATCTCATAATTATGACTTACTATCTTATAATTATGATCTAGTATCTCATAATTATGACTGAGCATCTCATAATTATGACTTACTATCTCATAATTATGATTTAGCATCTCATAATTATTACCTAGCATCTCATAATTATGACTTAGCATCTTATAATTATGACTTAGCATCTCATAATTCTGACTTACTATCTCATAATTATGACTTAGCATCTCATAATTATGACTTACTATCTCATAATTATGACTTACTATCTTATAATTATGATCTAGTATCTCATAATTATGACTGAGCATCTCATAATTATGACTTACTATCTCATAATTATGATTTAGCATCTCATAATTATTACCTAGCATCTCATAATTATGACTTAGCATCTTATAATTATGACTTAGCATCTCATAATTCTGACTTACTATCTCATAATTATGACTTAGCATCTCATAATTATGACTTACTATCTCATAATTATGACTTACTATCTTATAATTATGATCTAGTATCTCATAATTATGACTGAGCATCTCATAATTATGACTTACTATCTCATAATTATGACTTAGCATCTTATAATTATGACTTACTATCTTATAATGATGACTTACTATCTCATAATTATGATTTACTATTTGGGTTTTTTTTCTTTAACTGGCAGAAATGGGCTTCCATAATGAGCTGAACTGACGGCCTTAAAGCCAGTTTATGCTACTGCATCGAAGCTGGGCTACGTGTAGTGACGCAGACCGTGACCGTAACTGTGACTGGTCTGCTTGGTGGCATCACCTATCGTTCTACACATTTCAGCTTCTCCTTCTTCCCCACCATTTTTAGATTCAGTTCAGAGTCAGATGAACATGGATCAAGTTGAAGTTAGACTAACAGAGGAAGTCTGGAAATGAACATGTATGACTCCTCTTCAACAGACTTCAAAGACAGATGGCAGTAAATTCATGGAAAGAGATTTCCTCAAACATCGGTTTGGAATATCACAGGATGCACACAATGATGTACAAATACAAGTACAAATGATGTTATTTCTATGATGTTAGACTCTGCTTTGATCCAACACAGAAGCATAAACCGAACTTTTACGAATTACATTAACTACTAACATTATTAGGACCTGACCGTCTGACTTGTATTCATTTACAGTCAGTGGAACTTCTCAAAGTTCTAGATACATCGCTGACAGTGATTACAGGCTTATCAAATCTATCCAGCATTACTGCAAGACTTACTGTGAATCTGCTGCAAGGTAAGTTATACATTAATATGCCTGATAAGCTCAAGGTTGGACAAAAACATTGTCACCTTGCACGTTTACGATGGTAGTAACTTCAAGCTCCTGCAGATGATGTTGCATTTAAACATGCCCAAGACCATAGTGTGAAGGAAGTAGCTGAATCTGCAGGTGTATGTAAGCGTACGGTCATACGGGTCTACCAGCAGTGGCTAAAATCCGAGGCTACAGGAAACTCTCCTCAGAATTGTGCCAGGGAAGGCATCCACCAAATCTGGCCCAACTGCACAATTCTTTGATGCAAGAGTGTCCGGACATTGATGTGGCCTACATCCAGAAACTTGTCCAGTCCATGCCAAATCCAATCACAGCTGTTATTCATTCTAGTGGAGCTATGACAAGCTATTAGGTATGTTTCAGTCACAGGGGACTTATTTTTGGTCCCGCGACCAAGTAAGACATGGAAACATCCTTTACAACTTCAGATGTCTGCCTGTTTAATCTAGAACATCCAAAAATGTACATGTGAATTGCCGTTATCTTAGCACTAGCAAGCACATACAGCTAGAATCCCACAAGGATGCTAGCAGAAAAGACCATTATCATAGTGGTGGGTTTTCTTTCCCATTTATTGGACCAAGTTTTGAGATTAATGGCCCGAACTGAGTGCCGACACCAATGTTAACACGGAATACCTTTTTGCCTTTGAAAAGTTTGTTTTGCCCAAATAACATGCACATACGCTATGGAATATCACTATATTTTACATTTTATTATCTTTAGATGCATATTTAAACCCTTTGTATGCGCCGCGTGTGTTAGTATTCCCATGTTAATTATCATAAGAGCCCTCAGTCCAGGATGACTCTGCATTTCCAGCATGAGTGGGCACAGATTGCCTTTCAGTTTCTTGGTTGGAGCCCCTGCAGCTGTCTGCCACAGCTGAGCTTCATGTTCCCCCACCAGCACTTTCTCCATGGTTCCCCACACCCCCCATCTTCAGTGTAGCTCCAGCACACGTGGCTGGTTCAGACTTTGGGGCAGACCCGCCACCCAGGCTTCTCTTTACTGGACTTATCAGCCTCATTAACGGTGTTATGATCTGTCACCTTATGATTCTACTCAGTTATGATACTCTACCTACAGTATTCTGTATCGCTCGTTCATCCAGCACTGAAGGTGCAGCATCAGTAGTTACATTAATAACTTACAGGCTTTCACCATACTAGTCAGATTTATTGCCTCCTGATCGAGTTTCAGACCAGCTGGAGTACATCAAATTTATAAATATATAAATTTATCATATATACGTTTTTTTTGGACCCAGCTGGCATGTATCTAATAAACAAGCCGCACATTTGTTTGGCCACACCATTCGTTGGAACTTACCCGAATGCTCCTTGAACCAATTCTGGACATCTTAGGCCTGATGGCACGGTGCATTATCCTGCTGGAAAATCCCGTCATTATGGGGGTACATGAAGTCTATGAAGGGCTACAAGCGGTCACCAAGCAGTGAAACCTAGCGGGCACTGGTCAGTGATGTGTTTTGGCAGACCAGTGGACCCAACCCATGGCATGAGAACACATCCCACACCAGTATGGAACCACCACCAGCCTGCATAGTGCCTTGTTGGTACCTGAGGTCTCATAAGGTCTGTGCTGCACATGAACCCTACCATTAGCCAGAAACAACTGATACCATGACTCATCGGACCGCAACACATGTTGCCAGTCCTCTGGAGTGTAGTTAGCAACCTCACAAGCCCAAGTGAAGCACTGTGTCCAGTGTCAGAGGTACTCTGGTGGGTTTTCTGCTCCCATGTCCTATGGAAGCTAAAGAACGCTGCACTGGCTGGTGGGATATGCGTGTGGGGCCTCCTATATTGAATGTGGATGTGATTTGACAGAGTTGCTTGTCTGTTTGCACAGACAATTCTAGTTAGACGAGCTGAAAATGGCTAGGTTAATAGCTAACGTTAGCTGAGGTAGCAGACCATTAGAGACCACTAAAGACTGGCTGCTTTTCTCTGTGTACATTTTCAGCCACATGTGATCTACTGTAGCTTCCTGCTGCCTCAAGGTGGCTTTAATTTAGCATAATAATGGCAAAATGCTGAGTAGCTGAGTGGTTTTGAACGCTGCAGGGTGCCGTGCCGAGGTCTTGTATGTTGTGTCAGATAACATGGAGAGACTGCCATGAAGTGTCAACTGACGAGCAGAAGGTTTCCAAATGATAAGGGTTTACGTTCACAACTTTGCTTCAGCCTTGTGAGTGTATAGTGGTTTATTGACAATGCTATCTTGACTTAGCAAACAGACAGACATTTAGCACTAATCATTCGATATAGACCCATCAGACACATTTAAACAGCTTATGCTTATCTTAGACTTCTCCCACATGTCAGTTTTGCATCACTACTCTGATTAAGGTCAGAGAATTTAGCACTCCAAGATGAAACATCATTCGTGCAGCCTATAAATGGCATTATTTTTCAAGAACGTAGCCAAAAACTGTCAAGAGCAATCGTGAAAGGGGTGAAATGTTTCTTTCGGAGGGCACATCGTGTTACCAGTTAAACTGAGACACAGAAACCAAACTACAAAAACGTTCACACAGCAGGTAAAAGTGGCCCAAATTGGATCTTTTTCTTTCTATGTGAGATGTGTTATCTCTGTGGCTCTGTGAATAGACAAAAAAAAAAAAACCCACACTGATACTGGTATATTCCGATTTGAAACACTCTGATCAGCCATATTGGAATTCATGCGACTTCTTCTTCATCAATCCAATTTGACATTCATCATGATTTCACACTGCCAAGACCTCACAACCGCTCCGTGTTCAATGCAACGTTTCTAAAAATGAGTGAATGTGACATAATCCGGATTAGAATTAGACTACAGTGCTGAAGAAAAGTTAAAGGTCTGACAGAAAAGTTGAGAGACGTTAAGGCTGCGAACCAAAGAAGTGGCTGTGACCAAATAACCTGCTCTTTCTACAGCAAGCTCCAATGTGTTCTGGGTGCTAGGCCCAGCTTTCAGTCACTGGAACTTTGTGATCGCTCCTGTAAGGCTGGAGAAGATGCAACTAGGACCGCCGAGAGTGAACTGGCATCCGTCAGCAGTCATGATTGCTTACATCTGGGTGGCCGTCAGTGGTGGTCAGTTTAGGAGCATGATCTGTTCAGATGAATACAGGTCACATTTGAAATATACTGTGATTGGCCCTACAAGAAAATTAGATTTGGGTGCGTTTCCCAAAACCAGTTTTTGCTAACTATGTTATAGTTGGAATGATAGAGTTGCAATGCAAGTGTTCCCCAAAACCATATCTGGAACTATCAACATATCGTACCTTTGTCTGAACCATTGTTAAGCGACGTAAGTGTTTCCCAAAACCATAGTTCCGCTGAACGTTTGCAAACTCTGTCGTTAAGTTGTGTAGTTGGAACTACAGCTGCAGACCCGTGGTTAGAAGCTTAGTTCCTGGTGACTACGTCATTGATGATGTAGGACACAGGAGAAGGAGGAATACCAGTAAGCTAAACAATTTACCCCAGTCTTCTAGTACAAGCATTTAGAACATCAAATGCTTTACAGACGTAGTTCTTAATGTATGTCTTAATTTATACCTGTGTTTATGAGTATGGTTGCATCTATCAAATGGCTATAAGTCATGTGTGGCTCAGATGTGTACATAAGCCTTGGCCTGTGAAGAAAATATTATTAAGTATCTTATTACGAACATATATCTTAAGAGACAACATAGAAATCTTTCCAGTACTTCAGTGAATCAGTTCTTAATCACTGAGAGCTTTCTTTGCCATTATGAAAAAGATGAAAACAACACCTCAGCAACCAGGTTTCAAACTCACGTCTGTGGGTTGTGAGAAACTCTTCGGTGGTGGGATGTTATACACTCATCATCAAAAGAATGGTTGCACCCAGAAGGAATCAACCGACAGGAATGAAACTTGGTGGGTAGGTTTGGCATCATGGACATGTGAATGATTCAAGTTTCACACTTGGCCACGCATGTGACGTAAGCAAGGACGGTGCTTGCACCAAAGACTGCAATGGTGTGTGCCAGACTGTCATGGAGTGATTCAAAATGACTCAGAATGGCAGCGGGTCATCTTCAGTGACGAGTCCTGCTTTTGTCTTGGTGGAGACGACCAACGAATCTGTGTGTCGAGACGTCCGGCATGTTCCGTTAGAAAACATGGTGGCCTGACTGACGCCATACTGAGAGACACTACTTCTGTATGTGTAGCTCAATAAATACTGATCATATCACTCTAAATTTATCATCATTTGTTGTTCCTGGTAACCTTTATCTTCCTTCCCAATAGCACTGCAATCCCACACCTCCTTCTGGGGGCAACACATTTTTTGCCAATGAGTGTATTAACATTACACTCTGTATACATATAATATATATATATATATATATGCTTGTTCTGAATTTCACAACAGGAAACTTGCAAAAACTCACAAACCATATCATATAATGCCAAAATATGAGAATTAATATCCCATAATAAATTTAGTTTTAGGCTACTCATATTTATTCATATTGTAATCATATAACTTAGCAACACCGCTACCAATCATAATAATCATAGGAATCAACAATCAAAAGCCATTTTAAAAATGTCAAAATTATAATTTAAAATTATGAAAAAAAAAAAAAAAAAAAAAATAATAATATATGTACAGTTATGGGAAACGGTCGTACTTCAGATTAGTTAGTTTAACAAGGCATCATACCAAGTTAGTTCAATGCTAGCCTGAATGGTCATACGGGAAACGCACCCGGATTTGGGCCACTTTTATAAGACTAGCTGGAAACCTGATATCTGTTGATGACACATTTATTCTTGTGTACATCTGAAATGGTGAAATCACAGTGAAGGTGGGGTTGGTGGGTGTGGTTATTCTAGTGGAGGTGAGGCTCTACTTTGCTGTGATGTAGAAATGAGAAGAAAATCCTGTAGCCTGTTGAATCTGAGGCTTTTTCTTTGAAAGGAACAGCTGAGACTTCAGGTTTTACGACTTCTCAAATGGAATACATGGCGGCAGGTAGCGCACATGTGAACTGGCAAGGAAATGCAGGCTTGTTTACTTGGTTTCCGTTAAAGGTCATGAACAGTAGCACTTCCCTCTCCATCAGCCCTGCCAGTGAAAGTGAAGCATACAGCGGCACCATTTCTTTTTCTTTCTTTTCTAGATGGAAGAGGCCCCGATGCCTTGTACAGTACCTTACAGTAAGAGAGCTCATGTTTCAGCTGCTGTGCTGCACAGTGACGGAAACGCTTTCCTACGACTTCGTCATCAATCTTTATAGGTCCTACTATTTCCTATTCTCCTAGTCTCCTGCTGCGAATCGTGGCCAAAAGGATGAGCTCAGGTGATAAAAAGTGTTGTTTTTTTTTTTTTTTTTTTTACCACTTCCTGTGGAGGCTTTCCCGCGCAGGTCTCGCAGCCATCTTGAGCTCTGTTTGAGTTTATGGGTCTGTGTTTTATGGACAAAGATGTCTGTTTAAAGGAGCCCTCGTCCGCAAACTGCGAGACCCACTTTACTCATCCTCAGACCTGCAGTGCTTGTAGCTAACCTAGCCTTTCAGAGGCTGTTATCTTTGTTTTCCACTACAGCTACAGAACATGACACAGAATCCATAACAATAAATAACTTTGCCTTTAATACAGTTTCCATTCTCAAAACAAAAGCAAGTCACCTGTGACTGAAGCGTACCTAATAGAATGTAATACCTCCATGAGCAGCAATAACAGCTGTGACTGGATTTGGCATGTACTGGACAAGTTTCTGGATGTAGGCCGCATCAATGTTCAGACACTCTTGCATCTAAGAATTGTGCAGCTGGTGCCAAATTTGGTGGATGCCTTCCCTGGCACAATGCAGAGGGGAGTTCCCTGTAGACTGGGATTTTAGCCACTGCTGGTAGACCCGTATGACCGTACGCTTCCATACACCTGCAGATTCAGCTACTTCCTTCACACTATGGTCTTTGGCACGCCCAAATGCAGTCACTCCTTTTAGCCAATCATTAACATCTGCTCTGGAGCCATTTTCCACACATGGAACGAGACACTCACTGCACTGTAGCACCTCTTCTCAATCTATGGATCCCATCACTCACACCCCGCAAGTATGTATAGCCCCATCATCCTTGTGCAGCGCCGTCTTTTCTGGTTTGTAGTCTCAGTTTTGGGTTTAATAACTATCTGCAATAAATACCAAGTGCTCCACCGACATCCCAGTCTATTCATTTAGAAAAGGGAAAGGCTTGAGGCTGACAGAAGAGTTACACTCACTCTGGACCAAGTTATGGGAAAATCATTGTGACCTGGAGGCAAGATGGAAGCGTATACAGCAGGAATTACCTTCAAAGTTCAGTATTAGAAGTTGGTTGCACTTTCTGTTTCTCATAAACCAAGTAATGCGAAACAAATTTAGTGAAGTTGAGGTCTGGACTCTGGGGAGGTCAGTCCATTGTTCTTCTTTGTTTGATGTGTCTGTTTCCTTTTCTCAGTAAGGAGCTTCTTGAACAGCTACACGTCCTTTCACACCCCTATAGCGTTGAGGTGTCTACTCACAGTGGAAGAATGGACAGAGACACCTGTGGATGTTCTCAGATCTCAAGAGCGCAGCTTGGTGTTCTCCACTCTCTCTCAAAAGATGAAAGCTGCTGTTTATCTGATTAGGTTGGGGGGACAGTTTTGGTGGTCTACAGGGACTGGCACGGTTGTCCAAAGTTTTCACTCATTTTTCTGCGACTGTCTCATTTCCTTACGTAAGTGGATTATCTTATCTCTCATCTCCTCAGAAGGATCTCCAGCAAACGTGAATAACGTGAACTTGATGGCGATTTTGACTGGAAGTTAAAGTCTCAAATTTTTGCACAGTGCTGTTCCGGCCATATAAGTCCCTCAGACAACCCTCACTGCACCCCAGGTAGAAGAAGGTCCTGCACACGGGTTTGTTTAGCAACTAAAAAAAAGGAAACATCTGTGTGTTTGCAGCACTGCTGCACCAGATCACAACAGGCAGCTCCCAGTGGAGGAAGAGTTGCTGCAACTGAGCCTCCACTGTGCTGTAGCAACTGCTGCACACATACACGTACACACTCACCAGACTGCATTCCCACCACAGACCCTACAGCAGCTGTGCACTGTAGATGTGGATGCGTGTGGGCGTGGGTGGCTCTGTGTGTCTGTACTGGGTCAGTGGTTCTCTACTGCAGTTCTTAACGTGCATGTCGTTATGCTGTGTACTCAGGTCTCAGTTCTGCATTAGGGGTTGGAAAAACAATCTTAGGTGCATTGCGATTCTCCCCTGAGCAATTCTTAACCGATACACAAAACATCTTAATCAGGTTTTTGAATATGCTGTGCGCTAAGGGTACGATAAACTCAGTAAGAGACCATAAAAGGATGTGTTTGGCAAAGCCAGACTTGGAGGAGTAAAGAGACTGTAGGACCTCATTAATGCATGGATGTTATATATGTGCAGTATAATTGATAAGGCCAATCTCGTTCTGTTGCTATTGGCTATGCATAGGGCTGGGTACCGATTTTGTAACCAAATTACTCCTGTACTACCAGTACAGGTACAAGTACCAGTTCACACATTCGTCCATGCATCTGTAACGAGCAGGGTTGACTACTGTAACTCTGTACTGGCTTGACTACTATAACTCTCTTTAAAGTGGACTTCCAAAAAGAACTGTACGTCCTCTGCAACTAGTACAAAATGCAGCCGCTCATATTCTAACCCAGACCAGAAAGAGAGATCTTATTACTCCTGTTTTAAGAAGGTTGCACTGGTTACAGTATCATTTAGGATAGATTTCATATTTCTTTTATTGGTTTTTAAGCTGCTACATGGTTTGGCACCTGAGTATGTTAGGGCATTTAGCTGGCGCTCTTATCCAGAGGGACATACAGGGTTAATCATATTACAAATAGGCCAATGTAGTGTTAGGAGTCTTGCCCAAGGACTCTTACTGATGTAGCACAAAACCAGGACAAGGAATTGAACCCTGATCTCCCACATGAGGTGGCAGTTCACTGGCAGGTAGTGGTGTTATCCAGCAAACAAATGGAGAAGATCTTTTAGCTGCTATGCTTCTAAACAGTGGAACGCATTGCTCTTGACAGTTAGACAGTCCAGTTCTGTTCAAATATATAAGCTGAAATTAGTTTTCAGGTTGTATATGTTGTATGTATTGACTCTCATGTAACTGTATTTCATTTTCTTTGTTATTTATTTTTTTATTTATTTATTATTTAGCTTTAAACTTTTTGTTCAATTAAAACTGTTTTATTTTATTTTTCGGCACTTAGGGATGCACATTGTGTATGAAAGGTATTATACCAAAACGCTTATTATTATTATTATTATTAAATAAATCAGTGCCAACTCTCGGTACAAGCCCAACACACAGTCTGGGCCATAGCTAGCCGAAAGCAGCCTCAAGTGTGGTTACATCCTTCAAAACTTGAAGCTGCTCTCTGGAATATTTGTAAAGCGAAATGCCGAGCTGTCTGTGGCAACACCTGAGGAAACACCTGGTCAAACTATAACATATATCTGAAAGCAGAAGAGTGGACCGTATTTGATAGCCTGAAAGCTAAGTCCTCCTGCAGCAGCCGCAGCTAACGTTAGCAGCATGCCTGCAGCCAGTGCTGAAGAAAGTTGAACCCTCCATGGATGATGAAACCTTGAGTGAAGCATCAACCACTTCATTGACATCTTCAGGTAATTAACAGGCTAACTGGATAAGCTGCTGGTGGAGAAGGCTGTGTTGGTGAGTCAGTTCCGAGCCCCCGGCCTTTCACTGTGTTGTTGAGTCAATATCGACTCACTGGCTGCACTTACCAGCATGCTGTTCAAGCTACCAACAGTACCGTCATGTCCGAAACTCAATTTTTTTTATTCCCAAACCCACTAAACTATCCTTGCTGCTACACCTCCTGGATTTAGGGAAGGATACGACATGTGCTTCCTCTCAAACGCACACGACGGAGTGCTTATACTATGTCCCATTATGAGACTTCAGATCAGAATCTCTGGCCTGCAGTCCTAGATGGCCAAAATTTGGTTCAGTCTAACCCTACTGAAGTTTATTCAAAACTGTTTCCTTCCAAATTGTACTCAGAGTATAGTGCTGCCCCTCCGCTTCAGCTGGACAAATGCTAACTATATGCCAATATGCTACTGCTGTGCAAAGTGCTACATCGTACTCCATTCAACAGGGACCTCATCAATCTAGTGCTACAGCCTGTATGCCTAGCATTTCTCCGGAGATGGGGAAGTAGCAAAGACAGTGACAGGTTCCCCAGAGTCCAGACTGCAATTCTCCCTCACTGAGATCTCGCTGACCCACAGAAATAGCCCCGCGTGGGTTGATTTAAGCGGACATTAAAATAATAATAATAACAGCCCCTTTTCTAAAAGGGAAAATGTAGGCCTTCTCCTTCCCAGAGCCTGTGGTGGGAAGAATCGATGACTTCCTTTTCGGACTCCCTTGGGACAGTCAGGTCTCTGGGGCATCCATAGTATTAATAGGGTCCTTGATAAGCTGGTCGAGCCACGGCCCCTTAACTTGTGAGAACAGCGAGCCTTTGCCTCAGTCAAGAGCTCGCATGGAAAAACGGACTTTCCAGCCACCAGAATTTGTTCTGCCGACAGTATCCTGTGTCTTTTGTGTTGGAGAAGTGTGACATGTGAGCGCGTGGAAAGACGGCAACCCGAGACTTGGCTTTCTGACGTGACGCTCCGGGTTTCTATTGCTCCCTAAAGTGTGGCATTAACCATTAGTCTTCCCTGTGGCGCGGTGCCTAGAGCGCGGGAGTGGATGCTTTCTGAGGTGAGCCACCCTGTTGGTTGCATTGATCAGCAAATCAGAATTCTTCTTATGCTTCCGGAGTGGATGGCGACGACTAAAGGCACTTCTCTGTCCTGCTCTTTCTGTGGTTACCAGCTGAGGGGAAAGCCCCAGCATTCGCATGGCGACTGGGATCACATGTTGCTCCTGACCCTGTAGGGTTCTGTGATGCATTGTTGGTTGGCCAGGAGGTAACAGACAACCTTAGATTTTGTGCAGCAGATGCTAGAAATGGCCATGTGTTTAGAAAAGGAAAGCATGCATCATAGCAGGCTGAAAAAAGGATGTGATCTCTGCGATAGTTTCAGGAGGAAGAGTGCAGATCAAGGGCTTTCAAACCTGATGAACCCTCTTGCTCAGCATAAGAAAAGACGTAAGAGAAAAGATGAAACAAGGCCAGACAGGATCTCGCTGCATTCCACAGCCTAGGCCCCAGCTCCACTCCATATCTCCCCGAGATGAGATGAGCTCCACTGGGAAGGGTGACCATCGCCCACAGCCCGGTAAAGCGTCCAGGCCCAGCTCCCTCCACTGGGGCACAGGAGCGCCCTGCCATGCATACCGACATACCAGCGTGATGGAGGAGCAGGTCCCAGAGCGAGTGGCAGGCGGGTAGCCCACCCAGCGCTGCCGGCCCACCACAGCCCACCTTCTGCGTTCCTGCCCAGGGAACCGGCTCAGGATCAAGGGCAGGCCATGCGCCGGGGGACCCGGCTAACGAGCGCAGTGGCCCCGCCATCGCTTTCATGCTCAGGCCCAGGAGTACAGTTTCATCAAACGCTATTTCCTGCAGATAAGGCCCAAACCATTCCTCCTCTTTTCTTGTTATGAGACGGAGGAGAGGAGTTAGGGAGAGTGACAGCAAGAATGGCGGCAAACCAAGCAACAAAGGAGCGATGGCATCCATCAGCTGAAACGTATAGCTAGGAATCTGCTTTGTTGTAGCAGGGTTTGTATGTTAACCTGCACGTATAAATTACATGCTCCGGTCTAAAATATGAGGCCTGCACTGAAGAGTAATACGTCTAGTTTGCCAGCTGTATCGTGGCTGCCCAGCGAAGTCTCTGGTCTCTCTGCTTTGGCCGTAAGTGCCTTAATCATGCCTGCATTACACTATTACTCTACTCACCCAAGACCTCGCAAATTGTTTCCAGCTTCAAGGGAAATCAGTTAAGATAGTTTGCAGGCTGCGATAGGAGGTAGGTTTTAAGATATACAGTGTCCTGCGCTCTCTGTCTCTCTCTCTCTCTCTCTCTCTCTCATTCTCTCTCTCTCTGGTGTTTAGACTGCAGAAAGTACAGTATTACCAAAGTCTTTATGGCTTATCTGACAATGTTTGACCTTAATGGCACATCGGCATGATCAACATTCCCACAGTCAAGAATCACACCATTCCAAACCTAAGATAACCCGATATCACCTTGCATATATTAAGCTCTATTGGACCTGGATTAGTTTCACATGAGATACTGCAACAGTTTAAGTGATTACAGAGCAGCTGAGATTCCTGATTTGAACTCAGTACAAGTCTGCAATGGGCACGGTCTCTACATGACAACCTACTGACAAACAACGATTCCAGAGAAGTGACACCATCAGATACGTAGCGCTTGAAGTGCTCATCTTTGAGAGGAAATCAGGCTCCACTCTCGCTTCAGATCTTAAGATTCACAGGTCTTTCTGTCTATCACCTCACTGTGGAAAGACAAGAAGGTGTAGTTGTCAAAAAGGTGTTAGGAAACACACTAGAACACTGGAACCGGGAAATCTGAGACATGGAATAAGACTTTATGAGTCTCCTTTCTGAATTTGGATTGCAGGAAGATTCTAAGACTGAACTTTGGAGGTGCAGTTTTCTGTTTAGTTGTTAAGGCTTTTCTGTAATCCTCTCTTAAGTATATGTTTTTTCTGAAGCTGAAAAATGGGCCTTTACTTACCTGTCGCCTCTGAATTTTGCACAAGGCTGTACATTCAAGTTCAAGCCGAGCTATGGCGTTTCAGTTCTGGCCATTTGTGGTATTCTACAAACTAATTAGCCAGTCAAATCGCTTACAGGGTGCATCATGGATCCCTTCTTGTAAACATAATACAAACAGTGTGGTTTGCAATGCTAAAATGGCAGCTATAGCAGATTCACAGCCTTTACAACCAGTCTTAAGACCACCGCAAGGAGGAACGCACACCAGTGCCAGCATGCCTCATCGATACTTGCACTCCATGATACCAAGCACAGTATTGTACCATGGCTAAACTGAATTAAAGCCATGTCAGCACCACAGAAAGCCACAGTAGAGCACACTGAAGTCTTTCAGGAAAGCAGACGAATGCTAATGGTAAGTTACCTCAGCTAGCGTGGCTAGCGTAGCTGTTTTTAGCTTGTCTCTGTCAGCTGGAAAACAGCCGAACAGCAAACAGCTTTGTAAAGAGGTAGTAAACTGATGCGTGACAGGTGATGCTGAACACTTTTGTTCAATCTCAACTTTAACTTGAAGCTATTGCTTTCCCTACTGCGGTGCGGTGCAACACAGCATGTCCAGAATGCAGTGCTAGCATATCTAATCTGGCCAGGCAGAGAGAAGAGTCTTAAATGGTAGCGCGAGCATCACCATGAACACTCTCTCTACCGGTTAAGATGATCTTATTTCTAAGATGCTTATGGGAAACTGGGCCTTGTTTTTTCATTCATTCATTCATTCATTCATTCATTCATTCATTCATTCATTCATTCACTCATTTTCTAAGCTGTGTATCCTTCTGTTAGCCTGTTCAGAGATTTCCAAGTGGCCAGCTATTATTGGTGATGTTTTTCATTAATGTAAAATTCCTGTACATTTAAAGTTTCCTGTTTATAGATGGTAATAACACTGCCTTTTTGACTTCTTCGACACTATATTTGTGAACAAGAACTGTGTATTACATGAGAAACCTTATGTTAATTTGGATAAGTCTATTTAAACAGTTAAAAGACCCTCAATTCATATCAAAACAGTATGAAATAACTATAGATTTCATGGGATTGTATCAAAGTTGAAATATTCAGTATTGTTACAGCACTATCACATATACATCATCCTGGCTGAACTCAAGACGCACTGTGCACTGGTAGGTGCTGTGGCCGAGATGAAGAGTTGGGCACATCCGTGCACGTGTCTGTGCTGTGATCCCAATCATTCATAAATTCGCTGGCCCTTCCAGGAGCTCCGGTCATTCTGCTCTTTATCAGCCTGCCTCTGGCTATTAGAATGGAATGAGAGATCGTCTCAAACCCATCTACCAGATAACGTCACGGCCCACAGGGATGGCACCATCAAAGCCCTGACAGCTCTCCTTCCACTTGCTCTATCTCTGTTTACTGCTCACTCTCTCCACCCTCTCTCTCTCTCAATGCTCCGTTTCTCTGACTCATTCAGTCCTAGGTTTTACTTTTCGCTCATTCTCTCTCTCTTATATTACCTTCCCCTATTAGACTTGTTTCCTCTTTTGTGTGTCTCTTTCTCTCTCTCTCTCTCTCTCTCTCTCTCTCTCTCTCTCTCTCTCTCCCCCTCTCTCTCTCTTTCTTTCTATGTTTCTCACTCCCTCTGAAATTTCCCCACTCTTTGGATCAGAGATTCCCCCTCTCTTGGCAAAGTCCCCTCAGTCGGCTCAGCTCTGTACAATGTAAATAGTGTAGAGGCTTTCTCATTACCTCAGAGGGTATTTTTAGGTGCAGGACCAAACGCAGAGACAAGCAGAGGCTCACAAACTCATAAACCTATCAGCAACAAAAAAGAGACCCGCACAAAATAAAACAACCAAGGTTGCGTGCTAATACGGTATAATATGGTGTGCTGCTGCGAGTCACTCTGTGAAGCCTGAAACCATATATCAGAATTCAGCATCTGGTCGGATTATGCTTTACGATCACATGCACAGGCTCAAATGGAAGGTCCGGCTTGATGTTTAGGCCTCAAGCACAACATTAACTTCATACTGATGAAGATAAGCTCACTGGGCTAAAAATGAGTCACCTGTGACCCAAAACACACCCAATATCATGCAATACCTCCACAAACACCAATAACAGCTGTGATTGGATTGGGCATGGACTGGACAAGTTTCTGGATGTAGGCGACATCAATGTTCAGACACTCTTGCATCAAAGAATTGGGCAGTTGGGGCAGATTTGGTGGATGCCTGCCCTGGCACTATTCTGAGGAAAGTTTCCTGTAGTCTGGGATTTTAGCCACTGCTGGTAGACCCGTATGACCATACGCTTCGATACACCTGCAGATTCAGCAACTTCCTTCACACTATGGTCTTTGGCACGTACAAATGCAGTCACTCCTTTCAGCCAATCATTAACATCTGCTTTGGAGCCTTTTTCCACACATGGAACGAGACATTCACTGCACTGTAGCACCTCTTCTCAATCTCTTCCCACACCCCGCAGGTATTTATAGCCCCATCATCCTCATGCAGCACCAGCCTGATGTTGCTACCACCTTAAACATGCAAGGTGACTAACTTCTTTGTCCAGGAAGCTTATGAGGGCAATAGCAGACAGCTCACTTGCATACACAGAAGACACATCTATCACCAGGTTTTGGCAGTCTTTGAATGTTCCTTAAACGCAGTCATCAGGTTCATCAGGAAGGGAAGGGGCCCAAAGTACAACCGACGTTACAAAATGTTCTTCTGCTCGTTGAGTACAATTACACATTTCCACCAGAGAGGTCTCCAAATCCCCAATGCTTTTACCACTGAAAGGTACCAACTTGCAGCAAACACATTTTCTTATATCCAGTGACCTGAATAAAGGTCAGAGCAGTCCAGTTACACAGAATTAATGCCCATGTTACACACTATGGGCGTGTATACATACACCCAACACTGAGTGTGTTCTTTCTCTCTCTATCCCAGTATTGATCAGACCACTAGTTGGGAAGTAAATCGTCACTGTCCAAAGAAAAACCAAGATGGTAACTTTACAGGAGAGACCAAAAACCTCATTTAACTTTAATGTAAGTCAATGGAACCAGACTTTTTACCAAGCAATTTTGGGCCCGTTCTGTTGGTCCATTCATAATGAAAGTTTTACACAGGGTAAACAGCAGCTACTGTGTTCAAATGATGCATAAAAGTGAAAATCAACAAAAATGGAGATGCATGCTTTCCATTGGACGGCGACGAAATGTATACAACGGTGTTATGTAATCCATCAAAGGGAACTATTCCGTTACAGTTACAGACAAAAATCAGAAATCAAATGACAGGCTTACATCCAAACCGCTCTAGCACACCAAACCCGATTCTTCCGAAGGCTAAAATAGCACATTATTGTCAATGCCACATTACTATTTTCGCATAGCAGCAGCCAAGCTGACCAGGCAGTTGTGTTTTAGCAACGTCTTACAAACCTCAAGAGGACCAGTTTGTCCTCCGCTTCCTCACATATGATGTGCCTTTCTAAAAGAAGATCAGGCTGAGTTATGGACGTTAAAGCTGTATGTGAAGACTTCTGAACGAGGGGTGAAATTCTCTGTGCTGCTTTGGCTCATCCAAAAATGGAAAGTGGCATAATCCGATGGAACCCTTTGGCTTAGTTTTCATATATTTTGCGCTGAGGAGCAAATAACGTCCTGCTGCATGTTAATCGTTTAAAAGATGCAAAACAACAAGCAATCAAAAAATCACTGACTGTAGCTACAAATCAATACATAGTAGTAGTTTTAGCTAATGCAGACAATTATGGCGTTATGTTAATAGAAGTGTTGCTGTTATATTATTATATGACTTTAAATATTCCAATAGGAATTGAAAGTGGTCCGATTAGAAGGTGCTGAGATGCTACAGTTAAATGTAACACAGCCCGTGATGAATATTATTGCAGCTAAATGACTTTATTATTAGTCCGCTTCGTCAAGCCAGCTTAAGTTTGTTCATGCGGTATCCTCACATTAGACTCCACCCTGCTGTCCCCTCTCCAACACGTCCGCCTTTCTCATTGAATTCTTCCCAAGTTCTAAATGCCCTCACTTTCTCAACCTTTCCTCGGGGTGGGAACAATGTGGGCTCTTCAAGAAGGAAGATCACAGCCTTCGTCACCTAATCACTGTCCCTCTCCCCTCCCTCCTTTCTATCTACGCACCTCTTCCTCGGCACGGAGCGTCCACCCATCGCACAATGTGGCTCTTAGATGAGCCGCTGAAGGGGAGGAAGCTGCAGCGGTTGGACGGCGTCTGGCTAAGGGTTTGCGGGGTGTTCCCGGCCTGGTTCCCCTCCAGGAAGATTACCTTCAGCTGCATCCCTGGCCAGCAGATGACACACATCTGGGCTTCTGGGCCTGGAGCCAGCCTGGAGCCTAAGTCCCGCTGCTGCTGCCGCCGCTGCTTCTGCTGTAGTCATCATCATCATCATCATGGTTGTTGTCGGATGCTCTCCTCCAAAGCTGTCCTCTCCTCAAACAGGAAGCTCCTTTTTTCCCAGCCCATTCACACTCTTTTCAGAGTCGGAGTGGAGGAAAAAAAAAGAAAGAAAAACAGCAAAACAAAGCGAGTGACGACAGACCTCTCTCTCTTGCCTTCTCTTCCTCCCTCCCTCTCTCTCTCTCTCTCACTCTCTCTCTCAACGAGACATACCCAAGAGACCATGGGCATACATACAGGGCAATGGACTTTTAGGTTCAGTTTTCTTTATGGGCTGATGGCGGAACTAGCAGCAGGTCCAGGTGCTTTACTGTCACTCGGCTAGTGTTTCCGCTCACACTTTGGTGGAAGACGAGTGACCTAGTGAGCCTGACATGGTTACGTTAGTGTGGGTGTAGACCTTTTGTTAGAAAAGCCCAACACTGAGGAGGCTAACTGTTGTTCTTTCTATCGACTTGTGAAGATGACTCAGTGTGTTTTCCACTTGGGCCAGCGTTCTCATTCTGGTTACCAGTTTCTGCTCAAACTCCTCTGTGAAGTTTTGGGGGTACGGCCTTATTTAGCTACACCATAACTGGTAGTTCCTGGTAGCTCTAGTAAAGGAGCACCACGGTCCCAACCTGCTCTAGTGTACTACCTTAGGAAGAGCTTATTTGGGAATTCCTCCATTTTTTCCCAAAATTGGCTACATCCTTAATTTGTTAGGCTGTAAACAGTGTGGCTTGATGTGAAATGCACCAGTTTAGAGCAACTGACTTGTTCACAGGGGTGGTGATAGGAACCAGACGTCTGAAACAATCAATGCCTTTAAAAACTACATTGCAGAAAGTTAATTCTCTGGAATAAGACTATGGAATATGAATTATTATGGTACTTTTGAGATGCAATTTTGGCTTAAAGTCAATTCACATTGAAGGCGTACAAGTATGGTGCTATAAGGACCCAAAAAATGTTCTTCTTTTGGATTCACCACTATTTTAGCATTATCCAAAGGGAATTCCCCTTTAATAAGCCGATTAGCTATAGCTCAGTGGTCCCGCCCAGCATAACACAGCTGATCCAGCTAATTGTCTTGTCCAGTTCAGTCGTTGCAGGTAGGAAGGCTAAGCCTAGGGTCCATCAAAAGACCTCGGCCTATTAAATCGGGATTCAGCTGGTTGGCTGCAGAACAGTAGATTGCTCTGTACTGGACCAACTGTGTCTCTGAATGCAGATGCTTCTTTTGGAGGACACTGTGCCCTGTTGAGTGTCCCGCGGCTCCTCACCGGTCCTTGCATGCTCCTTTTCAGCAAGCGGATCAGCTCCAGCAAGGATGATTCTCTTGCGCTTCCTGTCCGCCGGGAGGCCGTGGCGGCTTCCTGGCGTTGGACACTGCGAGGCCGCAGAGGCGGATGTTTCGTGAGGAGGCCCTTCGACCCATGGCCACAAAGAGTTGCCCAAACATCTCCCCTCGTCCTTCCTTCCTCTGCGAACCCTGAGCATGACATCATGGGCTTGGACCAGAAAAGGGACATAGGGGAGGAGGAAAGAGGGAGGGAGAGCAATAGAAACAGCAGAGACCCACTTAACCAGCATTAAGTGGAGATGAGCGACCCAGTTAGTCAGAGAAACTGCTCTACTTTTGAACTGCACTCGTTAGTTGTAACAGTCCCTATTCAGAAAACTGCTATGAGCTGCTTGGTAAAATGCTGGGATGCCGTATTTTCAGTACAGTACTATGAAAAGTTCCTTCATTTATTGAATTTCCAGTCAATATAGCCATTGGCTGTATTTGAAATTGCATACTACATACTAGTAACATACTAAATCTGCCTAAAAGTAGGATGTAGTATGTACTATGTGATCAGATTGAAGATCTGTAGTGCACTGAAGATACCCGGATGGTGTTCTACTCCAGTCAGAGGTTCTAATATATAAGAGGAGCTATCTTCATGGTGTACTGCATCCCATCATGCACTGCGTCCTCCCCAGCTCTCAGTCTGCTTCAGCCAAAGAAAATGGTGGCGGGTAACACTGGGGAGCAAAACGCAGCCCACTCAGAGTGTAAATATGGGCGTAGTGATTGTAGTGGGGAATGTTTCCATCAGAATGAGCCTCAGAAAGTTAAATATACAGGTCTGAAGATTAATAAAAGATGAACTCGCTTTAGAGGATCGGTTTTAGAGTGAAATAGCCGAGGGTAGCTAACAGCTAGGCTAAACGTATTTCAGGTGAACTGAGCAGCGTTAGCAGCAGCTAGCTCTAAACAGTGGATACAGTAATAACAGCTCTGAGGTAAATGTGAGGTAACTGGTCATGTGACTGTATTAGTATACTACACTGTAGGTCAGAACCTGTTACTGTACTGTGTACTACACACACAGTATGCAGCACATACTACTGCAGTATGCAGTTTAGTAGTGTGCCATTTTGAATATAGTCATTGTTTTTTCAGGAGGTATTTTGGAGGAAATCAATCATTAATATCTAAAAAAATCTACAAGTGTTTCTGTTTACCCTTCTACTGAGAAGACAGCTCAATGCTATGGGTCTGAAAGGATGTGTAGATGTTCAAATGACTTGACGCCTGTCGCTACATTACCTGGTAGTGTGAACGTACGGTACAGCGGAATTTTGGAGGTACACTGTTAAAAAAGTTATTCAACTTTTGAACTTGGAAAAACTTGGTAACCTGTTGGTCATCACTGAATTTAACGTTGATCAAATTTAAAACGTCAGATTATTGTTCCAGGAGCGTTAGTAAGTTATTTAAAGTCATACTTGTGTTTGGGATCTCGGATCGTGAGAAAGTGCAACCAACCAAGACTGAACTTTGGAGGTGTGAGACAATAAACTAGGAGGTGACTGGAAATGAAATAAATGAACTGTGGTCTCAGACTGTACCGTATCTACACTCAAAAATATAATTGCACCCAGAAGGAGGTGTGGGATTGCAGTGCTATTGGGAAGGAAGGTAAAGGTTACCAGGAACAATAAATGATGATAAATTTAGACTGATATGATCAATATTTATTGAACTACACATACAGAAGTAGTGTCTGGTGCGGTAGGGGTGGAGGTGGAGGGACACCAGGCCCTCTGGATGTGTGACGCGTGACAACAAACCATTCATCTTGGTGCTGACCACGGTGCCTCCACACACGGATTCGTTGGTCGTCTCCACCAAGACGAAAGTGGGACTCGTCACTGAAGATGACCCGCTGCCATTCTGAGTCACTCCATGACAGTCTGGCGCGACACCATTGCAGTCTTTGGTGACGTTGACGTGGTGTTAAGGACAGTCGTTGTAGCGGTCTGCATGCATGTAGTCATGCCTCATGCGGCTGTCTGCCAATGGCGCTGGCACTAACAGGATGACTCATGGAGGCATCACTGCTCACTGCATGTCCACAGTCGTGGCTGTTGGGTCAGTCAGGTACAGCGATAAGGTCCGTCCTTACTTGCGTCATGTCTCACAATGTCAAACCTACCCACCAAGTTTCATTCGTGTTGGTTGATTCCTTCGGGGTGCAGCTGTTTGTGAAGCTATATAGTGTAGAGCACATATTACTGAGGCAGATAAGAATCCTGGCTCCTGCCAAAAATATGGGCCCATATACAAAGTCTGAAGTTCCTAGGCTACAAAAATATCCTTTTCATTTAAGAAACCGTTTCTCTCTCTCTCTCTCTCTCTCTCTCTCTCTCTCTCTATCTCTCTTCCTCTTGTATGGAATCTAATAAAGCAATGAAGCTAATGAAGTGAATTAGAGCCCTGGAGCTGCAGCACAAGAGTTCTTTCAGTGTTTCTCGAAGGCCTGAGCTGACAGGAAGGGCTCCAGCAGTGCAACAGCGCTGCTCTGGTTGCCTGCTCAGTACCTGCGTGAGATTCGCACACCTTAGCACGTGGCTTTGAAGTGCTTCTCTGTGCACTTTTGTCTGAGCTGCAAGACGTCCGTTTCCTTCTCGCTCTCGAGGGCTGACGGGGAGGCTCGAAGTAGGGGACAGACAGAAAAAAGAGAGAGGGAGAGTTAGAAAGCAATAGAGAGAGAGAGAGAGAGAGAGAGAGAGACAAATGCCCTGAAAGAGAGCAAGTGTTGTGCCACGTGCTTCACTCAGCAAGGGGTGGGGAAGACAAAGGAGACAGCAAAAAGAATTTGGGCATGTGAGAGACAGAAACAGAGAGAGGGAGAGAGAGAGAGAGACAGAGAAAGAGAGAAACTGAAAGGAGCGCTCTTTGCTCTTTTTTCTTTTCGGAGAAACCAGCTGTAGTGCGCTTGTTTGAGGCCGCACACTCCAAAAAGCTCCTCTGAACCGCCAGCATAACCATCAATTCTAGCCCTTGTCATTCAGAGCCACGGGCACAGCAGCTGGACACAGGAAGCACGAGCTCCATGGCTTCTTAGCCAATCAGCTGCCTCCAGCTGTCCCGCTCTCAAACACCATTCAAGAGCGTGGCTGTTGCCTGCTACTGACAGCAGTTCCTTCAGCCGGGCCGGCCTTTCTTTTCTTTTCTTTTCTTTTCTCTCTCTCTCTCTCTCTCTCTCTCTCTCACTTCTTCCTTCCTAAATTCTCAACTGTACAGACACATCCGCCACATCCCCCTCTAACAATTGACCTCTGCTCTGTTCTGCTCTCTTTTTCCTCTTAGCTTGTAGCAGTCTTTATTTCCCCACATTCACTCTTGCATTCTCTCTCTCTACCTCTCTCGCTCTCGGGTTTCCTCTCTCTCTCTCTCTCTCTCTCTCTCTCGCTC
>CM067485.1:3575140-3595453 GCA_034552555.1 Semaprochilodus insignis
TCATATCAGTCTAAATTTATCATCATTTATTGTTCCTGGTAACCTTTATCTTCCTTCCCAATAGCACTGCAATCCCACACCTCCTTCTGGGTGCAACTATTCTATTAATGATGAGTGTGTATTTGTTTACATGATATCAGAAAAAAAATAAAAATAAAAATAAATTAAAATAAATAAATAAATAAATAAATAAGTAAATAAATAAGTGACTTCAATATTAATTGTTTTTGCAGCCTAGTTTCCATGTGTGGACTGTACGGTCTGGCAAGTGAATGGTCCATTTTAGTTTACATATGGATTCTTTCATGTAAATTAAAGGTGCCCACTGCCTGAAATGATCAACAGAATGTAAAGAAATATTAATTTGGGTTTCGGTATTGAGATGCAAAGCTATTTACTGAGGTTAGCGTGCTGGGATGTGCTTTTCCTTCTGTTTTTTACAATAGGGGTGGACACCACAGCTTTCTGTTGGTATGTCGCCCCCTGTTTGTTTGGAGTGTAAATGCGTCAGGTTGCGTCATCTTACAAATTAGTCTTTTGACATGACGTTTAATTCCAAGTATCTATGGACCATTTCTATTGGTCCTTTCATAATGTAAACCCCTCTCAATGTAAAGGCCATCACAAGGTACATCACAATATAAAGGCCAGCTGAAAAACTGACCCAGAAAAACTGAACCATGCAAAATCAATGTACAGCATATTTGTATCAATAGATTGCGATATATAGCCTCAATATATCAATTTTTCCACCTCTTCTTTGTCCACTCAGGTCCCTACCTGGTTCATTATTGGCTATTTGGAGTCCATTCTCTCTGTAGGACCCTGACAGTACAAAAGAGACTGTAAGAGAGGAATGGGGTGGAAGCAAAAGTTGGTGGGGGGTGTGGGGTGGGGGCGGTCAGTTTGATCATCAGTGAGGGGGCTTTGGGATCTGACAACCTGACATTCTGGGAAGCTTGAGAGAGTGGTATTTGAGCGCTGTTGAAACTGGTGCATATCCCTGTCTCTCTTTATGAATATATGGGGTCTCAGCATTCCCTCAGCGAACTCTGAATCCGAGGCTAAAGCAGGATCTACACAACGTTTGTGTGGTCCGGAGGATTGGCAACTGAAAAAGACCTCCATGACGGTGCAGTTTGCGAGCTAGCTAACTTGCTAACCATAAACAGTAACAACACAAAAAGCGAGCGTCATCATATCAGATGATTATATAAGCACTTGGGAAGAATTGTTTCCCAAGTGCTTATATAATCAATGCCATCTTTGGCTTAGACACTGTTTAAGTTAGCATTCCCTCAATTTTTGGAGGTCTTGGGGCTTTGAATTGCCACCTCCTCGGAGGTTAACACAGCCATACCGTTGGTCATGCACTCGAACTTGCATGTCAAAGTTCACGGGGATGTTCTGCATGCCAAATTTATTGACCCTGAAATCTGCGAGAAGGGATCATTTTTTGCCAAAAATTAAAATGAATGTCATATTTATTCTGATGCAAATTTGATAGTGTATAGAAGTGTGACTGGACCTTTAGGGAGATTACCTTGTGGGAAAAAGCAGGGAGGGAGACAGAGAGCGAAAGGGGAGGGGGGATGGAGGAGAAGCTCCTGAACAATGTCGGTGGTTTATCTCAGTGCCTCTCGCCGCATTCTTTCGGGTTGACCCTCAGAGTCCTCACCATTGAGGGTGAATATATCAGGGGACCCGCCGGCTGTCCGCAAGTCTGCCTCCAGCCGTAGGCCACTGTTTACACTTCCCCTGCCTAGCATGGCAGCTAAAAATAGCCCTTCTTCTCAGACTGATTCAGAAAAAACACTCGACTGCATCCCTTTTTATAGCCTCTGCATGACACAGCATGTTGATGTCATGTTTTTTTTTCTCTCTCTCTCTACGTTTTTCCCTCTTTTCCCCTCCTCTCATCAGTGACACAACGCTTTTCTCTGTCTGCTTGGGAAACACATGTGTTAGATTAGGCGGGTGGAAAGTGAGGGTCCCGCTCCTGTCAGTAATTGCAATTCGATTATGTATGAGCTAACATGATTAGGACGGGGTGGGGGTGGGGGGGTAATTGAAAGGTGAATGCTGTCCTGTGATGTGGCCGCCTCGTGCTGGAATTCCTGAGCTAATAAATCAAGAATGGCTTTCTCTGCGTACAGACAGGCAAGCCGAGAGGGAGCCCACCTCGGCAGCTTTCAAACAGCAGCTTAAGCCCCCCCCATTTGCTCTGGGCCATGTGCGAATTCCTGCTCCGGCAACATCTTCCACACTGCACGGCTTGCCATCCTGCTCTAGCGCAAGGGTTAGCAGAAGAGATAATGCAGCAACAACCCTGGATACCAGCAGAAACCAAAACTGGACAGTTGTAAAGGTGGGGTGTACGGTTCTGGAGAACGATCACTGATGCTTGAACTATAACAACAAAACAAACACACCCCTACCTGCTTCTGCTCCGCCCCCCACACCCCCAGTTCATGGGCACACATTCCAAAGGCGAACAACACTGGACTAGCTTTTGTTGCCATGAAACCCTCCGCTAAACCCTTTACTGTACGAACAAATACCATGATGTGAAGTTTGAGCGAGTAATGTAAGTAGTCATGACTTTTCGTGCCTTTCAACTCTTCATAGCAGATTTTTTGCCAGATTCTTGTTTTGACAATTTTTCTGTTCCACCTTAAATGGAGCTGCAGTTAAATTCAGCAGCCTCAGGCGAACAAGAAGCTGGAGAATCGGAAGCCAACGTCAGTCTCACACATGTTTAAGCTGGTAGTAACTTCAGGCTCCTGTAGATGGCGCTGCATGCGGATGATGGGGCTATAAATACCTGCAGGGTGTGAGTGATGGGATCCATAGACTGAGAAGAGGTGGTACGGTGCAGTGAATGTCTCGTTCCATGTGTGGAAAATGGCTCCAAAGCAGATGTTAATGATTGGCTAAAAGGAATGACTGCATTTGGGCGTGCCAAAGAACATAGTGTGAAGGAAGTAGCTGAATCTGCAGGTGTATGGAAGCGTACGGTCATACGGGTCTACCAGCAGTGGCTAAAATCCCAGGAATCCTACAGGAAACTCTCCTCGGAATTGTTCCAGGGAAGGCATCCACCAAATCTGGCACCAACTGACCAATTCTTTGATGCAAGAGTGTCTGACCATTGATGCGGCCTACTTCCAGAAACTTGTCCAGTCCATGCCAAATCCAGTCACAGCTGTTATTAGTGTTTGTGGAGGTATTACACACTATTAGGAACATTTTAGTCACAGGTGACTCATTTTTTGGTCCGGTGAGCTTATATGGTAGCATATGTGTCTCGGAGCAATCAGATTCCTCAAACCGGAATGATCGGTTTTATAGTATTCAGTGATTACATTGACACCAGTGAGTTATTCTTATGTAGTAAGAGGTTGAAACAGAAGCCTGGACTAGCCGCACCTTCATGTTACCCAAGACTTCTCCAATATTCCAACAACATCACCGACTAACCCTGACTGCCCTTCAAACGTCCTCCAGTGTGAAAGAGGCCTCTCATTCCTGCTGCAGAAATAAGACATGGAAAACATGAATCAGGGCATTAGTCGGCCAATTAGCTCGATTATGGCTCATTTCTTATCAAGGAGAAGCAGTGTGTGACTAGTGGAGCTGAACGGTTTTGGTCGACGGAGCTGAGCCAGAGCGAACATCCAGATGGTCCTTCAGAGGTTTGAACTTCATTATCTCAGAGTCACATGGTCCTGAGATGGCTTCGGAGGTACGGGATGAGGACGCTCCTCCAAGCCAAGAAGTCAGTTGTGATTCATGTGACTGTCACTGTCAGATGGCCCTAAAAAATCAAATCTATGAGATTAAGATCCCCCGGTGGTACAGGAATGATGATTAACCCCAAAGAAACCTTCCTTCGGCAAACGTTCATCAAACTGACTGACTCAGAGGAAGTTACCGTGCTTGGAATGTTAGTTGGAAAGTCTGTTGGATCCTCAAAACACGGATGCAAACACATATGACACATAGAAATGGTATGCTATTTTAGTGCGTATGAAAATGCGTTCTTAAAGGGCCGGTGTGTAAGATTTGGGGGGGAATTATTATCAGAAATGTAATGTAGTATATAAAGCTATGTTTATATTGGTGTATAGATCACCTGTAACTACAAACTGTTGTGTTTTTGTTAGCTTAGAATGAGCCTTCATATCTAGAGAGAAGCGGTTCTTCTTTCGACAGAGGCTGCCACCAGCATGTTTCTACAGTAGCCCAGAATGGACAAACCACACAATCTGGCTGTGAAAAGTAGCCGGTAAAACAGCAGCTCAAAAATGGTGGCGCTATAGCACTGATTGGAGAACCGCAGTGCATATATTTATCGGTATCTCCATACATAAAACTCTAGGTAGGATATTTTAAAGCTTAATTTACCTTAAACTCCAAGACTGAAGTCAGCTTCTTATTTGCCAGGTTCTTCTTTGAAATGTCCTGTTCCACCTTAAATGATGCAGCAGTTCCATTCTGGTACTGACATTCAGCTTCTTATTTGCCAGGTTCTTCTTCGAAATGTCCTGTTCCACCTTAAACGGTGCAGCAGTTACATTCTGGTACTGACATTCAACTTCTCGACAGGTTCTTCTTTGAAATGTTCTGTTCCACCTTAAATTTCTTTTCTGTTTTTTCCCGTACCATCTTAAGTGAAGCAGTATCTACATTCAGGTGCTTACATTTAGCTTCTCATTTGCCAGGTCCTTGTTCGTATTTTCTCGTTCCATCTTAAGAGGTGCAGCTTTACATTCCGACACTGACATTTGACAGCTTCTTGTTTTCATTTTCCTGTTCTACCTTAAATGGTACAACTTTTACATTCTGGTGCTGACAATCAGCTTCTTATTTGTTGGTTTCTTGTTCGAATTTTCCTGTTCCACCTTAAGTAGTGCAGATTATTCTAATACCTAGGGGACCGGAATTTAACTGCTGCTCTATTTAAGGTGGAACAGGAAAACTTGAACTAGAAGCTGACCTTATTGGAAAAATATTAGGATGTTTTGAAAGTCTAAATCAGTTTATCAGGATATTAAGCCTGAAGTCTGAAATCAATTAACACACATTAAAACACATTAAAGCGAATTTAGTTACACATTGAGTTACTGTGGTGTACTAATGATACAAGCATGCTTAAACTGGTAGAACACCGGCGCCGGAAAACCATTTTTTGTTGTGAGAACTTTGAGAACCCAAATTTTGACCTTCCTAATTTCCTACATGGTTCTTGGTTTGGATATACACCTCCAGGAAAAAACTGTAATAGGTACAGAATCTTATTAGGAGGTTCTTTATATTAGTCACCGGGCAGAAGACAGGAAACACCCTGAACAAACCGCCAGTCCATCGCAGGGCAGACATACACATTCACTCACACCTAGACGGCATCTCCACTTCACCTGGCTCCATGTCTGTAGACTATGGGAGGAAACCAGAGCACCCGGAGGGAACCCACACAGACACAAGGAGAACATGCAAACTGCGACATGGTGCTTTATGCCAGAACTCAACAGCAGGGGAGAACTGCGGCCAGCGCTGGCTGAAATGACTAGGAAGCAGGCAGGTCATTCATAGCCATGCAACTGTAGTCCATGGTAGTCCCACAAGCCAGCGCAGCATAGCACACATAACAACAGCACTTGTCCAATGCTCCCCTCAGGCTCTCCCTCCCATGCGACCATGGGCAAACAAGCCAGTAGTGGGACCCTACATTGCCTAACCATCCCAGTGACCTTTCAAAATCTGTGTCCCTGGAACATGCAGGGTCACCCTGCCAACAACAATGGTCAAGGGGTTTGCGTCTTCCATTTTAGCGTGCACCACCACTCCTTGCAGCCCACCGTGCCAACCCTTGTGCCACTTGGGGCGGCAGCAACAGCAGCGGCTGTCCCTTGGCTGCTCTCAATTTCCTGTGACGCCTACTGCTCCGTAGACGGCAGCAAGGGTGCTGCACGTGTACACTGATGTCCCGACTCACAACCCAGCACGAAATAGCAACTTATTTACATCAGGCTTCGCACTTGGCTGCCCCGCATGGCTGCTCTGCATGGTTATAGGGCCGTAATATGAAGAAATCCAGTGCTATGTTTAAATTGGTCTAACAGTCTACTCTAACAGGACTTAGTTTAACTCCATGTTCAAATAAAGGTCATGCATAAGAAATTTAAACCAGCTTAGATGCAAATAGCAACTGGAAACCTTACATTTAATGAACTCAGGGAATTTATTTGTCTTTACTTAGAGCTGGTATATGATTTACTACAGTACTGAAAAAAATCCAGAGACAATAGCACGCTCCAGACTGTTGATTGGAATTCATCTTGAACTGCTCCCATTGAACCAACCCATCAGATCCACCCTCCCCAAGAACTGTTTGCCTCTCGGGTTCTTTAAAGGAATTGATAAGTTGCCCTTTCCTCATTTTGACTAATGTCCTGCTTTTGTTGTTGGCTGTGGTTAAATAGCTTACCAGCTGAGGGCTGTTTTTACTGTAACTGTCCCATGAGGCTACAGCAGGTGTGAAGACCTCTCAATTCTCATGCTGCCTTTCCCAGAGGCTACCGGCAAGCCCATGAGGCAACCCACGGAGAATGCTCTCAGGAAGAGGGCAATAGGGAGGGGGATGGAGGGTGGGCCTGTTGGAGTTGGAAGACGGAACTGAATCCCTATGAATGTAGGTATCATTTGATAAATATCTACAAGGACTTGGCTGGGCCCCAAAGACAACAAGCCTTTCTGGAACACAATGGAATCTCTCAGGTTCCGATAAGGGGACAGCAGTGTCTCTGTACTGCAAGGGTGGCCGGCCGCATTTGCTTGCAGAGTCCCCGTTCATTAAGAGCAAAACTTTCATGCAAAGCTTTTTTTTTTCTTGTTTTCGCGTAGTGTGTCATAACAGAAACAAGGCTCTCGTTTTCTCACGCTGAGGCATCGTAAGTGTGCTGAGGTCAAGATGTGGCAGATAATTCGTTACAGAATGGCATTGGGAGCACAGGTGCGTTTGTTTGGTTGCACATAGTGCCTCTCTATTTCTGTCGCCTCGTTTCATCGCGCTCGCTTTGCTTTGAGCTCCCGGCCTTTGGGGCTTCTTCTTTTTTTTTTTTTGCCCTGCGTTAATGAATATTTCTGAGCAAGACAGGAATAAATAGTAAATTACTGCAATCCGTTGTCCACATAACTGAATAATCCACTGCGAATGAAATGACTCAGAGCTCTGTTATGTTTTCTGGGGTCGCATGGCAACTGCAAGAAACATACTCTGCCTTTATTTAACCAGCAATCATTTCGATATCTGTCTTTACTTCCAGTTCCCGTTGTTTGCCTTGCTTTTAACTCAAGGCGAGGTGACACCGCCATTGTAAGTCTTATTATATGGATATACACGCGTGTTGCCTTTTGATGGCGGTGGCTTTTTTCTTTTTGTGCACGGGCCTGCAAACACCGAGCAATGCAGCCGGGCTTATGGCATCCTCAGCTGACCATTTTTAGGCAGAGCCGCTCCAAGAATGCGTTCGGTTTGGCTTTCTTTTCGGATGGCCGGCTTGCGTAAGAGTTGCTTTGTTGCGCAGGGCAGTGAACCTGGACCTGAAGAAAGTCTGAACGCCTTTGTCATCGACTCTTTCGAGCCTGCCTTGTAAGTGTGGAGGAAGCTCAGGTTCACTCTTGGTGAACAAGGTGTGAAACAGAGAGCAAGAGCAGCGGGTTCAGAGGAATCACACGCCGCCGTCTTCTCGCGGCACGTGACCCCGTTGTTTTCTCCCTCACTGTTGTGTCTGAAGGATAAAAGCAGCAATTACACAAACCCGCTGAGAGCTTTTGGCCAGATTTATGTCCGCAACAACAGCCAAGATGGCCTCCACCTTCCTAAATAAACCCAAACAAAGTCACGGGCCTGTCCTGCGCCGAGGCAGCGCCTGATCCGCATTGACGTCACGCGCTGATCGATTCCCCATACCGCACCTCCTTTAGGAGAATCTATCACTAGGCCCATCGAGCCTGCATTCGGCATAGCTCACGCGTAATTGTGAAGCGCTGCTGTTCCAAAAGTCTTTTCTTTCTTCTTATCCTCTCTCTCTCTTCCTGCGTAGCCTCCTCTATCTCTCCCCAGCTGTTCCTCAGTGGGTTGGCTGCCTGCTCTAGAGCACTGTTATGGGTTCATTCAGCTGGTATGCGCCAGGAATCTTTGGATCAAGGTAATTTCACACTGTTTGAGATTTTCCCAGGATGTTAAGCTTCCCCTTTACCTTTGTGAGTGAGATAGCGCGCGACACATGTTCCAGACCCACACGGCAGCTCTCGGGGAGGGCTCCAGCAGGAGGCTGGGGGAGCCACTTGAAGGACACGGCTCGTAAATTTGCACCACAACGCTCGAGTTTCCCTAAAAAGGATCAGATTGTTGGAGCCTGATCCAACTGTGCTGTGAATTCATGTGTGCTGCTGTAATCATGATGAAGTTTCGGGGGTGGGGGGCTTGGGGCGGGGTGTTGAATTGTGATGCCATGTTTTGAATGAGGGTCTTTCATTAAGCCTTTAGGTCTTTTGCAGGTATGACATGCCTACATTTACATTGTATGGACACGCTTATCTTAAGCAACTTAGAAGTCAGTGATGTTGGAGCGTACACCTATGTGTTCATTAGTTCTGTCTAAATGATGTAAATTGATTCCAGGCTAATTTGTGCTTTGCTTATGAAGCTGAAAGTCAGAAACCCTGTCTATGTCAAAGCTAGACACCAGATCTACTACAGGAACACCACAACACACCAAATCATCATCATCATCTTATTTTCTTCTCTGGTTTTTGGCTCCAGATTGAGGGAGTGGAGGTGGGGGTGGTGCATGATTAACCAGTCGCTTTTTTCCCCTCACTCCAGCATCTTAGGCAACGTAAGGATTCATTAATAACCCAGAAGTCGTTGTTAGTGGAGCCCCCTGGTGGTGTCGGAGCCCTAAGCAGCTACTTGGGTTGTTCATTAGGTGGAGCCACCACTGTATATTGGTTTGGCATATTTGGCTCCAAATTACCTCATAGAGGACAGCAGTGTTATCTGTTTCATTATACCCACCTCTCAGAAGTCCCGCACAGAAATCGTATGGGACCTAATAAGTGACATAAGCGACTGCTTATGGTGGCAGGGCCCTTCCACTAGCGGGTACACTAACAGCAACTTCTGGGTTTTTGATGTACCCTTATGTTGTCTAAAAAACCTGAATAAGGAGAATAGGAAGATGAGCTGTCGTGTCTCTTAAACAAACATATGCCTGAGTTTTAGCTTCACCAACATGGCCGAAGGTAACAACTTTCTTTGTTAGTGCAGGATTAGCAACTTAGGCTAAAGGTTGAATTACAGGTTAATTCAGGTTAAGAGCGAGCTAATATTAATGTTGGGTAAGTAGGATACACTGTGTTGTGAGCCCTGAATCGAGTATGCGGAGATGATTGTGTTATTTATTTATTTATTTATTTATTTATTTATTTGAATCTCAAATTAACTTCCAACCATCAACAATACACACATATTAAACATTTACCATGTGGACAGCTTGTGTTAGTCTTTGTTAGCATCTCATTCTACAGTACATCAGCTAGCAACATGGGGGTTCCCCCAAACAAAGCTCCTACTTAAAGCCCCCTAAAGGCTAGATCTCTAAAGAACAATTGTACTGCTTGGAACGAAATAGAAACAAAAGCTAATAGAACAAAATTTGCATGTTTGTCCAATTCTCCTTCAGTAACCTTAAAGATAGTTGTGGATGAAGTACACAAACTCTGTATCTGAGTTAAAGCAGAGATCTCCAAGGTAAAATACTCCTCCAGTGTCAGTAGAAGTTCCTCCCTTTAGACCTCCACTGGAGTAAAAGTACTAAAGTATTTACCTTCAAATGTACTTAAGTATGGAGAGTAACAGGAGCATGATTTATTATGGCTCTAATGTCCTATTATCATTTCTGGAACAAGACTCTTAATCAGCTCAGTGTAGGTGAAGAGACTCTTGTGTCTCTCAGTCCACCAGTCTTTAATAGAAGATCATTAATTAGTCTGACACTGACGTCTATTACAATGATCATAAGCACAGAACACTGACAGAGAACAGGTTCCATTAGCTAGAACCAAGCTCTGTCCAACAGGCCAAAACAAAGTGACTGCTGTACTCTGATTGGTGGGCTCACTTCATGCTTCTTTCGTTTGGACACCATTACATTTTTATGCTCACATAAGCCCAAAGGAAGGACAGATCTGGCCATAATGTAGTAGAGTACACAGTAAGATATCAGACTTTTGAAATGTAGTGGAGTTAAAGGAAAAAGACCCCCAGAATGGAAATACTAAAGTACAGATACACCAACACCCTACTTACTTACTGAGTTCCTGCCCATCACTACTTAAAGACGATCCATAGGCAAGTCAGTTTTGCATGCTGCTGAAATGAAAAGCTAGAGGTGCTAAAATAAGACTTTGTCACTATTACTTTTAGCACATTTTTAGGTCACATGAGGTACGAGCTATTATTGAAAATGCAAGAATGAGGTGGCACCTGATGCTTGAACGTGAGAGAGATGTAATTGTTGCACATAATCTCCCGCTCTGATCTCGGTCAGAGACCCATCTGCTCCCTTTGGTTCCCCACAGGCCCTAAACCAGCAGCACAACTGGATGAGTGTCTCAGCCAAGACGCTAACCAACTGAGATGACAAACGCGCGTTTGAATGTGTGTCTGTGTGTGCCGAGCAGGTGTAGATGTGGGAAGCCCAAACAGCAGAGGCATAAGATCTGCAGTCAATTATGATATTATACAGACAATGAGAGAACAAACGTGTTTAATTATATATATATATATATATAAATATATATATATATTTATATATATATATATGATAAAAAATTGACATGCACAAAGTACAGTGTAATGTTATTAAATACCCTGATAAAAGGAGGAAAAGGAGGTTCATTAAGGGTTCCTTAGTAAAGACAGTGGTTTTATACTGTTGTATCAATAATGCTTCAACTGCTCTTTGCCTGGTTCTTGGGGAGCCTTCTTCTAAGAACCTTTTAAAAATGGTTCTATATAGAACAAACAGGTCCCGAATAACCTTTATGTTCACTACTATATAGAAACCTAGATGTTTCGACCCACCACAAGCATTGCACTTCAGCCCCCCAAGACAAAACATTCGAGGGCCCCCTGGTATCCACTGTACTGCACAGCAGCAAATTAAAATGTTGGGGTCCTGTGAAAAGGAAATTTCTTGTTATGTGATCTACAAAGTTGAGATGAACCACTCAGGGTTTTGGGGGCCTATACAAATCGCCTTTGAGCCCAATAGCCTGATACCGAACGAGGGCGGGGCTGGACTGTTAACAAAACATCTTTCCGCACCTCATATAGTCCTTTTCAGCCAAAAAAAGTCTTGGTTCTTGAACTGGTTCCGTTGGGACTTCATAGAACCTTGGGGCTACTCAGGGAACCAGTCTGCATTTGCCCCAGTTTTTTACTGGAACCAAGGAACCACAAAGGATGCATCACCAACAGAGGGTGTAGTAACAATGGCAGAGCATATAGGTTACCTGTGAGCGTTTGTGCTGTTATTCCAGATGTTTGATCAACTACTGGAGATAAGAAGACGTAGAAGAGGTTCTTTAGCAGACCATTGTTGCCCTCTCCTTGCATAACAATATACACCTACAGATATCATCACGGTCCGTACTGAAGAACCTATTATTCTTTGGTTCCAGCTGAGAAGAAAGAGGTTTGGTGTGCAAAATGGAACAGAACTGGATCCACGTTGGTGGAAGAGAGCTAATAGTGTAACACAGCCATGAATCCATACCAATGTTGGCCTGCTGACTGTATTACCAACATATGGTTTATTCCACCGTTGCAGTCGGTGACTCTTGACGGATCGTTCTGCTCATCGCCGTAGTCTCGTAAAGCACAGCTCATACAATTTATGTCAGTAATAAGCTCTTAGAATCGGCTACAGAAATATCGGCAGATCACTGATCAGATATTTGGGCTTTAAATCGGCTGATACAGATGCATAGCTGATCTATTGTTCCACCACTAGTATACAGTATGTGTGATTTCTGCACAAGTGGGATCGATTGCTGGGATGTGAATAAACTCATTCAGAGTGGTTTGATGTGAAATAGTTCATTTGTAGAGGAACTTAGTGGAGAGATTTCTTTACAGTGGTGGTGATAGGAACCAGGCGTCAGCACAATGTTAACAAAGCTAGAAACTATCCCGAACGACCAATGAACGACCAGCGAGTTTTTGTATAGACTTTTATTAACGTCAAAATTAAACATGAATCCATAAATCAATTCTTGGGGGCCTGTTTTGCCTGACAGCACCCTGCATGTACCACTCGGCTATGAATGCACGTAAATATGTGTAACATATATTTGTGTTACGCCAGAAGCATCTCTCAAAACTGTAACAGTGTCTCAGGAGGCATCAGACAGTGTATTCCTAACCGTTTCATTTATTAGCTTTACTTGAGGGAGCTTGTAGAGGCGTTAAACTCTTGGCTCTCTTCAGACGTCTGGTTCCCATCACCACCACTGCGAACAATTCTGACTCTGTATGTTTGTCTGGCATTCGTCTGGAGCATTTCACACCTTAAGGACTTTGTTTACATCGTAACTGTGATCAATAATCCACTTTATAACACATGTGCTCAATAGGATACTTTGGGAACACTTCCTATGAATCCTGTATTCATAATACACTGTAAACGTATTTATGAAGCCTCATATAACATGCATAGCACCTCATAACAGTTGGCATAAGCCTGTTTATTGTCTCTTAAGTATGCATAATACTTAATAATGCAAGAGGATGCAACTTTCTCATGTCAGGTTTCATAACACCTTATAATATCTGCTTATAAGAACACTGTAAACACTGATGCTATAATGCACCATAACACTTTATAGAGTTTTATGCCAGGCTATTACAGTTTTTTAATGTAATTTAAATTATACCTCATAGAGCATCATAAGCAGTCTTTACAGGCTCTAAGTGAAGTGACACTTCAGTACATTATACCTCATAGAGCGTTATAAGTGGTCTTTATAGGCTCTGAGTGAAGTGAGACTGTCTAACTGGTAATATGGGACATACAGTGTGAATATGTTGCTCTGATTTCTTAAAGACTTGAATAAGCAAAGCTTGTTTAAAGACATAGCTGTCCTAGTACAACGTTCATGCTTATAGTGTTCCAATGAACAGGCATTATAGTGCATTGTGAAACCTAATATTAAATATTGATATAAAGTTGCATACTCTTGTGTTATAAAGTGTTATGCATGTAATCATAACTAGTGGCTTTCAGTAGTCATACAATACAATATATTATGTATGCCTTATAACACCTCATAAATGCTTTTAGATAGCATTATGAATACAGGAGTCGTAGGTTAGTGTTAGCGGTACCTCGTACTGTGTTACTATGTGGAATGAATGACCTTTTTTGAGCTCAGTTGGTTATGCTTGAATCAACATTATCAAGCTAAATATTACTATTTATTCTGTCCGGCTGGCTGCATGTGCACTTGAGCGCTTCGCTCTCTGTGTGTTTTTCCTGTCAGTGTGTCGGTGGCAGGTGCTTTTCAATCGACACTGTTGCTGTTATGAGCCTTTAGAAAGCTTTGAAAAGCTGCTTAAGCTTCCAGCCGACAAAGTGACCCGGACAAAAGCGCAGACAGAGGGAGTCTGTGTGTGAGTTCGGAGCGTGTTTGATTTCGCCTGCTCTTCTGCTGACAAAGCCAGGGGGACGCCGTGCTCCCAGGTGGAAGTCTTCAGGACTTTTTTTTTTTCTTCCTCCTTCTTTTTTTTTTTTTGTTTTCTCCCCGTGGCGCAAGCAAAGAGCCATGCCAAGGCATTTGCTGCTGATGGATTCCTGAGGGACACAACCTGCCCCCGAGAAGTCCTTGCATTCTGCACCAAGGTTCCCTTCCAACAATGGCTTTGTTTCTATGTGTGGGTTCTTTTTGCGCACAGGGAGGGAAGGAGGAGAAAAAAGAGAAAGAAAGAAAGAAAGAAAGAAAAAAAAGAACGGCAAAAAAAAAAAAAAACTAGGCACTGGGCTGGTATAGTATCAGCCAGCAGCTGCTGCATGAGTGACAAACTCAAGGGCTAGTGATATGAACATGGGAAAAGGCTCAGCACATGAGGGGGATGCAGACATAGCAGCTACTCGGCCAGGCTGGAGAAAAATGCAGTGTTGTGTCGTGCCCTTAGAAATAAAACAGTGCCAAAAAGCCTTATTTGGAGGTCTTGAGGTTCCTTTAGAGAGCTGTTCAATGGATCGTTTTTTAAAGAACCAATTGTTGGGTGATTTTTACAGCTTTGTGCTCAGGGGGGAAGGGGATAGGGGAGGCCAGCGGGTTACAAACCATGTTCAGATGTTCAGCCTGCAGGTCAGAGACATAAGAAACAAGCAACTTAGCGTCTTTAGCTTTGAATGGAAGTTCATAAAAAATTGCCCATTATGATCATTTCAGTTTGTGCATTTTTAACACAGTTTAAAGGGAAGCTGCCGATTTCAAATTGTGTGAATAATTGAACATTACATATTACATGCATTATGTACACAAGGTCGAAAATGACCATTGCCACTGAGGAGCGACTGGCCTGGAGGTGGCGTGATACCACCGATACTGATACTAATACCAGTACCAATCAGATACCAGCGTTTTCTCTCTCTTAAGCAACATTATGTAGGATTTGGAGATTTGGAGACCTCTCTGATGGATATATGTAACTGCACCCAACATGCGGAAGTGCACTTTGCAATATTGGCTGTTTGCAAAATGCCGATGATTGTGAGCACGCTGAAACAGAATTCAAAGAGAACTCAAGTCAAAACTTAAAGAAGACCGTGTCCTCTGAGGATGAGAGTGAATGATGTACTTTTGTCACCATAAGCTCACCAGACAAAAAATCAGCCACCTGTGATCGAAACGTAACAGCTGTGATTGGATTTGGCATGGACTGGACATGTAGGCCACAACAGTGTTCAGACACTCTTGCATCAAAAAATTGCCCAGTTGGGCCAGCTTTGGTGGATTTTGCCTTCCCTGGCACAATTCCAAGGAGAGTTTCCTATAGATTGTGATTTTGGCTGCTGCTGGTAGATCCGTATGACCGTACACTTCCACACACCTGCACATTCATACGGTGGCCGAGAACTGCAAAACAAATTAACATTTCAGAAAACACAATTACAAAAATAAAAACTAATTTACAAACGAAAATAAATTACATTCAAGAAAACAAAATTACAAAAGCAAAAACAATTTTAGAAAGGGCAAAAAATATTGCATTTCAGAAGACAAAATTACAAAAGTAAAAACAAATTTACAAGATGTGAAATGCTTTTACCAGTACTGAAACACTTTTAAAAACGTCGAATTCTGAGGGAAAGGGGAGGTCTAACACACAGGAAGTGCTTGTTGTGGACCCTTGTCAATCAAACTGTTTTGGAAGTGAGAGACGAACAGGTGACGTCTAAAACACTTAGAGTTGGAAATGTTAATGAAAGTAAGTGGGCTGTAACACTAGCTATAGTGGATAACCAGCTAGCTAGCTTAAAATGGCCGAGAGCTTTTGCAAAACACTCCGCTCTTTACAGCCCAAGCGGTTTAGATGTCGCCTGTTCGTCTCTTTCTTTCGTCTCCACTTTTAAAAACTCTAAAGACCTTCCACAGGAAAAACAAAAGCGTGCCAGCTGGCTAAAACGCGTGCCACAAATGGACAAATCATGCTTTAGCGTCATGACCATCCCAAACTCCACTCACTCTACCACCGCCAAACAGTTTGATGTACAAGGATCCGCAACAAGAACTTCTTATGGGTTAGACCCACCCTTTCCGTCAGAATTCGCAGTTTGTAAAAGTTTTCAGGACTGGTAAAAGTGTTTCACGTCTTGTAAATTTGTTTTTACTTTTGTAATTTTGTTTTCTTGAATGTAATTTTTTTTGTTTGTAAATTTGTTTTTACTTTTGTAATTTTGTTTTCTTGAATGTAATTTCTTTTTGTTTGTAAATTTGTTTTTATTTTTGTAATTTTGTTTTCTGAAATGTTAATTTGTTTTGCATTTGTTTTCCATCATATATTCAGCTACTTCCTTCACACTATGGTCTTTGGCATGCCCAAAAACAGTCACTCCTTTTAGCCAATCATTAACATCTGCTTTGGAGCCATTTTCCACTCCTGGGCTGCTTTAAACAACGACACTGTTAATAATGCATTTCTAAATAACATCATGCTCAGACTGTGAGACACACACACAACTTTTAGCAGCATTTCTGATTGGTCAGCACCATCAGACATTCTGAATCAAGTGTAAAGTGCAGCTTTGTGCAGAAGTGTGGTTAAGCATTTACGTGACAGTTTAGGATAATGAATCATTGAAGGGATACTTTTATTCCTCCTTTGATCCAGTGTCTTTGGCCAGTATCGGACCAATACCAATACTGAATATTGTTTCGGCACACCCCCCTACCATTGGACCAAGAGTTCTTGAATGGACTCTATGAATGAATTCCTATATTTACCAATAGTTGATTGCTTTTCGTCATTAAGCGTGACTTTGAGATACATTTGTATCTCTACAAAGTACACACTTCTGGACATGCTGTGCACAGTTACTATTTATTGGCTGAGTTTAACCAAAGTCCTTATAAGGACTGTGCCTGTTCACTTGGCGGCCATCTTTGCAGCACGCCCAGCAGTTATTTCCCACCATACAAGATCAGCCTTCTCTGGGAAGGGAGAAAAAATACCTGAACCTGGAAGACAAATTACCATTTTATGGGTAAAATCTGACACAAACTTTGTAAATGGTTTGCTCTGGCTAATGCACTTGTGCAGATCTCCACACTGAGAGTGTGCTTTCCCTGCTACAGCCACAATATCATCGACCCTTCTCGGCTTGTGCCTTAACCAGCTAGATGATTGGCTCTTTTTCCTGAAGGGTTCGACTTGCTCCATAAACAGACTCTAAGTTGAGCGGTACAAGCTTTCTCATGACCGGTGTGTTCTTGCTGGTTTAACATATTAGGGGGGAAATAAATGCAAAGTTATAGGGCACTTCATATTTTATACATTATTATTATTATTATTTAATATTATTTGGTGGAATTATACATTATACAGACTTATATAATAGAAATTGTGCAGAAAGATGTCATATTTAAGTTTGCTCCCTGTAGAAGAGGTGTTATTTATAAGTAACTGATTTTTACTTAGAACCTCAACAAAACATGAAATTTTTGTGTTTGACTGTATTTCCAGAACTTTGGGAGCATCTAAAAGCAAAACCTGCCATTAGCATCTTTCATCAAAGAACAATTAAACCCTGAATCATCGTTCAACAGACGGAGGTGAGGCAATAAAAGAATGCTGATATCGAGCGATTTGGATATCACATCCTCTGCTGAAGTCTTCAGACCTCCAGAACATGTGCAGTTTTGTGCTGGGTGTGCTGTTATGGAGTATTACGTTTGCAGTTGGAGATACACTTCCTATAAAGGGGGCTGTATCTGCGCCGTGAATTGTTTTGTAGTGGAAAAGAACCTTTCATGTGAGTATGAGTTTGTGAGGACTGTGAAGAAGAACCTCTGTGTGATTGGCAGGATTCATACCAATCAGAGTTTTCTCCTGGAACCGTACGTCCAAGCCAAGAAGCCTTTTATTTTGGGTGTGTGGTAAATTATTGAGGCAAAGGAAAGACAAAGCTGCACCAACTGTCTTCTTTAGGCATGAAGCTATTCTCAGTTCCCCCTGTGTGATAGTACCACATACTGTGATAGGTTCCTGTCTAATTTGGAGGGTTCAGGAGGGTAAGAGTGGTCGTATGAACTGATATTTATATATCAAAATAAGATTTATATAAGAAATAAGAATTCTTTCCCATTATGCAGACAATAAAGATATAGTCTCTGTCAATAATAATAATAATAATAATAATAACATTAGTATATAACATAATAATAATAATAATTATTATTATTATTATTGTTATTATTATTACTATTATTATCATTATTATTATTATTATTATTATCGTTGTTGTTGTTGTTGTTGTCATTCTTTTTTTTTTGTTTTTCTTTTTTCTCCGCATAAGTTGACTAACTTTTGACCTGAAACTTTCATGATGAATGTACCAATAGAAATGCAGAAAGGCTCTGTAATTACTTGAATTAAAATCTTTTCACATTAATGTGCATTAAAAGTAAAGAGCTTTTTTCTCTCTCCTGTAATATTACTATTTTGGAGATACTTTTGGCGGAATAGATTATTCCTTTATTTCTTGTTATTATTATTTATTGATTTATTGACAATATGATACCTTGATATGCTGAAAGGTATTCTATTTTTCCTCTCTGCACTTTATAAAAGGGTTCCTTAAGGGTTCTTTAGTGAAGGCAATGTGTGTATAGTATATATAATGTTTATATATGTTTATATAATATGTGTCATAGATATTTTTAGATTGTAAAAGTGTTGTTCCAAAAAAGGTTATTTGACCTGTGACAATAAGAAAACCCCAATAGATATACTTTATTACTATTCTTTTTGTATTATTTATGTATATATATATTTTTTGTTGAGTTTGTGAAAAAGATTTAATATAATTTAATAAACTATCATATTAATATAAATCCTACTGTGGAAGCAGATTTCTTCCAGATAGATTTTTTTTCCTTCTTCATTTCTTTCTTTCTGGAAAAATATAGGAACTGGCTTATTTTATGGAAAAATGTTGGTTTAGGGTTTTGCATAAATAAGTTCTTTTCTCTAAAATATTGGTGTAAAATTTCAAAATAATGACTTATTTTCTTTGTAATATTGACTTAATATCCTGAATTAATTACTTATTTTCTTGAGATATTGACTTTGAAATAATCTCTGAATTATTCTTTTTTCTCTTGTGATTTTGAGATACCATATCAAAATAATGAGTTATCAAAGAAAGTAAGCTATTAAACAGGGACAATGAGTCCTTCCACAATACCAGTTCATGATTTGGATTTTTGTAGTAAATGTTTTTTTGAGAAGATAAGTTATTATTTTACATAGTAAGTCAATATATATGGAAAATATGTCATTGTTCTGCTACTATAGATGAATATACCTGCCATTAGCATATTCCATCCAAGTAACCAAATGATCATTTTACAGTTCAGAATGTGAGACAATAGTGGAATGCAGGTATCAAGTCATTTAGAAGGCACACCGGTGGTGATTTGGTATGAGTGGGCTTCGGTAGCCCATCGCTATGAGAGGGCTCTGAATAGTATAGAGACTTTTCAGGAGTTTGTTAGGGGACTTTGTGTGCATTCTATGGTTCTAGACTGAAGGTGTCTGTCAGCACAATGTCGGTTTGGGCTTTTGATGTCTGTAATGACTCTGGTTCAGAACCTTAATGCCACCAGAGGAGCAGGAATCCAGACAGTTTAGTGCCTAGATAACATGATGAGCTGCTTCATCTTTCCTTAGGTCATATTCTTCATACGCCTGTTTGTTACCAGCAAGACAGAAAGGAGCGTGTCAGCGATGTTGTCCCTGTGTCTTGGTTCATGTCAGCTATGAGCCTTCTAGCATTCTGTACCCAAAGGAGAAGTGGACAGAACAGAAGCGGCTCTCTGGAGGAGAGAAGGTACCTCATGGTGCTTCTGGCTTCAAGAGACCCAATATTACCTTTTACTGATCAACGGAAGGGAAATTCCACCAACATTTTAAAATTGTAATCTGGTCACATTCCACACTTAATTTAGCCATGTTCCACTTTTCCTTCCTGAGCTAGTGCGGCCAGAATAGATGTGTAGGAAACAGATAAATCTGTTAAAGATGAGTGGAAATCTCTAGCAGTTAAAGGGGAATTTCACTCACGTTTAAGTAAATTTCAAAGTCAAGTTGTTATGAAAAATGAACTATGTGAACAAAGTTGTTTAGAGAGGTTTTATGCAAAATGGTTTCTTTGCAGTGGTGGTGGTGATGGGAACCAGGTGTCACCATGTCTACAGCACACATAGTCATTATACTTACTATTAAACCCACCAGTGAACGCCTTCTGAGTTTGATCTGGAATGTTGATGATTTGCTGTTTTGCCTTACAATGTCCTACATGTACATCCCCAACATGAATGCATTTAAAAACCAAGACTGTCATAAAACAAGGTTTCAAACATCAGGCAAGACAGACATTAAACTCTTGAGACGTCTGGTGTGTCGGTGTACAGTAACTCAGTAAGTGTAATGTGTTAGTGTACTGTAAGTAG
>CM067485.1:3613099-3655216 GCA_034552555.1 Semaprochilodus insignis
GAGAAAAAGTTGGGTGGGGAGGTGGGGGGGGGGGGGGCAGTGGTGGTATTGTTACGGTCGATCCAAACAGCCAAGCATGTCGTGTTTTCATACCTCATCCCAGCTTCTCACGCCTCCTGCCTGCTCCGGGGCATGAGTGTTTTCCCATGTTTGGAAGGTCTTTGTGGGGCAGGTTCTCCCGGCTGGTCAGAAACCAGCGAGAGGTAATGCGACCTGCTTGGGTTTCCCCCGGGGCGCCCACATCCTTCCCTGGGGTACCTCGTCTCCCAAGGTCTTTAGGAAAGAAGGCTTGTCTAATGAGAAAGCTGGGTAAGATAAGGGGTGGGGGGGGAGGCGGATGACAGGTCTTTCAACATGACACTTTTGATGTGGGTTCTCCTTTTGCGGATTGTGCAATGGATATTGTAAATATGTTGTGAAAGTGCTCTGACAGGAGACATTGATGGTATCCATGGGAACTGGCTTGAATCCCATTGAAGACACTCGTTGCCATCCATCTCGCTCTCCCGCTCCTTTCTCTCTTTGAGTCACTGAAGATATTGGAACGCCTTTCAGTTTCACATCCATTTCTCACAGCCCTGTTGTGCAAGACCATGCGTGCACTGTCCTTGATTGCTCCAATGAAGGAATTGAAATGATTTTAGCGTCTTCCGCAACTTGTTTGGAGCATCGGGGCATGTGGTTTCAAGCTGTATCCGAGTAAATAATGGGGCGCTGCACTTGTTGCATTCGGTATTAACCACCTGAAACGTCTTCTCTGCCCAACTAGCAGGAGTTGACAAGATTGCGGCCTGCCTTTTCTTCCGTTTCTGTGCATTCTGTGCATCCCCCTCTCTTTTTGGGGGGGGGACTTGGATAAATCAAGGCCTCTCTATCTGAATGAGAAAAGGGAAGAGGCTGGGGTGGGGGTGGTGGTGAAGACAAAGAAGAGCAGCTAATTTTTAATGGTCCCTCGCTTTCGATAAAACAGTTCCGTTCAGGGCACTTGTTGGGATTTGGTCATGCGGTGTAGGCCAATTCCCTATTAATTAATAACTTGAAGAGGCCTTTCACGGCTATGCAAATTCCTTTTGGGGGTTGGACGGGTGGGGTCTTAGCTAGTGAAAGGAGACAAAGGCTTGGGCCTTCATCTCATATGCAGAAACATGTAAGGGTCAACGTGGAGGGAGCACCTGATAGGACACTCCTGCCTTTCTCGGGAGGGCAGCCCGTCACAGGAACAAGCTTGTTAAAGCAGATTAGAGCCTTGAAACTTATTCCGTACGCTCTTATCCCGGGATAGGACCATCATATTGGCAGCACGGATACCACATATTTGCTCCCCCATCCAGCAGACTGTTTATATGTCATTGTTTATGCCTCTCCTGCTTAGTCAGTCTTGCATTGTTCGAGAGGAAAAAGGACCACGGCAGTGAAAAAAAAACGAAAGTATTTCCACTGACTTAGCGCAAGTTTGTTGGTGTCGATGTTTGTTGATATAGGCCCGATTAGTCAGAGCTCACTATGAGTCTTCTTCCTTTGTATGCCGTGAATAATTTCCTGCATCCATGCAGCAGGAAGCACTGAAAGCACGGCATTCTCCCAAGAATTTCCTTTGCTGTGTGTCATAGGAACTCCCAAGTGGGTTACCACCGTCTTCTGATGCAGATCAAAACCACAGTATCCTGTCTGACAGTACAGCATAAATGCTAATTATTATGCTAAGTTAGCACCATGTAATCTAAATGTCATACCCACATTTGGATGCTTCAGATGTAGAGGAGGTGAATCCTTCATGGTCTTCACCCACAAAAAGTGTCAAGCTGCTGTTAAGGATGTCTTAATCGTGGCCTACTGAGCATCTAACCCATGACAGAACCCGGCACGATGGGTGAAACTCACTGAGCACGGTTTTGTTTGGCAGAGCTTGGTCTGAGACGTCCACAAGGACTGCTAAATAGTGACTGCGTGTGCAGTGAGGGGTCAGTATGGCTGAACAGTGAATCTGCCAATTCATGTCATTCCTGTTTCGAGAGGCAATTGCCGGCCTGCGTGCTGTTGCTCAAGTCTCTCAACTGAGGTGCAATACTGAAGCAAGTTGTTACAGGATTTCAACAGTTTAGGAGGATTCCTGTTTTCGTTTCATCCGGGTTACAGCGCCTTGGCTGCGCTCATGATATGAACTGCTGGTGTAACTGCAGACAACAATAGGAGCTTTGGAACTTGTCAACAATCTGATAACTGCACTATCAGCCCTTATCTTGACATGATATAAAGGGCTGTTGCAGTTGTTCGCTTACAACAAGTGACTAAAATGTACCTTCTTGACTAATTGCCAATGATCGGATGGCAGTTTGTTGGATGACGATGCGTAATTTACTGCTCTCTCTTACAGCTGAAGAACATGGTGCTTTTGTATGTTTGCATAATCAGTTTGTTCTTGGCCAGTTCTTAAAACTGTCGACAGCAGAAGTGAAACAAGCAAACTAGCAAAATGCTAACTTTACCTACCAGAACTATTTTTGCCCTCTACTTTCTTGTAACGCATCTACATGTTTACTTTACGGCCATGCTAATTTGCGTCACGTCTATGACGTCTATGACAGGTTTGCTGCACATTGGATGATACCGGCAGACACTCCGTCACCCCCTACTTTAAGCTTTACCTTCCCTGCTGAAGGAAAAGGCTTAGACTAGTATCCATTACATGCTAGTCAAAGGTGTGTCTATGCTGGTTTATGCTGGCCTGGAACTGGTTTAGCTGGTCACCCCAGCATGGTCATGCTGGTTGATTTCCGTACCAGCATACAACACAACATATCCTGGTTGTGGTGGTGACCAGATTATCGGCTTCCGTTGCTACTGACCAGTATACCAGCACCCAGAACACAACATATGCTGGTTTTGCTGGTGACCAGCAATGCTGATCTATCCTGGTTTGCCGAGGAGGGTTCCAGTCTATGGCTTCTGATCATAACTGATGGTTTCTGATCATAACACTTGTTAGCTACATTAGCCTGGTAGCTCTAATACAAAACTAAAAAAGCAGTGTTTGGACTTCATTCACGTTATGTCTTGTGAACCATCCATGGAATCTAACAACTGCGGAAACAGCGTGTAAAAAGGCCTCAAATAATTATGGTTATTAGGCCATAATTGTGACTGGCCTAATATTCAGCAGCTTGCTCCATTTCTAATATAATTGAGAGCGGCAGCACTAATAGGCTGTCAAGTCATTAAATGACATGGACTCTGTCTCATTTCAACCCTGTAATTATCATTTAGCAAACGATTTCATTTGTGCATAGTCCTGTTTAAACTCCGCATAGCACAGTAGTGTCACATAGCAGCGTTTAAACAGATGGTGGCGGTGTTTTGTCTTTGGTCATAAAAGTGCAAATATTGGGACATTTATGTGAAGTGACGCCAGTGGACGCTAACAGAGACAGACATAGAGTAGGAGCTTTAGCACCTACCACATCTCGCCTAAGCCACAAGAGTCCAAGAATTTACTGTCTGTCTGTGAGCTCCCTCACTTACACTCTCTAAGTGGCTCGTTCCATTTGACTGTGGGCTGCGGTGGGTGATATACTGTGATGCCAAATCCAAAATGTTGTTTACATATGACCTTTATCAATCAGTGGAGCCTGGCTGCTCAAAATGGGGCTTTCTGTAAACTGCGATTAATAAGCTACGCATCGGCATGGAATCCTGGCAGTTGATTTATTGCCCTTAAAAATCATCGCTCTGGTTGGCTGTTTCTCAACTTTCCGGGTGTTTAATTAATTTACAAGTTAAATGCGTATGCAGTGCATCGCACCCACCCAGGAGTTGGCCGTGCTGGCACGGCCCCGAAGACGCTGTGTGGGGAGGGCGAGAGAATGGCTCATTGAAGGGGGCGAGAGGCCGCAGGAGCAGGCCAGCCAGCCGCCGCTCACAAGGAGCCTTCCATCGCAAGCGTCCCCACTACATACACTGTTTTTTCCCTGCGCGCATATCAATGAAGGCACGCAAAATACCACCATTCTTCCCCCGACGACCGCTCGCACACACGCCAGAGTGTCCGGCTCTGCCGCTAACATGTGCGCCCCTTGTTCCTCAACAAACCTATCTTGTCCCGAGTGTGAAAAATCAGATTGCTACGCATTTGGTGTGCGCTAGCTGAGCGTACGAGTCTATGGCCTTCTCTGTCCCTGTTGCAGATGGTAGAATAGACCCTAAAGAAAGTGATGTAATGCGATCCTTTTGCATTAACTCCGCTGTGTTTTCCTTTTGGCTAGAGCCTAAATCCCTTTCTGCCCCAGGCTCAGAGGTGTATAGCAAGTTCATTTATTTGTCAACACCGAGCCACAAGTTTAGCGCCTGGTTCTGAATCTTAAAAAGGCAATGAAGGGACAGTTCTTCAGCAATCAAAGGCCACCTCTTTGATTCCCCCCTAACTAAAGAGAAAAGGAACGAAAAACTCGCCCTCAGAGCCATCTTGAGGTTTGCTTTGAATACGGCAGCATGGCAATGCAATGGCCGCCGGGGTCCACTCTGTGAGCCCATAGGTGGCCCGGCATCAGAGGAATGGCAGGGAGGAGGTGGTGGGGGGTGTGGAGGTCTCTTTTCTCCTGCCAAAACCTCACGAGGGTCTGGACATGGACTAAAGAATGATGTTCAGAGAAACAGCCTCCCCAAGTCGATTCTGCTGGCTCAAACGTGACACACAGCCCCATGGCCAACCCCGGCCCCCCGCCAAACTCACCAACCTTTTTTTTTTTGAATCCCCCCAACTTTTTCTGAGTCCACAGAGAGGGATCGATGTTGTGTCTCTCAATCGGATGAGAAGAGGGGATGACTCAGGACAATGAAGCCACGCTCCCTTGCTCACTGAGCCTACTGGCAGCACTCAATTAATATGCTAAAAGATAGCAGCCTTGCGAACACAAATCACTGGCCGCTATTGCAGCAACAAAAGCCGGGCATGTGTGCCAACCTGAAGGCCTGACGAGTGGGGAGGAAAACCAGGCAGAAAAGAGAATAGAGAGAGAGAGAGAGAGAGAGAGAGAGAGCTCTGGTTAGGAAAAAAGGAAGAAAGACAGAAGCAGGCAGCCTTAGCTATGAGCTATTTCAGTCATAGCTCCCTCTTCTTCTTCTTCTTCTTCTTCCTCTTTTCTTTTTCTCTCATCTGTTTCTCACACTCCTCTCAGCCCGTCGTACTTTCAGACTCAGGGCCCGTTCACAAGCTGTCTTATTTGCATTATGAATGACAGTGCGAGAGCTAACAAGGTTATTGGTCTTTGAGACGCACGCCTGTGACCACACGTGGAAAAAGGACCTACAGCAGTGAGCATTGGCAGGGCGACGCTGGCTCTTTATCCGCTCCTTTCCAAGGGCTGTGGGGCTGTTTTTTTTTTTTTTCAGGGAGCACACAATTTACTTAGGAGCTGGAAGAAAGGGGGCCGATCTGGGGAGGGTGGCCGAGGGGGTTTGGGAGGGCTAGATTTGGAGTTGGTGGTGGGGGGGGGGAAGGGGTCTTTCAGCTTCTTTTCAAGCCAAGTGAACCCTCATTATCCTGGGTTGCAGTCATTAGCAAAGGACTGTGCACAGACCTAATGGAAATGGCCTTCGTTTAATAGCATTTCGGATTCTTGTCATCTTCTCTTATGTTTTGAAGCATATAGCAGACTTTTTGCATACTTTGTTATGGAGAAGACTGTAGATTTTTTTTCTGTGATGCCTGAAATTGTCACCAACTGGACGCCATTTGTTCTGCATACGTCCTGAAGACGGTATTAAAGACTTTGAGCAAAGACCTGCGGAGTTGTGGCCATGCAGGATTCAGTTAGACGCTTACTGCTGCTATGGCCTGCTGTTGTACTATGGTTTGCCTTAGTAAACGTAGTAGTAACATGGAGTTTAGGCAAGTCAAGTTTGTGTTTCTGTTCAACAAGCTCAGCACAAAACGTTCAAGACACTGTTCGGGCATTGTGACGCATATATAGCCGTCCTTCCCGCTGTTGATGCTCAAAGCTAAGGCAGTTTAAGAGGAACCAGGCCACTTTCTATTCCAACCGTTAAGCTGTAAAATGCTACAGGGTGCTCATAAGTGAGTCCCCGATGAATGAAAAAGATGAATAGAGCACTTTACAACAGGTTAACAGTTGTAATGACAGTTGTAATGACAGTTCTGCACAAAAGCTCCATAGACATCCATTCATTCTGGACTCTCTCAGGAGCACCCTCTAGTGTCCAAGCCATCATTGACTGGCAGTTCTTCTTACTACAGATCTCTGCTTAAATTAATGCTTTTTTTTTTATTCGCATCTCCCTCAGATTTCAACTTTGCCATGTACCCTCCATCCATGATCGCCACAGGCAGCGTGGGAGCAGCAATCTGCGGCCTACAGCTCAACAGCACAGACCGTTCACTGTGGGGGGACAACCTTACAGAACTGCTGGCCAAGATCACAAACACAGAAGTCGTGAGTATCGTGTCCTTTATCTAACGACATCCCCGTTTTAAATCATACACAGAGACCTACAGGGCTTTCCCCCGCGGCGGTTATGTTAGCTGTATTTCCTCAACACGAGTTTGTTCTTCTTTGTTTCATGCTAGATCCTTAGTTTGATAGCGAAGCCTGTTTATATTATTGTGAATCAGTGCATTTACATCCACCCACGTCGTGCTGTACAAAGTCAGATAGGTCACGCGATGGGATCATGCAGAAGCAATAAAGATGAGTTTTGTTGACCCAATGGCATGTGTACTCAAAGACTTTGCTTCCTCAGTGAGTCAAGGTACCCACCTTTCATGCCACTCATTGACAGTAGCAATCCCAACCATCTCAAGGCCTGGACACGTCTAAGAGCGAGAAGCAGTAAAAGCTGGATGTTTGTCCTGCCCAGAGCTACATATTTGTATCATGTCAAAAAATAAAGTCTTCAGCCCAACTTGCTGGCAATGTATCAAGCTGCCTTTTTTGCCCTTAGTCCCTCACAGCTGTCCTATAATCCCCTTCTCCGCCTCCGGCACTTTGCTCTGCTATTCGCCCCAAGAGGTCACATGCCACATGTGTGTTAAGCTATGTAAATGTGGCTGAAGCGGGGCGAGTGGGTGTGTGGCGGAAAGGAAGGGATCAGGTTAGTTTTGTGCCTGCCCTGCAGATCTCTGACATGAAAGGGAGCTTGATGCGGGCAGAATGCAGGACGGTGTGGAGTAAGGAGAGAGACGGGGGCCTAGAAACGCAGCCAGACGGCCATGTGGCCCTGTGGCAGGGCACCCAGTCCAAACACAGGCAGGGCTTCAGCTGCAGCTGGGAGGGGGGAGCAGGGGTGGACTGGCTTTTGTCAGGGTGCTAGCCTGCTTGAAGACCAGGGAAGGAGGCGTTTTGAAGCAGGGGGGTGGGCATTATGGAAGGGTTGACAGCAGTGTCGGTAACAGTGGTGTTATTTAAAGCCAAAGTTCGGAGATGAGAAGGTCCCCCTTTTGTCTGCTTAGCAGCACCCCTGAAAAACATCAATGCACCATTGGGGTATGTGCATGCGTGTGTGTGTGTATAAGTGTGTGTGTGGCTGCGGCCCTGCGCAAGGAGATTGCGCTTTCCTTCTTATTTACTCAGTGGGCATGCGTCCAACTCCAATTCAATCTCACATTCAGACGCTGAATTACTGGAAGTGAAATGGGATTGACCCCGACTGAGAGACCGTGAGGAGGGAGACCACAGAGCCGGGGCGCAGCGGCTTTATGCAAACGACTCACAAAGCCTCACACATAACATGCTGCCCCACAAGGGACGGCCTCATGGTTCTTTGAGTTTGAGTTTCTTCTTCGGAGGGGGGGGCGAGTGGAAGAAATGCAGCGAGGAGCAAAGAAAAACAAGGTGGGAAGAGAAATGACAAGGGTCCGAAGGGAGAGCCCAGAGGTACGCCGTAGGTGTCTGCCCTGACCTGGACAGGTCAGCCCTCCTGCCCGGAGTTCACCGCCGCTGGGTGGATGGCTGCCGTGGCGGCGTGTGGTGTGTTAAGTCGCGTACCGTATCGGAGGAAAAACAAACAGTCCTCCGAAGCAGTGAAAAGTTCTCAGTGTGCGAGGAGTGTGAGGTCTCAGCCAGTAGAAATGAACTGCCTGCTCCACGATCAACTCTTCACATTCCTGGATGCCAACAAGCCATACCTTTGAAAAACATGCAGGCGGGGGCGAAGGTAGTCTGGGTCTACTGGAGGCCGGAGACCTTTTTTTTCCCCTCATGAAATGTCAAAGAAGTCTGGGAGGAGATGCCGTCTTGCATGCTTTACCTTCCCATCTTTCTTTATGCTGTGCAAAGACTGGACCTGGGTAGAATCCATGGCCACCTCTCCAGTAGCAGGCGTCACTAGGTACTGTTATGAAGACCCTGGGTGGCCAAAATTATCCTCAACCCAGACCGGCATGACGAGAGATTGTATGAGCTTATTGGGAACATGGACAGGAGCTCCCAGGAGCTTCTGCTTTTTCCTGAGAGATATGACTAGTAGAACTGGCAGGACTGAGGAATAGGGAAGAGACAGGAAGGTGGTGGAGGTGTGAACATTTGGTCACAGGACACAATAGTTACAGTATATAAGTCTCTTTAGTGGAAGGTCTCTTGAGCTCCACTGGCTGCTGACAGCTGCTAATTGGCATTATGCTAATGAATCTGGCTGATTCATGACTACTAGCCCTATATTTGCCATTAAACGGCCTCAAATGATCCTGTAATGATGTTTACATGTAATCAGGCATTTCAGATTCCGTAGAGGAGCCTGATGTGAGAAGGCCTTGCAGACTGAGACTGAGGTTGGGAGGAAAGTTGTCAGAGGGAACGTGATGATGAAGCTTCCAACCTCCCCGTCGGGCACCCTGCTGACATTTGTGGTGTCCAGTGCCTGTGGTTTTCAGCAGACATGTGACAGAGCCAACTAGCCTCCTCCGGTCGCTGTTGCTGTGTGTGTACGCATAGCCTCAAACACACCTGATGGGGTACGTTGTGTACAGCAGCGGGCTCCACGCTTGCAGGCCAAACCAGGATGGCTGAAAATTTGGCTTCGGCAACTCGTGCAAACTCTATGGCCTCTCTTCTCAGAAAGAAGCAAAAGCAATGACTATTCCAGCTGGCGTTTGGTGTTTACAGTAAATGTTGTTATTGTAGCTAATGTATACTGTAAATGATGCTCTTTGGCTCCTTGCCTTCCTCCAGAGGACCACTGTGAGTTTTCATCTGGTCGTTAGCGTTCAGTCGGCTGGCTTTGAATTAGTTGAGCTTGCGTTCAGATATGAATTAGTGAAGTTCCTGTCTGGTTTGGGACTGGGGGTTTTGGGGGGGGAGTGCACGGCTTCCCGCACTGAGCTCCTTTTGCCTTGGCTTCATCGCAAGATTAAGCTCCGGATTCTGGATGAATGAAAAAGAGGGAGACACTGGCGAGCTTTTGTAGGGATGCATGGTTTCCCCCCACCCTCGCACAGTGAGACGTCTTTTGTGGCCGCTGCAAAATCCAGGACTTAACTAAAAGTAGGTGAAATGTCAGTCATCGAGTTGAGACATGTCGAGAATGCTCATCTGCTTGAAATATCGCCGAAGGACGCTAATGTTATGGCTAATGCGACGGTGGAAGGGTTAACTGCCTCATTTTGGGCCGCAGGAGCAGGACCCGTGGCCTGTTGCACCAAGCCTCTGGGACCACATTTGAATCCATTTCGTTTCTCAATGCTCCGCTGGCCCTGTTATGAACCCGGCAAGTCTTTTTTACTCCCCAATAAAAAACACACATCAGTGCCTTCTGCTGTCCGTGGTCTCCCTGCCTGAGGCCCCCCCACCGCTTCTTGTTCAAGACGGCACAGTGAGTGACATCACGGCGACGGTTCTTCAGCAGAGCCGTGTTTGCCTTGTGGTTACTTACAGCTTATCCAGTGTCGCCCTCCTCTGGATTAGATCATGGAGAGGCTCCTTTTAGAGCCAATCCCAGTCCTACCAGTAGTCACACATTGAAGTCATTAAAAGTTGCTTGAATTAAGCCTGTGGGGCTTGGCGCAGGCTTGCCTCTGCCTCTATAAAGAGCGGCGGCGCAGAGGGGAATGTCTTTTAAAGAGCCGGGCCTGGCATTCTTGCGGTAAGACACAGGCAGTTCCTTTGCATGTTTTATGCTTTAGTTAATTTTCTCAGAGGAATTTATTTTTTTATGACTAATAGCGGCACGTCACAGCGGGAAGCCGGAGACCTCTGGAGGAGATTACAAGGATGGCGGTCGCTTTCCTCCGCGGCGATGCAGACGACTACGCCCTCCTAGCGGCACCAGGGCCTTTCCTCGACGAACACTACTCACACGCACCTTCTGGCCATGACAGATGCTTTCCGAGGACACGTTTCAGCGAGTGTGACTAAATCTCTTGCCGATGTCAACATTCTCGCCATTAAACAAAAGTTATTGCCCACTCGTTAAGGCTTTAAGGCTCCAAGTTTAGGGCTTGGACTGTTGGACTGGCCCGAAGTAGAGAAAACACAAACTCTCGCCATCCACCCCACACAGACGCCTCCGAGGACCTGCGTGGGTGATGGCTCTTTTCTTTTGAGCCTATGCATATATGTGAAACGCTTGCTTGGCCCGAGAGCCACACGTAATAAGGGTTCAGACTGCGGCCCATCGGTTTTTAATTAGCAGTAAATGTCGAAGGAATGCAGCCTCTCCACAAGCAACACATTCTCCACAGGCCCTGCCCCTGAGGCATCTCGCTGAAGAACTCTCCCACAGACGCCTGGTGTGCCTCAGACCCACAGAGGAGCAGGGAGGAGAGTGTGTGCAGTGCGCTGACTCACTGAGCTCCACTAGAGGGCGCCAGTCTGGAGTGATGGAGTTGCCAGATTGTGCCGTTTGAATGCATCTGCATGGTCTCTGGACCTCTTTTTGGCTTTTTCAGTCCGTTTATGGTTTAGACAGCAATGCTAAAATCAGATTTGACTGTTTTTAACTGATTTGTTTACAAGGGGACGATACCCTGCCTTTTCTTTGGCTTGCTAAACGGGGAGTTCCACCAGTTCGTCAGACTTTCTGCACAATTCCGTCATAATTCGGAGCAATTTGATGTGAAGTGCTTCATTCTAGAGAAACCTACCAACTTTGGCACAACGGAGGGATATGAACCAGATGGTAATCCCTCTAAAGGTGACAGAAACCTCCCAGATGTCTGATGTCCTGATGTTACAGTAGTTGGGTGTGGCACATTGGATAACACCACTACCTGCTAGTGAGCTCTCACCCCATGTGGGAGTTTGGGGGGTTTGGGGGTTTGATTCCTGGTGTGGATGGCTCTACTGTGCTACACCAAATACTGTGCTACATCAATGAACTAATGCTGCAAAGTTGACGGCATTACCTTTTAATTTCAGAATCTGAACTATGACTCAAAGCTGGCTGGTGGCAGGTGAATGAGCACTCTTTGAAGCTGTAAGCAGACCTGTGGTGGGCTCAGGTGGGACCCCCTAAGGCTGTTACAGTCTACTTAAAAGGGACATGGATGCAATTAACATAGCTTCGGTACATGCAGCATTTGTTTTTCACTGTTGCCAGGGCAGCTAGCGCTGTGTGTCAGTCTGGATGCAGTGACGTGGTTGAGGAAAACAACTGGACGCAGTCTGTATTGTTTGTATAGTCTTTCACTCTGATACATGTTTTGTCAAGTGCTGCTGCATGTAAGAGGATTTTTCTTATTATTACTTCTTATGGAGACATATGGCATAATTGCATATCGCTACTGTCAGATGAAAGCTCTCTATTTTTGTCACTTGCCCTTTAGGTTTTGTTCCTACAGCAGCCATGTGTTTCTCTAACACACACAGTGCTAAAATGTAATGTGCCATTTTTCAGCTTTATCAGGATTTACCAGGACAATTTGTCAAAACCATCAGCCAAGACATGTTTGGTACCTGGAATTTGATGTGTGGGGTTATAAGTAGCTTAAGTAGACACAATGAAGATTTGTGCAAACCTGCCTGAGTTTAGGCATCATTGTATATAGATATTAATGCATATATGTATCAACTACAAACATAAAGAGACAGTCTACTAAGATGACTTGATATTGGCCTGTAGTTTGTAAAGGTATGTTTTATCAATAAATCAACCCTGTTCAAAGTGTAAACTAGTGATTCTGGTATGCCTCTGTTTAGACATTCTTATTTAAGGCAATCTTACATTATCTGAGGTTGTTACGTGCTTACATGAACATGGACTAATTCATAAAGCTGACCAACAACATCACTTTACCTAAAGTCTGTAAAGAGAGCTTATAAGTGTTCATTAGATGTTAGATATGCAATTTTCATTTTGAAGATACTGAGGAACATCAGAGAGTGTGTTAGGCATCACTGTATATAGATACTAATGCGTTATGTCTCTTGAAGCTGTATGCTGTGGTGTTCTAACAGTTTATGTGCCTGGTTATGATCACTTCTGTACAGTTACAATGGTTTATGTCAAGTATTATACAGCATTATGAATGTTTTACAGATCCTTATGAATGCTCTTATAATGCATTATGGATACCTGATTAATACAAAGGGTTGCTCTCATGTCGGAATAAAAGTGGCATGCATAATGAAAAACTCAGTATGTGAGTGAAAACCAGCATGATGGTATCATTGCAGGATGTGCTGAAGGCATGTCAGGAGCAGATTGAGCGCGTGCTGATGAACAGCCTGAGGGAGGGACGCCGGCAGCAGCACAAACAGCAGCAACAGGATCAGGGCCCGCGCAACAAAGCCCTGGACGACCAAGACCAGTCCAGCACCCCCACCGACGTACGGGACGTCAACTTGTGAGTTCGCAGAAGGAGCGGCGCCCGGATCCGGATCCGTCTTCTAAATGGAAAAAAAAAAAACAACAAAAAGCAAAAATGACAAAAAAAACAAACAACCCCATCAAAAAGTGCTTGCTAGTCTTTGTAGTTTTTTATTCTTTTTTTTTCCAATGAGAGAAAAAAAAGAAGTTCCCTGTACATTACGAACGAAAGAAATCAAAGCTATTTTAGATACAAAAATAGATATTTTTGAAACAAATTGATACTGATGCAAAAATCTCTATGGTGCCTCAGATTCATAGAAGGGAAGCCGATAGTATTTTGCAAATTATTTTTTTGGATGATAAAGGCGTGTAAATGTGTGTTGCTTAAAAAAAAAAACAAACAAACAAAAAAGAAAGCTGGAGTTTAACAAGGCTTTTTTTTATTAATTATGAAAAACAAAAAACAAAAAAAAAATAGAGTCGACTTTAAAAAGACTGGCATGGAAAGGTACACATTGCGGGGCTATGTTTTTTTTTCTGTTTTGTTGTGTTTTGGTTCATGTCCGAAATAAAGGCCCGAGCTTGGACACGCGCAGGGGTGCCATGAAGCTGATTAGTGGATTTCCCCCCGTTTGGTTGCGTGGTTAAGGACAGGTGAGGCCGAAGGCCTCACGCTGAGAACGTGATCTAAGTCTGTTAGGACAAGTAGTCCGAAGCCTCGGGCGAAGATTCGATTAGACGTGTTCAGCATTACTTGTCAACAGGTTGCAACGTGGCTCATTTTCAAGTGTGATTTCTGGTTGTTGATTGGTTGATAATTGCTCACCTGAACAGCCTGGTTTTCAATGGAATCAACCAAATTTGGCACAAATTTCAACAGTTCTGCCCAGCGTGTGTGTGTTGGGGGGGGCTGAATGTCTTGAGAACGGGCTAATATTTTTATTATTATCATTATTGTTATTAATAATATTATTAATATTAATATTATTATCATTATTCAATCAGCAACATATTGTCTGTCAATTCTCAAAATACAGAGACTCCGATAAGCTTTTATCAGGCTGCTTGTGTGTGCATGCATATGTGTGGGTACATGTGTGTGAGAGAAAGAGAGAGCGCGAGAGGCTGGGTGAACGCGCGCGAGAGAAAGTTGTGTGCTTTGTTTTTGGTTAACTATCTGCAAGCGTGCGGTTCAGGGTAGGCCGTGAGGAATAGACAGGAGATAGCGCTTTTTCGCCTGCTTCGGAGGGCCCCGGGGCCGCCTGTATCGCTGCCTTCTATTCATGCGCTTTTATTTTATAGTGGCCTGGGACATGGGGCTGAGCCCGACCCGGCATCCGAGAGGAGACAAAACAGGAGAGAGAGAGAGGAGAAAAAGTTCCATATCAAAGGGTGTGATGGAGGAGGTTCTGTTTCTTACGAAACTCCTCCTGCTATATTACTATACAATCTATATTTGTGAGGTTTTTTTTTTTGTTGTTTTTTATTTGTATTGTTTGTCGCGGTTTTAAGAGTTGAAGGAGCCCGAAGCTGCTTTGATTGTCACTCAAATGAGGTGCTAGAGCAGAATTAGGACTCGCAGAGTGTGGATCCCTACATGCAGTCGGAGAAAGTGCAGGGTGGCGTGAGATTTTTCGTGCTCATGGACGGAGGAGGATGAGGACGACGGTGCCGGTGATGTGGGTTTGAGGAGAGAAAGCTTGCTGCTGCTGAGGTTGATATGACGATGGCATACAGGAGAGGAGGAGGCCAAAGGAGAAGATCAGACGTGGTTTCCCAGAGATTGTTGCGATAATTTAAGTTCTTTTTCTTTTGTTGTCCGTTCGTCCGTACGTCCGTTGAGTTCGTGTCTGTCTTAGGTTTTTGGATTACAGACCAGTATCTAAACCAGTTTGAATCGACACTGCCAGCTAAATAGTGGGGAAGGTGTTACACAGGGAAGCTGAATTGAGTAGAGGAACCTTTTTATTTTTATTCTTTTTTTTTTTCTTTTTCTTCTTCTTCTTTCCTTGATTGGTGCATCTGTAGTTCCTCGGTTTCAACAGCAAAGCACTTTGAGCACATACCCACCCACGTAGGATCATGGTGAAGGGGTCGTTTCGGTCATCGGCCACTTACGTGTACTCGTGTTTTTGGCACGCGGGCCGGTCTCCCATGATGAAATCATGGCATGCTATGATACGTAGGGCCCAAAACCTTGGTACACCAATGATGACATTCCAATGGCAAAAATAATCACATTCCGGAAAATTCCATGTTTGAATTGAGGGAAATGACGATTTGTTTGAATCCCCGCTTTCTTTGCTGTTGAGTTACCTGCTAATCACGTTCATAGGTATTAAATTAAAGCCTTGTAACATCAGTAATTTGCACGTGAGGGGGCAGCCATTGTCTAATTTATAGATGAACTGGTGACGCTGCTCTATTAGAGAAAAAAACTATTGTTTGTTTCATATGGTGCCTTGATTCCTGTCGATGACGAGTGATGCCCTGCGCCTCTGTGCATTGGTCTAGCCTATAGAGTCCACTGCCCAGTCATCTCCTTTACAAAAACCTGCTGCTTCCAAAGGTTGGACTGGCACTGGATTTGAATACGTTCCACAAAAGACAAGACTATGGTGACGTGCACGACGCCGTCACTCATGCACAAGTCTCCACAGAGGGACAGGGGAAGGCGGTCAGGGGCAGCCCAGCTTTGTTCGTGTAGTCTTGTGTTTCTGTGTCGTTCGGTGGGCGAAGGAGATGGTCTGCTTCCCTTAAAATTCCCCTGAATCAAGATTAGCTCCAATAGGCGTTTGGGTTCCGTTTCGGTTACATCCATTCGCTCACCAAAACAAAGAGAGAAAAACCTTAGGGCTTGTTAAACCCTTTGTCCACTGATTGTATGATGTTGTTGTGTCCCCTCCCCCCCCCCCCCCAATCTGAAACAAAAAAAAAGAACTGTAGTACTGTTGTTATTTTTCTTTTTTTTGTTGTTATTTTTCTTTTTTTTGTTGGCTTTGTGGTTTGAATTTTGGATATGGACCCAAATTGTACTTCTTAAGGGTTTAAAGATACTGTATTCCAAAGTGAAGAGCGGTAGGAGTGGTTGTGAAGACATCAATCAAGTGTCAATATTTTTTATTGAGTTATTATTATTATTATTATTATTAATATTATTATTATGATCATCATTATTATTATTATTATTATTGTCGTTTTTTTTCGCTGCTAAAAAGCTATGATTTTTGTTTCATCTTATACACAAAAATAACATAGTTGTGATGTCACTTGAGTGTGCTGCTATTTTATAAACAATTGTATTATAATTATTTTACTGCTTACAGAATACATTGAGAATGCAGAAGTAGAGGGTAATAGAAGATCATGAAATGAAACGAGTGTTCGACTGGAAATGCTCTTTTTTGTACAGTATGCTCTTAAAGCATGATTCTTTTCCTCTTTGTTTTTGGTTTTGTTTTGTTTTTTCTTTTTTTTATCTCTCGTTTTCCTGCTCTCCTACTTTTCCCTGTCACAGTCTGTAAGTACGGTATGTCTATACCTCAGGTTTACTGGACAAAAAAAAAAAAGACAACCAATCTCTCAGTACCTCACAACTCATCACAGTTTTTCGGGAGCCGAGGAAGGACAGCGTACGGTAGAGATTCTGAGGGGCGGGACTTTTAACGGTCTCCTGTTAGCGGACGTCACCAGGCTCCCACCTGGACTTCAGTTGACCATAGTGGATGGAGGGGGGGGAACAGAAAGTCCCTATTCCTTCAGATATGGGTGTCAGAACTGAGCTAAACACAGATATTAATATCTGCTGCGTCTGGAACGTCTGAATAATGTATATGACTCATGTTTTTGGGGGATTGTCTGCGATCGTTGTTTTCATTGTAATTGAAGTACATCTCCACATGTAGGACAAAAAGAAACCCATATTTGTTGAGACGCACTTTTGCTTTGCCCTTAACGCACCTGCCGATGTGGCGTTTTCCAGGTGTGCGCAAGTTGCCTTTACATTAGCTGCCTGGTACAGGCCTTACTGCCAAATTACTGCCTGCAATTACTCTCAGAATTGACAAGATGGATTCTGTCTCCTCCCTCCACTATGACATTATCATGTACCTCAAATATGTCTGTTGCACAACCTCTGTTCAATAAATATCTGCTTCTAAGAGTGCGGCTCTCGGTATCCCTCATGTGTTATTCTCTCCTCTGGTGATTGGCTGTTGGTTCATGCACCCACTCACCTTACACTAACCTAATAAACATTGAAGTAGTCTAACGTGTATGAGATCAGTGTTTCTCAAATCTGGTCCTGGAGGCCCATGTGTGTCCTGCACATTTCAATGCTTTCCTTTAGGGCTTGTAAATGATTTGTTGGAACAGGTGTGTGATCTAAAGAAAAAACAAGTATCTCCAAAATGGCAACTTCACAGGAGAGGGAAAAAACCTAATTTCATTTCAGTCAATGGATCCAAACTTTCTTCCAAGCGATTTTGGGTCATTTCTGTTTCATGAAATTTAAACAGAGTGTAAACAGCAGGTGCTGTGATCAAATGATGCATAAAAGTAAAAAATCCACAAAAATGGAGATACATGCATTTCTTTGGACAGCGACGATATGCAGACCAATGGACCAGCGCTGAGAAGATCTAATCTAATACTAGCTGTTCTATTTACACTTTGACCTTCCCTGACAATATAACCTCAAACCTCAAAGAACCACCAGGCTCTTCTGTGACCCGAAGAGTAGACTAGCCAATAAAGTAAAACTGATTAGCCAGCATTGACTACAATCTTTCAGGTGAGCTGAAGGTTTATATAGGAACTCCTTTGACTCTGAATTTCTGCATGATGAAACAGTTGAGATGTATAACAAAGTCATTGAGAGTGGTTTGGTGTGAAATGATCCGTTCAAGAGAAAAACATTAATTAACCAGAACTACATCCACTGGCCAATTTATTAGATACACCTCCATGTATCTGTACTTACTGACCATGTTATCAGCTTCACTTACCATATAGGAGCACTTTGTAGTTCTGCAATTACAGAATGTAGTCCCTCTGTTTCTCTGTATACTTCAGTGTCCTTCAATGGTCACAACCCTGACAGGACCACCACAGAGTGGGCATTATGTGGGTGGTGGATCATCGATCATAGTCATTCATGTTGGTCATCCTCTAGTCCTTCATCACTGGTCACAGGACACTGCCCACAGGACACTGTTGGCTGGATAGTTTTGGTTGGTGGACGAATTTCAGTCCAGCAGTGGCACTGAGGTGTCCAGCAGCACTGCTGTGTCTGATCCACTCACACCAGCATGTCAGTGTCACTGCAGTGCTGAAAATGATCCACCACCCCAATAATACCTGCTCTGTGGTGGTCCTCTGGTGGTCCTGACCACCGAAGAACAGGGTAATAAAGTATACAGAGAAACAGATGAACTACATACAGTCTGTAACTGTAGAACTACAAAGTGTTCCTGTATGGTCAGTGGAAACTGATAAAATGGACAATGAGTGTAGACATAGGAAGGTGTACCTCATGAAGTGACCGGTAGGTGTAGAACTGTTCATTGCGGCGACAAGAGGAACCAGATGTCTACCTCTAAAAGCTCTCTCACAGAAAGTTATTACATGAATTAATGGTCATTAATACACTGCCTGAGGTCTGCGATGTTGTTTTACAGTAGAACATTGGACATAACAGCGAGTAATAAGCCGTATAAGCCCACAGCTTCATTTTAAACAGCAAATTATAGCGATGAACTAGTGAGTCGGTTCTTTGGAATCGGTTCTTTTTAGTATTTTAATAGAACTGAAATAAACACTTTCGTAGCCTATGTGGAATATTTGTGCAAGTTGTAACCAAACCAGAAGAAGATTTAAATGAGCTGTCATCTCTTTCCGGGATGTAGCTGGTGTACGAATGTGAATGAAACTCAACGATTCACAGACGGTTTGAAGAATCGATTCGATGAACTGAATCCCCGGCACTTGTTACACTTTTCAGCCAATCGGGTTCCAGAGCGGAGCGTGACGTCAACGTACAACAGCCACACCAAAACACGGAGAGGCAGAGGAAGCCGGCGGAACTGGACTGGGTCTTACATTTCAGCCTTTCCAGCAGTTGTGGTGCTAAAATCTCTCTTTCTTAAATAGGCTAATGCTCTCGTTCGGTTTAACGATAGTCAGACAGTAAGTTGAATGGATGTTTTGCTTTCTTTCTCGGTGTTTCGTCGCTTGTCGAGGGATTAACCAGCCAGCGTTTTCCAGTTTCCTAGGTCAGCCTGCTCTCGAGACTTCTTAGCAAAGAAGGACACAATCAGCAGAAATGCACGTTTATTATAGGTTAATATGCGTTGTTATGTCCGTATATTCCTCCGTATAGGCTGCTTGTGCAGTATTGAGTTTCCTCCCTCATGCCTGCACTGGCCTACAGTAGGGTCCATGTAAAGGTCAGTGCTAGACCGCAGGCAGTGGCATTTAGGTCCATCCCAATGTGATGCACCCTACGGAAGCTGCGATGGTTGCATGGCTGCGTTATGACCACTAAAAATAGCCATGGATTATACCAGCCCGGTTCTTTCTGTAGTGCCACAACGTAGGGTCTGACTTCCTGGACTGATTTTTGTTTGATGTAATCATGGTAACGGTTTTGGGCTTAAAAGGGGAATTCCACCAGTATTTTAAAATGGTTGTCCTTGGAATGTAAGCAGAATCATTAGGAGTGGTTTGAGTGGAGTGGAGGTGTTCAGTAGGTAATTGTAGAGAAACTGTGGCTGTATTCAAAATGGCACACTACTGTCCTGCACACTACATACTACAGTAGTATATACTGTACACTGTATACGCCCCCTGTCTGTAGTATGTAGTACACTAACAGGTTCTGACCTACAGTGTAGTATACTAATACAGTCACATGACCAGTTACCTCACATTTACCTCAGAGCTGTTATTACTGTATCCACTGTTTAGAGCTAGCTGCTGCTAACGCTGCCCAGTTCACCTGAAATACGTTTAGCCTAGCTGTTAGCTACCCTCGGCTATTTCACTCTAAAACTGATCCTCTAAAGCGAGTTCATCTTTTATTAATCTTCAGACCTGTATATTTAACTTTCTGAGGCTCGTTCTGATGAAAATATACCCCACTACAATCACTACACCCACATTTATACTCGGAGTTGGCTGTGTTTTGCTCCCCAGTGTTACCCGCCGCCATTTTCTCTGGCTGAAGCAGACTGAGAGCTGGTGAGGCCGCGGTGCATGATGGGATGCAGTACACCATGAAGATAGCTCCCCCTGTATACTAGAACCTCTGTCTGGAGTAGAGCACCATCCGGGTATCTTCAGTGCACTACAGATCTTCAGTTTGGTCACATACTACATCCTACTTTTAGGCAGATTAAGTGCGTGACTAGTATGTAGTATGCCATTTCGAATACAGCCATAGGTTTTCTTACAGTGGTGGTGATGGGAACCAGGGTTCTGCCATACAGCATGTCTGCAACACAAACATAGCCAGTTTGTTCACCATCCAGAACCATGTATGTTATGTGTAATGTTGCTGATGGTAAAATAGTCATGTATCTGAGAAAAACTAAATGCTTTCTTTAGGGACTATTTTGCCTCACAACACCCTGCATGTAAATTGTCTGCAATGAATGGACTCAAATACATGTTAGGCTAAAACTTTATCCCAAAACTATCATAAGACAGGCCTCCAAGATCAGGCAGCAGTAGATCACCACTGTACAAAGAAAAACAGGAGAGTTCATGATAATTTCCAACCATGTGGAAAAGTAAGAACTGAGAATCTTTGGACTGTGACAATATTTGTAGACCATTTCATGCAATTACCTTCTGTGAAGGAGCTTTTAAAGATGTAGGTCTGGTTCCCATCACCATCACTGTGGACATTTCCAACTCTAGTTTCTCTAGAATGGAGCATTTCAGACCAAACCACTCCAAATGACTTTGTTTACATCTCAGCCGATTGAATATTTGAAATATGGGTGGAGTTCCCCTTTAAGTCTACAGTGCAGTTTAAAATTACGGCTTCTGCATGTTATAAACACTGAATCCTGTCTGATTTTTACCTTATGTACATTTCCAGTGGTGAAACGCAATACAACAAGGATGGACTGCTTCAAGGTAAGGTTTGTGTATTTATGATCACCAGGCGGCTCTTGATTCCGTTGCCCCTTAAGCAGGCTTCTTAAGGCTGTATGTCTCTTTCCCAGGCCAGGGGATAGACTCTTCTCTGTCTGAAGTTGGGATACAGCAGGCAGAAGCTGCTGGTCTCTACCTCCAAGATGTCCAGTTCACTAATGTCTTTGCCAGTGACATGAAACGTGCCAAGCAGGTGAGCTGTGTGAAAAGGAGAAGAGCCTGCAGAATCTGTTCGTGACAAGTAGGGGGTGCCTTTTAGCTACTGGTGGAATTCCAGACATGTCTTTAGTCCTAATGCACACACGGTTGGCGGTTTGTGGGTTTGCTATACTTTACTGTATTTGGTGCACTATTATACATATTTGTAAACTTTTCAAATGTCTGAAGATCAATGTAATGTTTCAGGCAAGTAACTTTCAGGCAATTTCTTCTTTACTTCTTTATTGACCTGAAAGAATTTACAGAAATGGTCTGACAGAAAGACGGCAGATATAAGGGACACGTTTTTATTTAAACCTTCAGTGATTACCAGATCCATCCATCAAATCAAATGTTTCTAGTAGTCTAGTAATTAATTCTAATGTGTTACTGTGTGATGGGTTATCAACATGTAAGTTTAAATCCCCAGAGTGAAGAATTTTTTGTGGATACAATTGATAATAATTCTGCAATTTCTGAAAAAAAAAAAAAAAAACTATTTTGCTTGGGAGGTCTATAAATTACGGTCAACAACACGGAAGTGTCACTGATTGCAGCATACTCCAGGTTGATTGCAGCACACTCCAAAGACATAAATTCACCAACAGTGGTATTTTTGCAGCTAAATAAATAAATAAATAAATAAATAAATAAGCATGTGTATGTAGGTGGTTGCTCTCATCACTAATTAGTAAACCAATGCATTTTAACTCACATTGGAATATTGTCTTCTGTGCCGTCACCTGCCAACGAGGAGCCTGTTAACTAGTTAATGAGTTGAGTCAGGTGTTCTAGAAGACACAAAGCACTAGACTAATATCGCCTGGCCTGGGATAAACTCCTGCCCTAAGGCCTTGTGATCCTGTCTGGCATACGCAAATGAAGTTCACAGGGCTGCAACTGTGGGATGCGCCCTAGCACATATCCACAGAGTGAGATCTGGGACATGCTGATGGTCTCCTCGATGTTTAAAGGGGTTTAAAGTCAGCTTGAATGGAGAAATCATAAGCATTTTCTGTAATGTCATACATTTCTGTGTCTAGGACATTATCGGAGAGGGTGTCTAAGCTAGCTGATGGGAGATGAAATAATAATAATAATACTTTATTCTAATGTAGCACCTTTGAAGAACCCAAAGAACCTACCATTTTTAGTACACAAGAGTGCGCAAATGGAAGTACATAAAGCATCAGTAACAACAAAGACAAGTAGACAGCATGAGCAAGATCTTATGGTGGAGCAGTTTAGGCTTGAGGCATGTCATAGGCGAGTGTGAAGAGATGAGTTCTAAGATTAGATTTAAACATAGAGGGAGAGTTAGACTGTTTGATCTGTGGTGGGAGAGTGTTCCAGAGTCAAGGAGCAAATCTAGAAAGCGCGCGGTCACCAAAGCCATGCAGGTCGGATGGAGGAATGGTGAGTACCGCAGCTGTGGAAGACCGAAGAGAGCGAGAGGTTTTGTATGGAAGGAGAAGATCAGACAGTAAGAAGGAGCAAGACTGTTAAGAGCTTTATAGGTACAGTACATAGGAGAATTTTGAACGGTAGGTATCATTAAACAGGAGGCCAGAGGAGATGCTGGAGAACAGATGTAATCTGGTGGTATGATAGTAGATGGTAGGTGAGGAGACAGGGAGCAGCATTCTGAATGATCTGGAGTTTGTAAATGGAGGAAGAGCTGATGCCAGCTAGAAGGGAGTTAGTCAATAGTCCAAACGGCTGGAATTGAAAGCATGGATGAGGGTTTCTGTGGCAGACTGAGAGAGAGATGGTCTGATTTTGGTGATGGTGCGCAGGTGATAAAATGTGACATGATTAGTTAGGGCTGGGATAACTTATCAGTTTATCCATAATTATCAATAACAGCCATTAAAACCATAAGTAGGATTAAGTGTTGTTTTTTCATTTACACCTACAACAGTGATGTTACACGGTGAAAAACACCACCATAAACACTTTCTGTTCTTTGTGTTAGTTTAATGTTTTGTCATTGTGAGGTTTTTACACAGAGTGGAGAAAAAAGGCAAATACGAAGTCATAGGCAACCATGAACTCTGACGTGACGGACATCTTTACTGTTAATGTGTATAATTTATTTATATAAAAAGGAATTCCAACACATTTTCAGAATTCCTAATTCAGTTCTTGGGATGTAAACAAAGTCAGTGGTTCAGAGTGGTTCAGTGTGAACTGTTTAACTGTAGAGAAATGTACAGACTTGCAGATTTCTTTATAGTGGCAGTGAAGGGAACCAGGGGTCACTATGTCTATGACACAAATGTAGGTGAGTTATGCCTAAAATGACCACATGGACTCAAAAGGATTCCCTAACTTGCGGTTAGGGATGAGCGATACCACTAGTTTTCACCATGTGTGAGTTAGTGTGTTTTATGGTTTAAACAATGCAAATATAGTTGGAGGTGTAGCGGCTCATATTATGAATTTATGATTTGAGGCATGAACTCATTGTTTGTGGTATGAATCTATTATTCTATCTACATTAAAAGAAATTAAATCAAATTAAAGTATCAAAGTAGCGATGCTGAATGTGAGCTATATTAACTGCCAACTGGGTCTAACTCATGACCCCTGCTTGTTTAACATTCATTGGTTTGGATCTGTACCAATTTGAATGTAACTGGTCTGGCCTGCTCTCTACAATGGTCAAACAATTCTGGGAGAATTTGGCCCAAGATTCTGGCCCAACCCATCAAAAGTATGTACTGTAGTCTGGGTCTGATGCTATCCCTTCACCTGTTCCCCAGGATATAGATGAGAAAATGCAGTCAGTGTTATCCCCTTGAAAAATACATGTTAAAAATGGTTCTGTGATAATCACATCAGCAGTGACTTACGGCCTGAGTTAAAGGTCTCTGCTGTGCCTATGTTCTTCATTCCAGACGGCTGAAATTATTGTGAGGAAAAATAAGACTTGCAATGGTTTACACATCGTTACTCATCCGTCGCTTAAGGAGAGGGTGAGTACAGAACCGTTCTTCCCTATAACATCTGAAAATTGGCTATTTATTTTATATTATTTAACTTCTGTTTACCAAAGTAGTTTACATAGATTATACCCATTTCTACAAGTCAACCTATGAGAGCCTATAATTGAAGATGTATAAAACTCAAGCTGGTAGCAGTATTTTATTTATTTATTATTTTTTAATACTTATTATTTTTACTAAAGACAATTTAAACCTCCTGGATGACCACAATACTATTCTAACACTGATTCTGTTATCTGATTCTGATATCTGATTCTGATAATCAGATATTGAATAGCTTAATAATGACCTGATGTTAGATGTGTTGGAGCTGGAAAACACAACACTCTACAAGGAAGTGGCTCTAAGTGATGTAAGCCTGAAACCCCTATCCAGCCATGCATCCAGCCATGCATTTACCCCCTGAAAACAGCAGGAAAGGTGAAAGGCCTGAGCTGTAGTGTTTTGCAGAGCTTTGGCGTTGCTGAGGGAGGCCGTGTGGTGGACATGAAGAACATGGCTAAAGCAGCAGGCCAGCCAATCCCAGAATACACTCCACCAGAGGGAGAAACCATGGATCAGGTGTGTGGGGGAGTTTCGCCTCCAAAAGTGGTGGGGCAAAAGTTTCTGGTTCGAAAATAAAATACACTCATCATCTAAAGAATGGTTGCACAAGTTGTTGCACCCGGAAGGAATCAACAGACAGGAATGAAACTTGCTGGGTAGGTTCGACATTGTGAGGCACGCCATGTGATGCAAGCAAGGACGAGCCTTATCGGTGTACCTGACTGACCCAACAGTCACGATTGCAGACATTCAGTGAGCAGCGTTGCCCTACATGAGTCATCCTGTTAGCGCCAGCACCATTGGCAGACGGCTGCACAACGCAGGACCACATGAACTCAGACCGTTACGACACACGTAATAGTCGCCAAAGGCTGCAATGGTGTCGTGCCAGACTGTCATGTAGTGACTCAGAATGGCAGCGGGTCATCTTCAGTGACGAGTCCCACTTTTGTCTCGGTGGAGATGACCAACGAATCCGTGTGTGGAGGCACCGTGGTCAGCACAAACATGAACGGTTTGTTGTCACACGTCACACATCCAGAAGGCCTGGTGTCACTCCACCTCCACCCCTACCGCACCATCTGCAGGAACTGTGTGAGAATATTCAAGCTGCATGGGATGGATTATCACAGGACACCATTAGGAACCTCTACAACTCCATGTCGAGACGTCTGGGATGTTGCGTTAGCAAACACGGCTGGCTGACGCCATACTGAGAGACCCTCCTTTTCTGTATGTGTAGCTCGATAAATATTGCCCATATCAGTCTAAATTTATCATAATTTATCTCCCTTCCCAATAGCACTGCAATCCTACACTTCCTTCTGGGTGCAGCTATTCTTTATTTAAGTGTATTTAAGAAAATACTTGATTTTCATAACCTTGTTTAAATGTCTCTCTCTTGCTGGTGCATTATTTATGTGCCAAGTTGTTCACAAAGCTAAATCTCACGATACATATTGTGGAAAGTATCACAGTGTTATATTTGTGCCATACTGCCTTCCATTAGATATTGTTTTCCTCTAAGGTGAAGGTACGGATCAGCACATTTCTCAAAGCCATGTTCCAGCAGATGGCCGACGACCATCGAGACAAAATACAGTTGGAACGGGAAACCCAGCCTCCAGAAACGGACGAACCTCTCGCAGGTCGGGCGGATGATGGCGTCCGGACCGTTCCCGCTCATGCCCTTGTGGTGACCCATGGTGCCTACATGCGGGTGGCGGTGCGGTATTTCATCGAGGACCTCGGGTGCTCGGTGCCTTTCGGCTCGAACATGATTCAGGTGTTTTCGGCCTGCTCCAACACAGGAATGTGCCGATTTATTGTGACTCTGAAATGTAGCGACAGTGACGTCGTGCTCTCCGGCATGAAGTGTGTGTTTGTCAACCGTAGAGACCACATCAAAGCTGAGGGCAGCTAAGTGAAAGGCCATTAGCAGAAGAATGTCTAGTTCTGAAATGTTTACAGGTCCAGTTTATTTCGTCCAGTTTATTTAAATGACAGCAATATGCACTTTTGCCTCAACCGGTCTTACCATAAAGCTTGAAGGGAAATTCCACCAATCGCTGAGATGTAAACAGATTCATTCAGTGTGGTTTGAGGTGAAATGGGTCTGATTTCTTTAGAGTGGTGGTGATGGAACACAGGGGTCACCATGTCTACAGCACATGTAGCCATTTATTTTCCTGTCCAAACCCCCAAACAAACCTACCTAAGTGTCTTCTGAGATGTTATATGTTATGCTGATGATGGTAAAATAGTCATATAGTCATAAATCTGAACAAATAAGTTTTCTTTGGCGACTATTTAGCCTTACAACACACCATATACCCCTTCTCCATGAATGGATTATTATATATGAATAATTTCTAATGATGATAATAATAATAAAAAAAATACTTCATCACAAAGTTGCTGTAACACAATGTGTCAGACATCAGGGAATGCATATATAACCATGTCATGCAATATTTGGGAGCTTTTAGAGGTGGATGTCTGGTTCCTATCACCATCACTGCAAAGGATTCTGATTCGGGGAGTTTCACTAGAACGGAGCATTTCACACCAAACCACTCTGAATGGTTGGTTATCTCCACCACTCTGAATGGTTATATCTCAACCATTAAGTTAGGTAGAATATCTGTTGGCGGTCCCCTATAAACCTTCATAAGAAATGGAAATGCCCATAAAAACGTAAGTGATCTGATCACAGGTAAGTAGAGCACATGGTCTCTGTTCAAAACACACCGAATTTGGATTTAAGCCTGTGTTTTCTATCGATCACTGAAATGAAATAGTTCAGAAATTTGCCTTATATTTCCCTAAAGCCTATAATGGCATCAGTCCCTGTAGTATTTGACAAAGAAGAGAACTGAATTACATTATGTTTATCTGAATGATGATGAAACTGTATTTATTGTCTAAATGTTTTATGGCGGATGATATAAAGTAATACAGTTAAACTACAGTGGACTTTGTGTGAAATGACTTTTTTTTTTTTTGTTGTTGTTGGTTAATTGTCTACAGAGGACAACGACCTTGACACTGAGCTGTGTAATCAAGACGGCAGTCAGTATGTGTATCAGTAAGGTGCCTAATAAGGAGAAAGAAATCAGTGATTTCCAAATTGTGTATCAGTTGGAGCCAGTATGATCTCTGATCTTTTGCCAGCTTAGTTGTGTTTGTTGGTTGTTCAGTAATTTTTATTGACTTTAAATGCCCACCTGTCCTGTCTGTGAGCTTCAACTTTAAACCTTCTTGAGACGGCTTTTCTCATATAAATATAAATGCTTATTGCATTAAAATGCATAGTCTTTCCTATAGATAGATAGATAGATAGAGAGAGAGAGAGAGACATTTTAATGTTTCAGAAACTATTTCTAAAATGCTTTTTATTACAGGAAAAAAATCTGTTAAAAAGAAAAATGATTGTGTTGTAATTATTGTAATATTGTAAATTTAATTTAGTCCATTTGTCCATGATCGATCTAAAGGGATGGTCTAATAATGCGCCTCACATTCATGGAGCCAATCCCAAAAACTATTGCACTTCATTTGCCAATATCTTCCTAAGTTCTTCCTTGAATTTGTTCTTGAGAAAAGTCTCAGCAAACCGTCTAAATCATGACTCACTCCGCAAAATTGTTCACACCCTTATGCACTTGAGTAACCCTAACCTTAACCCTAGATCCTGTTCTCACCCAAGACAATGCTGGTGAATTTCAGAATCTTTGTGGAAACTGTAAGTGGGTTTACGAACGCTTGGTGAATGAAGTGCATTGTTTTGAACTTCCTATTTAGTTCTAGAGCCGTGTGATCATAAACCTTAATTACTCACTAGTCATGTGTTAGTGATTCACAGTTGAAGTAGGCACCGCTGGTCTTAGGCCGCCTTAAATGCACTGTTTTTATAGTTACATATAAATACAGCAGGTATGATGTGTGATGACTCAGGAGAGAAGTTTCATTCCATTATTCTGAATCACCTGAGTGGCATTACAAAGTTTACATGGCTTCAAGGACAGTGAAGTGCTGTACTATACCACACATTCATCAGCAGGCATTTTTAAATTGTGTTTGTTTAAAATCAGGGGTGTTATTTGTAGCTGTAAGCTGTTAAATGTACCCCCACATCATAAATCATCATAGACTATGCATTGTTTTATACATTATTATATTAGTTATTCAAGTGAACTTGCATTAGCAAAAGGTCAGTGAGTTAAAATCGTATCTGATGATGAAAGTGCAGGTGACTGTGATTGTTTAGGCTCAAATCCAGTTTCAGTGTATAATCAGAAATAAGAGCCTCGTATTATCAATATCATTAGTATTCACCCAGTTCTACCCATCCAGGGAAGTACTGTGTTTTGTTTTTGTCCAATGTCCAGTTGGAGGTGTACAGCAATGTTGGCACATGACTGTCTGGGGTTTTGTGACCATGACCATGCCCACTACAACAACACGGCTACAGTTACTTCTGTTCTGTTCCAAGGACTGTTCATCAGAAACTGATGCATATATATTTTATATATATATATATATATATATATATATGAGAAAAGAAAGATGACCCAAAAAGAGAATAACTGAAACACCACTGCTCATTCCCCAATACAAGACAGACATATGATTATGGCAAAAGTTTGTGTCGTGGTTCCTTGGACGGCACTTTTGTTTACGACGGAAACTGCAATTCCATGAATGCAGATAGTCCAGTGATGTATGTTCTGCACTGCGCAACGTCCAACAAGGTGACATTAAGCTACTACAATGAACATGAAACTATACGTCACTTTAGGATCCAAAGCCTTTCCGGCTGTTTTACCTAAGGGACCCATATCATGGAAAACCACATTCCTCACCATTTCTTTAGTTCAGTTAGTTTGAATTAATATAGAAACACTGTTAAACTTTCTCCATTCACTCCCCAGTCCATATATGGAACCCATGCTATAAAAACAACCTGCTCTGGATTGATTGTGCCATACTGCCTTCCAACCCATATACATATATCTGTCTATTCAGCCTACAACACCATCCTAAGGTTCTAAGGAGTGTTTCAGCTGTGAGTGCTTTTCTGAATAAGGGTTAATACAGAACAGAGCTCCATTTATCATTAATCATTTTAGACCAGTATTGAAGGTACAGTAACAAAAACAGCCTGGGATTTAGGCTTTGTCCACACAGCAAAACACTAGTGGACCGCCAGCTTTGCTGATAGCGGGCTAATGGGGGTCCGCCATCCTCTTGCTATCATTGACATAAGAAAAATAGATCGAATTTTTGGGCCCCGGACAGCAAGAGCATAGCAGCCCATTGTTCATTGTTGGCCTACTAGCTGCAAAGCATCTCTCAGTTGTTTGTAACTTTTGTCTTAATTTTCTAAAATTAAAGGCTGAACACATTTCAAATCAATTTGCGGAGGTTATAAAACTAGTTCGATCTTGTATGCAGTACAATACAATAACCCAGGTGGTTTGAGGGTGGACCAGCAGTGGCAAACAGTCAGTGTGGTGCCACTTTAGCAAGCAAGCACACCGATATATGCTCCGTATCTGAGTATGATTTTATTGCTCTCAGTGGTTTGTAATATTTGTCTTAGTTTATTTTCTAAAATAAATGTCTCTGTGCGTTTAAAATCTGTGTGAGGAGATTAGAGACTAGCTAGATCAAGTATAAAAGACAATAATCTGAGTGATCCGGGGGTGGAGCTGACTTTATCAAATTAACAGACTGATATATGCTTGCTATCTGGGAAGGAGAAATCTTAGTGCAATAACAGTGGAATACAGGCCCTTTAAATGGAGCCCGCTTTCTGCTAATCCGCGCGCACAGACTCATTTAAAATTCAAAATTTAACGGAAACTTAACGGACAAGTACGAGCTAGCCGTCAGTCAGGAGGCAAGAAGGTCTGTTCTACTGTTGGCGTTAACGTACTGTACGCAGTATTACTAAACCATAGCGACATAAAATAACCCCAGTTAACCGTAATTTTCGCGGCCTACTGTCAGCTGACTTTTCGTTGGGCTAGCTATTAACGTTAGCCTAGCATTACTATGAGGTGAACGCTCATTGTACTTTGTTTCAGGTGGTAGAAGAAGAGCGGAGTTCTACTGGTACGTACTGTTCGCATATCTTTGCTAACGGGTAACGTTAGCTAACTAAAAAGCTTTAGTTACCGTTCGGTCAGTATGTATTTCATATCTACACAAAATCCAAATATTCGAGGGACGTAGAGCTAACTGCTCTACAACGGTAACAAGTATGTATGTTTTAAGCATTACATGGCGACGATATAGTTGCAGTAAAAAGGATCTCTGACTTCTGTTTGATGACAGATAGCACCGTATGTATGTGACGTTTACGTCTGATAATCAATGATCAATTAATTAATCAATCAGTCTGTCTTTCTGACCCTCATTTGCAACCCAGCCTGGAATAGGACAAGGCAGCATTACGTCAAAGCAGCAAAGATATTACTTCCGGGTGTATAACCCAGGTCGTGATACTCTGATGCGAATGGATTTATGCTGCCTTCAGGTCGTGTCTGAAATATCGTACATGAACAATTTAATATTGTAGTTTAAATAGTTCACGTTCGTCACACTCTCTTTTCTGCAATGATGTACATTTCTGTACGTATTATACCGTGGGGATGAGCGATATGGACCCTAAACCGTATCCCGGTGTTTTTAGGCTGAATGGTGATACGCAGTATAGATCTCTGTATTTTCTATAAAGTGACCGAAATGTTCACTTTGACTCTGCAGAAAGTTGGCGACCTCAGGATCTGCTGACCCCACTATGTCATTTTACGTGGCCTATCACTGCATGACTGAGTTGCTGTCGTTCCCAGTTGCTTCCACTTTGTTGTAATACCACTGACAGTGGAATGTGTAGTAGCAAGGAAATTTCACGACCGGACTTGTTGCACAGGTGACACCGGTGACGCTGGAATTCACTGAGCTCCTGAGAGCGACCAGTTCCTTCACTAATTTGTGTAGAAGGAGTCTGCATGCCTAGGTGATTGGTTTTATACACCTGTGGCCATGGAAGTGATTGGAACACCTGAATTCAATGATTTGGATGGATGTGTGAATACTTTTGGTAATATAGTGTATGTGAAGATGCCATTGACACAGAGGTGTGCATTGGGATTTTAGAGAGACATATGCTGGCATCAAGATGACATCTTTTCCTGGGAAGTCTGGTTATTTCAGCAAGACAATGCCAAGCCCCATTCTGTGCATGCCGCAGCAGCGTGGCTTTGTAGACACAGAGTATGTGTGGTTGATTGACCTGCTTTCAGTCCAAATCTGTCTTCTATTAAAAATGTTTGGCACATTATAAAGAGGAGAATCAGACAACAGCCACCACGGACTGTTGAGCAGCTGAAGACTTGTAATAAGCAAGAATGTCCAAAATTACACTTTTTTAATTACACAAATTACAAAACTGCAACAATACCTTCAATTCAATTCCCAAGCGATTATAAAAGCATTGTAAAATGGTAAACATGCCACTTTCCAACTTTTTAATGAGCTGCATCAATTTATACATTTGTTTATATTTACAAAATACTAAGTTGGTCAGTGAAAATGTTAGAAATATTTCTTTTTCTGGAAACGGGGTGTGTATTTAAACATTGAGACATTAAGTCTGTTATAGACTGCTAGCATTGTCAACAGACATCTCACATTTATGATTTATTGACGAGAAGGTAAATCTATTATAGAAAATTTTTTAAGCGTCTTAAAAGAAGTGCTGTTGACTGCAATAGTCAATATAGTCAAAATAGTCCTGCAATAGTAAATCTGACATTAAATGTGAAGTCAGCATAGCTCCACTCCTAAAGCGCATATAATCCCAAGAAACTGAGTTTTGTTTGTGGTGATATAATTTCTGGCGAAGTCTTTAAAAAGATCACACTGTAGAAACATAAAATACGGTTGTTTAAATGTTAACTCATTAAAGTGGGTGAAAGGACAAATAGACAGACCTGCACGGGTGAGAAAGTGGACGTGCGGACATGGATGATGTGGTGGGCACAGAGTATTGTAAAGTTTGTGTTGTGTAAGAAAACAGTTTGAAGATAGCTTTCAAGTAGAGTGTGATTTTTGACAAAAACATGAACAGTCTAATCAATACAAATCATAATTTTATCTGAAATTGAATGAACCTGCAGACTTACCTTTAGAACAGTAAATGGTTTACAATGAGTTTATTCCCCATAAATAGAAATAGTTGATGTTTTCATTTTGTCTCGTCTGTGTGCTTCAGTGTCCTGATGTGCTTCAGGGACATAGTAAAGTTGTTCAGGTGAAATTGCATCAGCAAAAGTTCAGTGAGGCAAGACTGTACCTAATGGGGAAAGTGCAGTTGTCTTTGTTTGCCTAGGCCCAAAGCCAATTTTATTGCATAATCAGACGTGAAAATAGCCTCATATTATCAGTATAATCAGTAACGACCCAATTCTAGGTGAGGTGTGCCAAATTTTCTTGTGTGTACAGCAACATTGAGTGTGTTTACATGCACTTAATAATCCAATCGTAATCAGATTTTGGAGGTTATCAGTTTATACAAGTGATCATGTAAACAGCATACAGCATTTTTTAGATCAAAGTAAGGTTTAGAGATCTGATTAAGAAATCTGATAAAGCAAGCTTGAGCTTGGTCATCAGATTTCTCAGCACATGAATACTTTGAGTTTTACAATATGTTTACGTTACGTCTTCTTTTCTGAGTTTATTGGCTGGTTGCAAAGCAGAAATCCGATTACTCCTTGACTCATGTAGACCCCGAGTTTCACATTATCAGATTATCACTGACAAAATCAGATTTTCTGGAGTTATTGGATTATTAATTGCAAGGAAACACACTAATTGACGTGACTGTTTAAAGTCTTGTAACTGTGACGTGTGACTTAATATGCCTTCTAAAGAGCTGTTCATCAAAGACAGCAGTAATGCCTCTAAAGACATTATTTATTATTTTGGCTGGTTCAGTGAAAAAGAATCACCAAAGCTAAATGCATTGTTCCTAATACTGCACGTTATCTAGGAGAGGTTGGCTTGGACAGCACTTTGGATTATGGCAAAAGAACAGTTTATGTGGTGGTGTAAAGCCATATTTCTTTTCTTTATGTTAAGAAGGCTTTTTAGTCATCAATTTTATCACAATCTTCACAAGTAAGAAATATAACTATAGCTTAGGCTGAGAGCTCAGTAACAAGCAATTTAAAAAATGTAAAAAGTACTAAGTGTGCAGAATTCTGTTCTATAGTTTATAATCTGTTCTTCCAGAAATTAACTTTGGAAACAAAAAAAGATCACAGGACAATAGAGATATGTATGTACCACTGCAGGTTTTAACTCTTTACAGATGTGTTAATGTCATGCACAAGTAACACATACAAAAAACAAATAAGTGTTGACATTTTTATTTGTTTTATAGAAATACAATTCTTAGCTAGAGTTATAACACAGAAATAACACAGACATTTACAATTTAAATATCAAAAATAACAAATATTAAATATGTTTAATTTCAAGAGCTAAAACTAGACAAGACATGCATGTTGTGTGGTTCCTTTAATATTTAAGATAATAAACATCAGTATAAACGTCATAAATAACAATATATAAACACTAAAATAAATAAGTTGGTGTCCAGCACTGTAGACAAATGTATTATAGTGTAAAGCCACTGGTAAGGGGTGATCATTAAGGAATAAAAAAACGTGTGTAACATTAAATCAAACTTTCATCAGTAACAGAGTACAACCAGTGTTTAGAGTTATAAGAAATTAGTTTTAGCGATGTCATCCATTATGGTTGACCCCAGGCTTTGATAAAAAGAACTACACCACAGAAATGTGAAAAGCTGTTGTTTAAACGGTGACTCTTGAAAATGGGTGAAAGGACAAACAGACACCGCGTCTCACCTGCATGGGTGAGAAAGTGGGCTTTGTGTGCAGTGGAGTAGAGAGTGCATTGTAAGCACTGGGGTCTTACCATGATATACCATTAGATAAAAGAGAGGAAAAGGTCCTGTACAGTGTAAGATGACAGTCCACTCAGAGTCTAGGTATCTTTTTTCTCATCTTTTCCAGTGATGGACTTAAGGGACCATGTGAAAGCACATGGAAAGGATCTTCCACAAAAGCAATGGTCTCCTTGGAAATATTGCCACCGTACGCTGGTTCTCCTCTTTGATTGTTCATTGCTCTCACAACTGGATACTCACATCCTAAGGGGTCAGACGGATCAATGTGCCAGCTGCGTCTCTTTCTACGGTTTGTGTGTTTATATTGTTTTATCACAAGGTTGCTGGAGAGCGGAGATGAATTATTTGTCTGCATCTTGGCTTTTAGCCGTCGGAGTATAATCAAGACATCGCCCCTGCAGGACCGAAGCGTGTCATAATATTTGTGCCTTTTGACATGATGAAACCGGCAGTTCTCATCGATGTCGTCCACCTGAGGATGAACAAACAGACAGCATTTAACGTATTAATACCTCAGCATGTATGCATAAATGTGGGCAGCTGTGTGCGATGGGCTAGATGTAGAAGTTGGATCATTATTGTAATACAGTACATATGAGTCCTCAAAGAACTTTAACCAAATGTTTCAAAGACAGCATACTTAAGCTTGTTTAATTAGATTTAATGCTGTGCGGTGAAATCTCGAGTAAAAATTGTTTGTACCATTTTCTTATAGAAATGTGCAACACTAGTTCCTCAGCTTAAATGTTGTGCCATATTGTGTCTCATAAAAAAGTGTTGAAGTATTGTGATATTTTTGTTTAGTATCAGATCGCTTACTCCTAACTGGAGAACATCTGAGATCTTATTTTTTAGCAGTGTATCTGTTTTTACAAATAATTTCAGCCAAATAATAAGGCTGCTATTGAATAAGTACAAGCATTTTGTATGTCTACAGTTACAGTGTACAGATCCAGGTAGCCAGCTTCTCTATAGTAATAACATGTACATTTATGTTACTTACTGAAGTGTAGAATTTTTTTTTTGAATCCAAGCACAAGAACATATTGCTTTTCACATTCAGAACCGAGAAGCAGTCTTTATGTTGGTTTTCCAGGTAGGTGAAGACTCCTGTGTGATTTTAGGTAGAGAAACATCATCAGTCACAATATAGAACAGAATACATAACAGATCTGAAATCATATGAACCTGTGACTTACCTGTGGAACCTTGAATGTTTTTTTGAACTCTTTCATTGTAGTTGTTCTCCATGAAATAGTTAGACATGTAGCTTTTTGTTTCTGCTTGCATGTGCTCTTCAGGATCTCTTGCCAAGACATCAGATGGTGAGGGTGCCTGCTGAAGAGGGTAGCATGTGCTTGGAGCGTAGAGTTTAAGAGCAGCCCAACATAGGAGAAGTGCCGAGAGCATGGCCATCCTGAGTGAGACTTTGCTTACAATAGAGTGTGGAATCCCTGTGGGTCTGTATTTATTTGGGTTGAAAAAAAAAGTCCAAAGTTCTTATTTGCAGACTGTAACAGAAGTTGTCTGCAATTGGCCATCTCCCATTGGAGGCTGCAACTTGGCTGACGTAACTCTCCTCTGATGCAATGTTATGAATTATGTCATCGGAAGATATGTAACTAGGGGAATTTGCCAGAGAGGTCCAATTCAATGCAAATAAGTTTTGTTAATTTACATTTGTCGCTTTTTACAGCAGACATGGTCGCAAAGCACCTTTACAGACATCCAGACCCCTGATGAGCAAGCCAGGGATGGCAGGGAAAATGTCCTAAGAAACACTGGAGGGAACGGATATTCGGAAGGAGAATACATCCATATCTGGGCTGCCCTGAGTAGGTTAGTAGTAGTTAGACCTTGGACTCATAGCAAATTCATGTCTTCCTCTTTTTTGATTGTTACTGTAGTTGAAGTGACAACGCAAAGTTACAGTTTAAATAGTACAAATTATTAAAGATTAAAGATTTTTCGTTTTCTGTTAATTTTCTGCTTTACAGGAATATAGAAGAAAATGGAGGGAATGTTGTTTGGTGTCTGACAAATGTCCAGTAGAAATCCAATGATTACTAAATTCTAACTGTAGTTGTTTCTTGTGGGTTTTTTTATTTCATGAAAACAATGGCAATTGAATGACTATTCTAAGGACATGTGGCCACCGTTAATGTTTCATTCTGGCCACCTGATGGCGCTTTTGGTGTAGTTTTTGCTGACTTAAAAAATTAGAGACTTAGATGTCAAAGTTATAGCACTTTTACAATTAAGCTTACATACACACCATTGTCCAGAACACTTTCCTAATTTGACATATCAGCTACAATCGTGTGTGTGTGTGTGTGTGTGTGTACTGAGTAAAAAAACACATCTAAAAAACAAACTTTTATTATCATCTCAGTAATACAGTTGACTGCTGTGCACAGCACATCCGTACAAAAATAAAAGGAAAACATTTTCTTAATATATTAGAACTCTGACTCATTATTTTTTTTTCTCAGAAACAAAATGATTGGAGAAAAGTTTGTTGTCTTACAATCATTTCAACAAATCGGAACTAAGGCAGAAGGTGAGGTATATGTAAAAAAGAGGAGGGGAATTTGGAGGAAGCACAGTCCCCTCAGTGCAGGAATACAAAACTGGGAGAGAACACTACAAGAGCCTGCAGACATACAGGAACACACACATGCATGACCCTTCGCTCTCTAGGATCTCTTGCGCCACGGGGGGGCACCATTCCAAAGCGGCAGATACAGTGAGTACAGTACAATAAATCCAGTAAAACTTGCAAGAGACATTTCTGTAGCTCTGTGATGAATTTGCCTACTATTATGAGAGGCTCTGTGTTCTACATACATCATGTTTGTTTACAGTTATGCACTGAAACCATGCTAGATGCCATTTTTACCTATTAATTTCAACATCAGCAATATCATTGCTGTCCATGAACATATGGTGATCAGTACTGACACATTAAAATGACCCATCAGATACATGAAAATGAAATTATTGTGATTTTTTTTTCATCAAACACAGTCATATTGCATGCCTATATTCGGGTACGAAGAATTAAAAAAGCATAGTTGTCTAGCTGCAAGAGCCATCTTGACCAGCACAAAGAAATGGCTACAGCTACCATTTATCATTTTGAGGGTGGAACCACATACATATGCATTTTGGATTACTTAGTGTAAAATGTACAGGATATTTTTTCTGTCATGATGATAATCCACTATCACAGGCAAGGATTTAATGTGGCATTCTGCTACGACATTTTGCTGCGTTACCCAGTGCTCGGCGTCATGGGCATATTAGTCATGGCGATATTAGACAAAGCCAGGTGGCTCCTTACGCCACGTACACCATGTAAGTCGATCTGTTCCCAACAGAGCTGTGGGTGCTGCTGCAGCATAGACAGGCAGAAACACCAGCAAGCAGGAGCTCTGTGGGGCCATTGCTCCCTGAAAGTGGCAAGTGCCTTGCAGAAGCTCCTGCTCTCGCAGACCTTCCTGTATGAGGGATATCACAACAAGCAGATGATAATCTCACCTGCAGCGGTGCCGTCACATTTAAAACATTACAGGTTGTCCCACAAGCTTAACCCACAATGGGTTGCTTCCCCATTTCATCTTTAACTCATGCAGTGTTTTGGAGAATCCATAAGGAGATGGTAGCCTATTTTTTTGAGTAGTTCATATGATATGTGTAGTGTAGGCTGTTGGAACAGTTCTAAAAATATATTCAAAGTTTAAGTACTCTAATACCCTGACTTCAACTCTCTTTGTTGACAAGGTTCTCATAGCTCAGTCTTTTGACTTTAGTGGTGTGCTCCGGTATTCAGGCCTAGTACTTAAACAAATACACAGGTCAACAGACAATCCTATTGGTTTTCATACTCCAGAATCTTAGGTGAAGTTTGACGTTCATGTGCGATCGGAATTTAGTGACGTCAAACTGCAAAGAGGAGACATAGATTGTTTAACTGTCTAATAGCAACTTATTATATTAAATTAATTAATCATTTAAAAACAACAGACATAACGGAGAACATTCTCGTTGTCAGTCTTTGTGGTCTGAGATTTTTTGCTTGGTTTTCTCAGACCAGTTAAATGAGCAAAGTTTACTTATCATTAAGAAAAACAGTCACACTAAAACTTCTCTTAGGTGCATCAAATGCCGAGATCATCCCGATTCCCTTTCTTTAACTTGATACTTTACAAACACAAGTACAGTTCTGAGGTCACTGGCTATCCTAAAGAAGTTCAAACAAAAGCACCCTAATTCCCCTTCATTTGGGTTCAGCAGTCATCAAAAGACCCCAGGATTCAAACACTCCTTACTGTGGAGCATTTAGGGGTCTTCTTCAGCTTTAGGCCCCAGTGCATATGCATGCAAGCTCTGTCAGTTTACCAAATCTTTAGTAGTTTACTGATCTGAGTATGGAAACTATAAGAAGTGAAGTGCTACCTGCAGCCCTCAAATAATTGGGCTAACCCCCACAGAGAGGGTGATCTCTGTTTCTAACAGTAAGATGTCTTTCTTGCATGCAAGCTTAAAAGAAGCCACAGTTTAGGAAGCTAAGGCACCACCATGCAAGAAAGGAACGCAGCAGTCTCAGGTGCCCCTATCGCTCTTGCAAAATGGTGGAACAGATGAAGATCAAAGTAAACATAATTCTTTCTTTTTTTTCCCCTGTGCAACTCATGCACACATTTTCAGTCCAGACGTGGCTCTGTGAGGTAATAAAATGTATCCTTTCCACTTTTGAAAGCTGGAGATGTTAGTAATTCCTAAGACAGGGTATGGTTTACACACCAGTTATGGCAAGCACCCATAAAAAGTGAGAGGGGGCAAAAAAGCTCCTCTTCCCTCATATAATTATAATAGAAATGATAAGCAGCAAAGAATGGCATTTACACAAAGTAGAGACACAAAGTTAGCTACCCAAATATACATATATTTTGTTAACGAGAATAAATACTTTGTTAAGTGTTTAGTTTCTTTAACAGTTCATCTCTTGCTGTGAACGTATGTATAAGTTACCTGCGCGAATGTCCACCATGTGCAAAATGAAGGAGTTATTGCCAGTGTAGCTCATAGTCGAGGGAGGAAATGCGTGACAGTCATAGCCGGTGTGGCCTTGTAGCCTTTTTTCTGGCGACCATGTTTGCTCAGGGCGATGTAGAAGCCCTTATATATGGAAGACTCGTAGGCATTGTAGTTGTTGGGAAGCAGTGTCTCCTTGAACTTGCATTCGTCACGGAAGACCCTCTAAAAATGATAAGGAGCAAAGGGTTAGTGGAAAATAACCCCCTACGTTCTCCATTAAGGACCCCCAAGGCAATGCACTTCCTAAAACGAGTTCATAGTAAATTTCGTCTTTTGTCCAGATTGTTTTTTGGGGGGAAATTAATTGACTGGTTACTTAACTGTACCCAAACTGTACGCAATGCACTGGAACGCTATAAATTCAGAACACTTGTAGATAGATTCTTCAGCTAAAAAAATATTGGCATCTAAAATCACAGCTTATTGTTGGACGTGCTTATTGAAGCATTTTTTAATATCATATTTTATTATACTTATTATACTTCAGTTGCCTAAATAAGGTTGTGAAATAAAGTAGGGTTTTTTTTGTTTAATTACCTAATTTTATTAGCTAATGTTTTGAAATACAATATATAGGGTATCCTGGGGAAAGAAGCTCCCTAAGGCAAGATGTCCACTTTATTTTCCCACCTGAGCAAATGATGGGGCCAACATTTTAACACATTTAATGAATGGTGAATGGTGATATCTGTAGGGATTTTGGGCTACAATTAGACATCATTTTTAGTCGTTTTGCTGGTAAGGGGCTGAGTTAAAACTAAAAAATGTGGAAAATTGAGATGCGTCTAGTATATCTTAAATATAAGTTTTAGAGAGTCAGAGAATTTAATATGGTTAGGAATTGCCATTACAAAAAGATAAATAAAAAAAAAATTGTCATAACAAAAAAAATTCTTGACCACATATCTAATAAATCAGGCATATTGACTTAACTCCTGATACTTTTATACTTCTGCAAATCTCACATTTACTGTTTTTTTCTATTTTATTTATTTTTGAAATGTTATTTTGCTTTATTTTTTTGTTAACTTTTGTTCCCTTCAGAAAAATCAAACAAAATATATGACTTTAAAAACTTTAGACTAACTTTTAGAATTGCATCCACATTTAATTTGTTTTATCATGTGCACTAATCATTTGCACTTACAATTAAATGTTGAATTATATTTCTTGGGTTAAATTTTTTATTATTGTTGCCATAATAATAATAATAATAATAATAATAATAATAATAATGATGACATTGTCCTTAATTGTCTTAATGGTCATTGTTTCCCCCAGTTCCCCCATAAAATAATAAAACACATACATGCAAAAAAGTCATGCTTTGGCATGAACAGCTGGGGACAGTGGTATATAACAGTTATATCTTACTTTCTTTTATCATGCAGAACACAGCTGAAAACGTCAGCATTGACTAATTGGGCTGAAACGTATGATGTCCTCAAAAGAAAGAGACTTTCAGCCATTTTTGCTATTAACAGTTTACATCAGTAGTGTGACTGGGCCTGCTTGTGACATTGGACATGAGAGCTGCTTAAGTAGGTCAAATTCAGGCTCAGGCCATGCATAACGTTAATGTCGCACTCTATTATAAATGGCCTGACCTGCACCATCGGGCATTACTGAAATGATGACAATGGTTACTGAGGGTCTTGTTATATGACTTAGACTATAGACATTGATCAGCAGCCAACAAAACCATCCTGCCATAGTCAGGCATCACTAAAACACACAAGCGTGTCATATTCAAAAACACAAACACACACTGCACTGGCAGGTTTTCTTAAATCCATGCATGGGGCATCTGCAGGCACGACGAGTAAGGACTGAGGTGCACACCTACCGTCCCGTATAACCTTCCTCTTCTGTTCATTGCCACAAACAGCTGACTTTTCACCCCATAGAGACTAACCACTCCTCTGTCTACTGCCGAGATCTCAATCAGACCTGATTGAACAAAACATCAAAAGTTACACATGATGATGATGAGGAGGGGGGTGGGGTTCGAGGTGGATGAGGGGGTGGATGAGTGGGTGGTTGAGGGGAGTAGATTTTAGGGGGCCCTGCCACACATTCCTCCCCAATCTACTGCATGCATCCTGCAGGTCACCCCACGCTGACTGGAAACGCTTTTTTGTTCTGCAGTGCTGCTCCACGCTGGGTCCTCCTTCTCCTCCTCCTCCTCCTCCTCACACTGCAAACGTGGAGAAAGCAAAGCAATGCAATGCCATGTCAATGCAACGCAATGCAACGTTCATTCTGGACGTTTGCACGGGTGGGGGTGTTGCAGCCCCCTGCTCTGCTCGTTTTCTCAGAGCTGCAAATGGACGCAGTGTAAAATTAGTCAGGGTCTAAATCTGTCCATGCATTTGTGGCATGGTCGAGCCTGGGAAGGTAATTTTGTAATGATGATGCACTGGGGTTGTTGTTTTTATGCCCATGTTTTTGCCTTTTAAATATATGTCTTTTTATTTGCATGCCAAAAAAGATTAACATCTGGAGGATGGTGCAGATGCTGTATCAATCATTTACGCACCCTCCCCACAACCCCACTGCATTATAGTGTGCGTGGGTCGATTGCATTACGTTTCTGGCCACAACTCACTGTATTGGTTCTCGTCGTGCGCGCCGTTGATCGTGCCGTCCGGGAGCACCTGCAGGTGAAACCCGATGCCCGTGTTGCAGTAGAGCCTCCGCACCCGCTTTACGCCCAGCAGATAGTCCTTTTCCCAGCTGACGCGCGGGAGCGCCGCGACGACGACGGTTCTGTCTCGCGCGCTCGCTTCAGCCGCCGTCGCGTTGATCGGGTAGGAGCGCGCGGCGCCGACCACGAAGCCC
>CM067485.1:3655598-3708993 GCA_034552555.1 Semaprochilodus insignis
AAATATCCCCACAATATCCATGAGCAGAAGTATTCTGTGCTCAGACAAGTACTCTGGTGTTTGAATTAATTTATTCATGTCAATTCAGACAACCCAGATGATGAGACACTGATCATTCATTTATTGAGGAAGACTATCCAATATTGCATAATTGTGAGTGGCAAATGTATGCTAACCTGTGCTTTCAGTATCTGGTGTGACCCCCAACCTCCTTTTTGCAAACTGTTGATCAGTCATTTGATCAGCCTCCATACAGAACAGCTTCAACTCTGAGATGTTGGTTGAGAACACCTGACTTTAATTTCACCTTCAAGTTAACCACTAATTCTAGAGATTCATATTCATATGTAAATTTAGATGAGTTTTCTCAGTAAATACATGACCAAGTATAATATTTATTTGTCTCATTTGTTTAACCGAGCCCTCCTGATCTACTTTTAGTAGTGTTTGTCATATTTATGTAGAAAGAGAAGAGAATGTTACTGGTTTGCAAACTTTCAAGCAGCACTGTACATCTCTGTCAGAACTGTAGTTAAACGTGTAAATACAGTATGATTACTACACACTTCTATTCACCCTGGAGTAATTACATCTCAGTCATTTCCCTGCTCTAATACACCATTTGATAATGAGATGATACCTTGAGTCAGGTGTCCTAAGGAAACTCAACTGCAGTCCACAGCGACTCCAGGAACAGCATTCTTGAAATAACGGCCTACCTTGATCTCATAGCATACCCAAGAACAAATGGAAAACTAAATCTGACTGGAAAACAACAGAAACCATTAACTGGGAATGTAAAAGAACAAACGCATAGCTTCTAAGGGGTACAGCAATAATCAGAGTACTGAGATGAACACTGTTACAAAAAGTTTAATTTAATGTGATTTAACTATTAAAAAAACATGATAAACATAAAAGTCCCAAGTGTTGCACAAGTACAGTGGTTACAAATATCCCGACTGACTACATGTATAAACAGATCAGTAACTGTGTTGCCATCATTTGTGCTTATAATTTGCAAAGTGTCAACATGAATTACTGAATGTGTCAACGACGGCACACTGCAATGTATGCATTTACAGTTTAATAGGAGGCACATGGAGCACATGGAGCACAACAGGGTGATGGATGATACACTATAAGGTGTTTTGTGCTTAGGTCATAAACCCTTTTGCCCATTTGTACAGCATCATTAGTATTAATGCAAATGCAACTAAACAGTAATTCATTATGAAAGGCAGGCATGGAGAATCTCATAACATGAGCTACAAACTGTACATCTCCAGAAAGGGATAAAGGCATTTCCAAATAAATAGCAGTCTGTCTATTAAAAAAATAATAATTTAACTTCTTGTCACAGGAAGAGGCATCACATTAACAACCTTGACTCACACAGCAAAAGAAAAACAGGCATTGTGCTTTTGTTTTTTTCCCGACCTGATAGGTAAATGCCTATTTACAGACTTTATTTAGGCACTTCAAAGTTGAGATTCATTTATAGCAAGAGGTCAGGTGGTTATTCAACTTGGAAAACATTTTACAAAGCAAGGAGAAGGGAGAAAGTTATACAAAGTTAGTTCCACAACATAACACCACCAACCGAACAACAACTAGATGTAGAAACAAAATAATATTACGAAATGGGGTAAATGGCAGTGAAGACAGCAGAATGCAATATATTAGATAACAGCAATGCCAGCCTCCATACCCAGAAGCAGTACTGACTTCACTACCCAACTTGCAAGACTGAACTGTAAACAGTGGGCAAAATGAATTACACCTGACTCTCAAGGCTGGCACATACTGATACCCTGTTTAATCATTTTAATATTAGTAGCTAATGGATACCTGGTAGTGCTCTGGAGCTTTGATGAAACAATGGGTCCACACTAATGTTTACTAAATTTGGTGGGGCATCTTCCTAAAATTCACATCCAAACTTAGTAACGTCTTTCTCTGCCATGCTGCATTTTCAGTTCTACAAAATTGGGGTAATATGTGGAGTTAGGTAGTTTAGATCTCCATACCAAAATAACCTAGATTGTCTTTGTAGATACTGTCTGTATTTAGATATTAGGGCTGGGAACTAACCACATAAGACAAAATATAGTTAATGAAACAGACTTTTTTGTTTGATGCAAGCAACAGAACATAAATAGAAATAAAAACATTCCCATAGGAATATAAATATCTTTTATATAATTATATATATTATTAATATACAAAAATATATACAATAAAATAGGTATTTTTCTAAAGTTTTCTCAAAGTAACATAAAAGGCATTTGCATCATCACACATTGCACCTGACTGATGTGTCTGTTGGTCCAAGTTCTGTTTGTTATGTTGGTGAAAGGAGTATTTTTTTATATATGTCCTTAAAAGTGAGCATGTTGAATGACTGAATGAACAAAACCATAATCAATCTCCACAGCTCCATCAGCGCCTGCTTTCCTCAGCCAACTGAGCTTATTGCACAGGCCATCCCAAAGTGAACAGTTCAAAAAATAAGGACCACAACGGTAAAACACACATCAGTGTAGATTGATGGGAAATTAACTAGAGCTTCAACTTAAAATGGAGAGTTTCCTGGTCTGTGCCAGGGAGCAGTGAAAATGACGCCGCAAGAGAATGTTTCAAATTGTCTGTTGAGTGATGAGGAACCATGGTAGTGAAAACAGGATGCTCTAGCATGGGAAAACCGCAGACAGAGTAAGAAATTAACTCCAGAGGCTTTGCATTATGATAGATCTTTTAGTATGATTTTGGTTGTGTTAAATCTATTACAGAGCATACTTCTTATAGCATGCCTTTACAGGGCTTCAGTTTCACACTTCCCAAAAATAAAACAACTTGTGAACTTGACCCACTCAAGTCTTTTAATCTGCTGTATTCTCTCATTCTTTAAGATCCTTTTGGTCGAAGACGATGTGTGTGGCAAAATAAACACCGATTGCACCAAAAATGGCAGAGGAGGCCACATAGGCAGTGACGGACTGTGTAAACTGGACGATCATGCCCATGAAAAGCGTAGGGAAGACCTGAGAGAGCAGGAAGGTGCTGTCCAGAATGGCAAAATCTAAGCCCACTCCCCGTTTGTCATAATCATCTGAAGCCAGACCAGGAGTTGTACCATTCTGAGTGTGCTGAGAAAGGTGATGTTCCTGGTCGTAGCAGACATGACCATTAGTGTAGCCACTCTTGCGATTCACATCACCAGTGTCATCATCTAACATGAGACATACAGCCTCGCGGGTGATGCTCAGTCCGCTTCTGTGGGTGTTTTTGGTTTTGCTGGTCTGCATGTATACCTGTGGAATATAACAATGACCTTTTAAAAATGCAACAGTACCATCAAATCTGTGGTTCTGGTTTGTTTAAGCTTTCCAGTTTCTCAAAACAATTTACAATATATTGGTGTCATTTTTCCCTTCTATAACTGACAAGACATTCAGTATGCTCTTTCAAGTATTATACAGTATTAGCTCTCTGTTGGCTGCTGAAGCGCTTACCTCCTTCTCTTTGTGGTAGTGGCAGGTGAGCGTGTATGGTAGAGTCTGCAGCGTGGCGTAAGCAAACCCTGTGAGTGCAGACATGGCCGTGACCAACAGCACACTCTTGGACAGACAAATTATCAACGCAGAGACAGTGAAGGACACCATGCTGCTCAGGTAGACCTTCCTTGACCCAAACGCATGCACTAGCCGGCTCATGACCAGGGAGAAGAAGGTTGAGGTAGCACATTGTAGGAACAGACCCAGACTGCCCATACGAATGCCTGCAGAGAAGACAGGATATAGATAATTCAATAGTCAAAAATCACACTTTGCATAATCCTTTATAGTTTTTAATGGGATAGTTTCCTCAAGTTAAATTCGATTTCCTGGACAAGGGGTGTCAGGAAGAAAGACAGCTTGAAGCATACTTATAAAGGCCTTGAAAAGGATCTGCTAATTTTGAACAAGGTTGTTAAATCAGGAAAAAGAACACTAAGCTGTGCAGTCTGGAAGTAGAATTTAACTTCCCCATACTAGGATGAAAGAGAGAATCATGCCTCAAATGTATGACAAAACCCAGTATGTAGTTTAAAAGACAAATTAAGTTCAGAAATCGTACTTTGACCATATCAAAACATTACAGACAAAGCTAGCCTTAAATCTTACTTGTGTTTACTGAGGCACATATTTGCAAAAGCACTGGCTTTCCATTTCAAACAGCTGAGGAACTTCCCTCACAGAGTAGGAATTCAGACTTTAAACACAGGGCAGCAGAGCCAAGCTTCACTGAAACAAGCACATCTGAAGCTGGGCTGTTTTCTGCTAGTCCACCCATGCTCAAAAATAAACTCGTATAATGGCCATGGGTTTTGTAGTTTCTATTGATAGGCTATGCTGGCAGACTCAATTTACTTGCATATCGTTCTATGCCAAAAGTCAGTTAACCTACTGCATTGGAGACAGAGGCTGTGGGATGCTTGTTTCAGCCCAGCTAAAGGGAGGGAGGGAGTGGTGTTCATGCATCCAGCTAGATGTTTGGATAAGGCATTGCACAGACACTGACCGTGGGTGAAGGTGAACCCAAGTTCACTCAGAAAGAACCAGACACTCTGGCCATGAGACAGGGAGGACACAGCAAACAAACTCATTAGCTAAGAAAACGATTACGTGTGTGGGCCGTGAAACACAGAGCAGGCCACTTTTGACAGATAGTCAAGCTAGGCCAATGGGAGCAAATTTAGATTAGAAAAGAACATCTCTGTTTACTAGCACAGACAAACATTCAAGTCCTCAGTTTTTCCTTTTTTTCCCATAACCACCTTTTGGGTAACTACAGAGAATATTCTTACTATACATGTGTTTTATTCTTTAGCAATTCGTTGTCCACCTGTTTGCTAATTTTACAGTGGATACGCATAAACAGCATAAACAGTGGATCCTCGATAAAATGATCTGGAAAGTGAAAGTCTTTTAATTGAAAGAAAAGTAGGCACCTATCTCACCTTCATCATATCGCTGTCTGGGCACAGTGCCGGGAGCAGCACTGGGCACACCTTCGTACAGTCCTTCGCCTACAAAGTCCGTATAAAAGAGCATGAAGGACATCACTGCCATCCAGCTGCACAGCTGAGCCACACACAGCTGCCTCATGACCCGCGGAACATGGCAGTAGCTCCTGTAGATCGCTGGGGTCATGGACCAGCAAGTCCTGAGCAAGCACAGCAGTGGACCGGACTTCAGCAGCCTGAGTTTACACTGTAATACATAGCAGCAAGAGCGGGGGCCGCAGCGTCCAGCATCCGATGGCCCAACCTCTGGCACCAGCGGTCTGCATGAGGGCTCCTCTGACACCTTCATGGTGACCAGCACGCTGACAATGAAGATGAGAATCAGGAGGCTGAAAAGACACTCAGCCTGGCCTCCCAGGTAGTAGGCCAGGAGGCCGTTGCTCCAGTCCAACGCGGGCAACAAGTAGCCCACACAGCCCCCCAAACTGACCATGAAGGAGAACATGGCAAAGGCCTGGGCACAGTCCTCCCGCTCACGATATAGGTCAGACAACAGTGCCTCCAGTGGCGTGAAGCACACCTGACCGCAAAAGTCCAGCAGGCCCACGCCCAGGATCAGCAGGCCCACCTGAAGGGCCTGGTTCGGACGGCTGCTGCCCCAGCTGAGGTGGACGGCCAGGACATCGGCGTGGGGGATGATTAGGAGAGCCAGGAGGACACCAAGCGACAGCAGCCAGATAAACGGGCGGCGACGGCCATAGACGCTGTTGCAGTGGTCACTGGCAGAGCCGATGAGAGGGATGAAAAGTAGACCCAGGACAGGACCAATGCCTGGAGGGAAGGCCACATGAACAAAGAGATGGCTGAATTATTCATAACAATACTACTGAATTTTTTATTCATACACATACCTGCAGTAGCCTATTAGTCGGGTCTCCTAAAATATGCTATGTAGTTACAATGTTTCAGTCAGACGTATCAGCATTTTTTTTTCTATTGGTAAACAAAATCCTGCTCGGGATATGTATTCGATTTCAAGTTCCAAACCTTTTCAGCAGCATCACTCTTTAAAAGCAGCCTGTAAAGGGCCCTTTGACCAAACACCAGCTCTGCACCCCACCGTCCTTCTCCACAGCCTTTCTAATTAAAGAAGATGACTAAGCTCGCTCACTGGGCCTAGATTTTCATTTGATTCGTGTCCAAATTCTCAGGGGCTATTTCTATCTGCAGGGCCGGGTGATGAGTTGAGAAGATGTTCAAGAACATATTAAGTTCACTGCAGGCCATCTGCATAAATACTGTATGATCCAGAACAGTGCTGGCTCAGTAGGCCAAAATGTAATCCAAGTGATGAGCCAAGGTACAAAAGCTAATAATAAAACCCCATATCATTTTAACCCTAAAATGAAATTCGTCAGTGATGTTGGTGAATAGACCCTCAAAACGCAGGTCGGTGTCATAAGTAAATGTTGTGTGGCCTGTCCTTGTGGGCCACATACAAAGAGCATTTGTGAAGAATTAGCGCGCATAACCCAAGGTAACAAGTTCCTGTAAGTTTTGTGATTCCAAAGGGCACAGGGGGAACCGGTTTGGAATGACACACTCACAACAATTCAAGAGTGCCCCGGTGATGTTAAGGTATTGAAGCAAGGCTTGACAAAGCATGTGTTATTCCGGCAGAGGGGTATCGCTGTGGGAGCAGTGGAAACAGATAGCCGAGGGAACTAGCTGGCCTTAAAGAAATTTATCAAGGAATATTCCAGTCAGTGAGAGCAGCATGCAGAGGGGCAGCTACACACCAGAGACAGTGGGCCTTCTGTTTAAAAGTAGTTTTGATTTATCACTAACACCAATGCACAGCTGTGATTATAACCATGCAGCGTCTCCATATACACATGTGCACACGTTACACTTTATTTAAAGGAGCTACTTCAAACTTGCTCTGCAGAGCACCTGTGCTTCACCAGGTGTGTTCTCACTACCGTGCTACTAGCTCTCTCAATAAGCTCAGCGTAGTTTACCATTTTACTAGAAAACGCGCTCTACAGTCAAATCTAGAGGTGTCATGATCATTTTGATATATGCTAATATAAAAAGTTGTTAAAAACACTCGTTACAAAGTGTTTAGTGGATGAATCACAAAGTCTGTGCCAACCTGGCGCTAGCTTATTTAAACAGAGTGTTGAAAGTATGGTGGCATGCGCCATGGACCATGCTGCTGTGGGGATGGTAGGGCCATGGAACATACAGACGGCCATGTCTGTATAATAGTACCATCAGCACAAATAAGTGTCCAGGAGTGTGGCACAACCCAAGAGCCAATTTGCATGGCCACACCCCTGAACGCTTATTTATGCTGATGGTACTATTATATTGGAGAAGTAGTATGTTAGTGTAACTGTGTCTAAGGAGGGTGGACTCTGTAACTAATGGTAGGAAGTGTCTACTCGTCCTCGTATATCACGTGTTCTTACATTATTCGTCCCTGTGTTTCATACCGGAGTAGCGTCGGAGAGGGCATTTCTAGAATTTGTAAAAACTCGCAGTTGCCTGTACAATTTACTCAGCATTTGCCCCTCATGCAATGATTTCCGCGGCTTCTTACGCAACAGGGTTGCAAATTAGAGAAACTGGAATGGAATATGGAATTGTTTGCCAAATTGAATTAAGTAAATTAAGGGCACAGTAAGCGATATTATTCCGGTACACTTTTTGTCAAATTCTTTGAATATCTCCTTACTGTCTGCTACCTCTCTGTTCTGTGTGTGCGCTGGAACAAATCTGGCATTGGCACACAGCCCTGCATCTGTAAATTGGAAATAAACAAAATGGCTCCGGTCGAGCTACACAACTCTCTTCAAGCCAATCAGTAACAGAGGGTGTTCGTGTCTGTGCAGCTGAGGCACCTGGATGTGGCCTACTGCTAACACTTAAAGTGGAATGGGAAAATCTGAATAAGAGGCTTTATTGAGAGATGAAAGGCATGAAAAAGCATGAGGAGGTTGCTCTGTTTCTGCTGGACATGTCGGTAACGTTAACTTTTAGGCCAATAGGCCAGAGTTAGTTTGTCTAATGTTTGTGACAGCAACTGGTTAGCATCACAGCAGGAATTAGAGTAACTGTTTGCTAACCCACAACTTGTCTAACATTGGTTACATTCCTCGTGTTGTTCTTCACTCTAAAGTTGTATCATGGTATTTGTTCTAACGGCGAACATTCAAGGGTAACGTCACTGATTTTAAAACAGTCTGCATAATTAAGTCATCATTAAGTCAGCTAAATTTTCCAAAATGACCAATGAACTAACACATAGAGTTTTTAAATGTCAATAATGGTAAATTAGTGGTAAAATATGTTTTCTCTGAGGCCTATTTGGCTTCAAACTAATTTTCTGCCATGAACAGATTTAAAGGCCAAACCCTTTTCTTGAAACCATCATAAAACGATGTCTCAGATATCACACCTAACACCATTTAGAGAAAACTATAAATGGAGCTTCACCTGAGATCTGTTGGAGGGGATCATTTATTATTCATGAACATCAGATGTGGGATATCTTTAGGAAGGAGAAGTTATTTGAGTCTGTCAAGGTTGAAAAGATAATCTTCTCAACAGTGCTTACAGGTAGTTTTCTCAGCATTTGAATTACAATGGATCTCACTGGGGTTGTTCTTTTATTGCTTACAATACAGTGCACATAAAAAAGGGTCCAAATATAAAGCTAAAGGCACAAAACACACACACACACACACGCAATTATAAACAATGAGGCAGAGTCCGACACACACACACACACACACGCTCAGTGGTGTTGGTGAGGTGCTCGCTAACCCTGCACAAAACCACAGAGGGTGGTTAGAAGTATTATTCTGCTGAGAAAGACACCAGCTGGGACACACTGACACTCGCTTTATTTATCAAGTCACATTGAAGTAGGAGAAAGAAGCCCACCAATCACAAAAAGGCATTACCAAACACCTTCAAAAAGCTACTGGAACCATAAAAGACCACATTTTAGGTCCTGCTAACTTTATACACAAACTCCATTTTAGGCTTTTGAATATACAGTGTTTACTCTGTTCGATTGTGGATGCCGTGCTGAGAAAAAAAGCAGCGTTTTACACCGTTTTGCCATTGTGATCCAGGCCGGAGTAAACCGCACACACAGACCTCTTTGGCTCTTTTTCTTCGGCTCTGCAGCTGCTGATGAAATGTGCAGCATATATTATCACACTCCATAGAGCTTCCCCACTCGGTCTGAAGTAACTGTAAGCCTTTCCTGTGTGCTCTGGTCACAGTATGAACAGTCTCAGAGAGATTCACATTTATAGCTGACCATGTGGAAATCATTTACAGCCATGGAAATAATGTATCTATTCATATGGCACCCGCAACAACCTCCAGTACACAGGCTAAATATATAAAGTCAGTGGTTGGGTTATTTTAACAGGAATATACAAACGTTTGTGGTTGTCGCTGTGTTTAAGTAATGCTTCATTGTGTCTCAAGTAGGCAAAAGAGATCAAGAACTGACTATAAGCATGCTGAACATCCATATAATGAACCCATGGCTCTAGCTGACCGAGACAACTAATATTAGTTATTCACAGAGTCAGTTATTAACACACTGAAACCTTTAAATCAAGTCCAAGATTATTAATTTTTGAAAGTACATAGCAGGAACAAGAGAGGGAGGAAGACAAAAACATCTATTGAGACGTAACAGCGACAAAGCCAGCAAAGTTCAAACACACAGACGCTGCACAATCGCTTACTCTTGCAAATGTTAAACAGGACAGCAAGTCTCACTCACACAGGCGCTAAAGCTCCTCACCAACATTAGAAGCAGCAAACAAACCGTAAGCAAGTACAAGCCATGGTGGGAAAGATCAAGTCTTGAATGTATTTATTTTTTATTATTGTGGATTGTTAAACTTTACTTTTAAGTCCTAAAGGCATTTGTCATACTCTAAGATCTTAGATGTACTCTTATACCTGTTTTTTAAAGGTGCAATTTTTAAGATTTTTGTTTAATATTATTGATAATAAATATTGCCCTATTTGTAAGAGCAGCTAAAGTGGGACATTGGTGAATTTGGAAAATGTACAGTCATATTCTGCCCCTGGTCAAATAGTGTGTTTTGTTGATGTTGTAAGTAAAAATAAGTGAACTCATCCTCTACAGAGACACAGTTCTGCACATTTAATGCAATTTGCTTATTTGCTTAATTTAACATACTGGGGGAAAACATACAATTGCGTTGCTGTAATAGAAGTCAGCAGGTGATGAAAGATCAGAAGTATCTGTTCATTATAATATAAAACAACACTCTAATTACTGCTGCTTATTATTGGTGGTCTAATTATCTGCATTTTGTTATGTACCACCCTGCTGAAAGTACCATACGTTTAAGCTATCGGCAGTATAACTACACAGCCTTCACACACCTGCTGCCCTCCAGATTCCAGCTTCACTTCCTTTGCAATAGTACCTTTCAATTAAGTCCTGAACACCACTTGAGCAAAGCAGGGATACAGCCACTAATTTAGATAATGATCCCCATTGTAGAACTTAGACCATAGCCAGCTTCTTTCCCACCCAAGACTATCTGTCCAAATTCTAGATTTTGTACATCTGTGCTTTACACTGTATTACTTCATATCCCATTTCATTTATCTAGACTTGGTTGATTGGTGCTAAGGCCAAATTATAATTCTGCATCTGTGAAGCTGCAAACACGTGTGATGGTGACATGCACAGACAAGTTCCCAGGTGTCTGACAACTTGTACGCGTCCAAACTAGAACATGCAGAAAACAGAGAGGATTTTTTTCTTTCTTTCTCAAAAAATGAGTACTTGCTTAACTCTTATAATAAATTTAAAGGAGGATTGTATTATGTTTGCAACACTGCACTGGAAACCAGGCTTCAAACAGCTCCTTGTGCTTGCATGTTAGTTCTTGCAGAGCCATCAAAAAAAAAAAAAAATCAGACACTTCACTGATTGAAAACCGAATGGGAATATTTTGCCACTGCCCTTCAAAAAGAAGAGCCAATCAGAAAGCTGATAAAGCTGCAAGTGAGAGAGTCCTAAACAACCCGAAAAAGCCAAACAATGTAAACGGTTTGGGTTGTTTTTTTTCCCCAGAATTTTTCAACCAGCATTTTCAAATGTTGAAATGTTAATGTGGCCTGCAGTTTCAGGTTTATAGGTCTCTCAACAAGGTTCCGGTTGTCAGATCACATCCCCAAAGCTATCAGAGAGCCAGTCAGCGGTGGCTTGACAGTCAGCTCTGCCGAACTCGGCAACACATGGTTGAGATTTTGCACCAGTGTGCATATTGTGGTTTCTGTGAACTGCTGCAAGCTAGCCTTCCTCTTGACCTCCTTTTTTGTAGATATGTTTATGTGCATCTTTGCAAAAGTATAAATCAGCCTTTAGGTAATAGAAGCTAAGCATTAAAAACACAATCAGGAATTCCTTAATCAGAAATACCTGGAATATCACAGAGATTAGCAGAGGGAAGAGTACAGTAAAGAGAGTTTTCCATTGAGCATTATGACACGGTGCGGGTACAAATCCAAACCCAGAACTCTCTGTACTCCAGTGTGGTACTTAACTAGGTACCTACCTATGGTATTTCTGAAAGAAGGCTGGGTTCTCTAAAGGTTGTGTGGTTATCACTAGTGTAGTATCAGCTTCTGATTTACCTCTTACACTATATTTGGATTTTTGTGAGTCTGGCTAGTATTTTTTTGGGCCGACAAGTGGTGATTCCGTGACCAATGAAGTATTCTGAGTATATCATGGATATTGCATTACTGGCGCTGTTCATTTGGATTTAGTGCCCCACAGTATATGAAATGCTGGTTTTGATGGTAGTTTTTAAAAAGTGATCATGATATGTACTGTGTATCATGAAAATGTGTTTAAGGATCATAAAATAACATTTTTGCCATATCGTCCACCCCCAGCCTGACAAATGAATGGTCTGCACTATCCCTAGCAACACCCATATGTTCTAGCTTGGCACACTTGGTACCCTGTCAAGCAGCGCAACCTAATTTAGCATGTGCACTATGGTACTGCGTGGGTCACCTGGCTGGGGAAATGACAAGAAAGTGCATGATCGAGGATTTATAACTGTGCTGTACTATACTGCCCAGGCAAAAAATAACTTAAGTCAATAGTGCACTAGCGTCCTGCTAACTGCTACCATGGACGTGTGGAAGGCATGGTGGGATGCTGCAGTACATTGTAGCAGGTGTTTGTGTAAACGCAAGCTGCTTGAAAGCCTTTGCTCTTATCTCTGCCAGCATTACTGATTAAACCAACTGTAGGACATACTACATGCTAGTAGCGAATTACTCTTTAATAGAGTTCCAGTAGAATAATTAGCATGTTGATGAACTTCCTGCACTGTTTAGTCATGTTATTAATTTTGGTTGAATTATCACCTTATTATGTCAAAATTATAGTGGCCACCAGCCCTTAACTTGTCCTGGAGATCTAACTCCCTGACAAGTAAACTTCCAGCCCAGATCTGATTAGTGGCAGACTAAACTCATTCCAGAAGAAAGGCTTGGTGTTCGCTGCTTTTAAAGTTCAGGAGCAAAGCAGAAATCTATGAATAAAGCCTCACCCAGCACCATGGTCATGTACTTCTCCTCCACACCAGCCTCCAGCAGAAGTGGGGGCACATAGGTTATTCCAGCTGCCACGCAGATCTCCAGGCCACAGGTCAGCAGGTTGAGCAGCACCAGACGCCACTGGGACCTCCATCCAGGCATACTTCCACAAGGACGGGTCGCCTTTCACCTGTGTGTGTGTGTGTGTGTGTGTGTGTGCGTGTGTGTGCGTGTGTCGGAGGGGGCTCTAGTCAGTCTGCCAGGAGCCAAACACTGTGTGGTCAGACGCCCGTGAACGAGGGGGGCGTGTAGGATGAAGGAGAGCTGGGGGTGTGCAGGCTCGCAGCAACCTCAGATAACCCAGATGATCCATTGCGTCTTCATTATTCTGGATCTGAAAGAAACCAAAACACAGAGAGCAGTGTTTAGATATAGAGATCACAAGCTGCGCCCAAAGGAGAATCTTTAAAAGCATAATCAATGCAGATAGCTCTTTCTCCTTAAATACCAGTACAAAGAGGGACAGAAAACCTGTCATTTGTGTGTGGGGGAAACGGCAGTTAGTTTGAGCACATCATTTCCTTTAACCATAGCACATGATATTGCTGATAATGATCAAACAAGAAGTTGAGCAACTTGAGAATGTGCTTGTTTGCAGAAAAGCGTGCTATTTCACAAACTTATATCAGCTGCAAAAATTTCTGCAGCCAGGTAATAAACTCATAACCTAGCCTTGTCCTATGGGGACAGGTCCAGGACTTCCCTATTGGACAAGAGTAACAACTTCTGGCTTAGAAAGGAAGGTCTAATGTGTAACATAGACCTAATGCAATTGTAGATATTTTATTTACTATCTGAAGTACAGTTTTCTTTGGGAACTATTTCGCCTTAGAACGCGCTGTTCTAAGCATGTACCTTTCTGCCATTGATAGACTGAAAAAGGTCAAAACTATCAAAATTAACGTCTCACGCGTTAGGCAACAGTTCATACGGGCTGCATGTAACGTTTTTCTGTGATAGAGCAATTAGAGGGATTAACCTCTCTGGACGTCTGGCTCTTATCACCACCACTGTGAGGACTAACTTCTCTAGAAAGGTGCATCAGACCACTCTGAACCACTTTATTAACATCTTTACGTCCTCTTAATATGAGGAAACTTTTGGCTTATTATTCAGTTTTTAATCTTATTGTAATGTTCTTTAGAGGATCACTGTAGAGATCTAATGTAGTTATAAGAGTCAGGGAACTTGAGCGAAAACCCACACGAGTCTTTAAAGTTACTCGGCTAGCGTAAAAAGAAATACCTTGCATTGTGCTTTGTGAAAAAGCCCCAGGCCTTAATGATTCATAATTCGACATCTAGCAGTTAATGAAAACCAACATCAAACATCCAACCTAACAAGAGTGAAAGCGAGATGGTAATGAATTGGTGTGCTACAGTCCATTCGGTCTTTGCTCGCTGCTTTGCAGGAGGCCCGAGCGTTTGTGATGTGTGTGAGTGATAGAGGGAACGGGGCGCATTCCTCGGGGGCTTTGAGAACCCCACGCCTCACCCGCAGGCCACAGCCAGGTCATCCTCTCCATGGACTCGCTTTCCCCCGCTCGCTGTGTCATAAGCTTATTCCCTCAGGCCTGATTACTGCAGGCCATGTCAAGATCCTCCTCACCGAGCCCTGCTGCCTCTAATTAGCAGCTATTGTTCAAGAAACAGCGCTTTTAATGAGTCAAGACTCTCAGCACTTCCTGCTGGCATGCCAAGTCTTGGTAGACAGTTATGTACAAAGCAAGAATATCAAGTACAGACTGCCTGTTCTCCTCTGCTCTTTAATGATACTCTATTGAACACTGTATCCATCACTCGGGTTCCTATAACACGCTCAGCCATGTAGCTGATAACAAAATGTTCTGTAAAGATTCAGTGTGTTCATATTTCATCTCTTTATACCTTAAATATAGTTCATCTCCCAAATGCTTTCGGTGTCTGAAGTGTACTGCACTACTGAGTTAACAGGCTAATGTGGCTAACAAGTAGAAGAAGCTTATGTGTGCTAACACAGACCAAAGTGAGGGTCATTTCTCAGTTTTTAGCTATGCGAATTACGTTTGCTCAATTTTATGTCATACTCTGCTGGAAACCACATAAGCAAGTCTGTCTGACCTTACTTAACAACTTCATGCAGCTTGTGGCAATGCTACTAATAAGCTTCCCTTGCTTGTTTTAGCTACATTATACAGAGACTCTGAAGGGACATGGTGAATTGTTTTAAGGTAAAAATGGGTGCACAGCCGATACACTACACTACGTCTGGATGTGGTGCTCACCTGATAGTATCTGGTGCTCCCCACATAGCATCCGTGCCCACCCCACAGTATCTGGTGCTCACCTGATAGTATCTATGCCCCCTCCACAGTATCTGGTGTTCAACCCATAATATCAGGTGAGCACCACATACAGATGTTGTGTATTTTTTGCTTACCTAATTGATGCTCACCTAATAGTATCTGGTGCACACCTAAAATTATTTGATGACTTGGTAATCAACTACAACGGAAATATGGGGGGACAAAAACCATTAAATGACTTCATTTTGATTAACTGTTGCTTTCATTAGTTATACAAGCTAGAAAGGGCATGGCAGAAAGGGCAGGGAATGACAATGTGCGAGTGTCAATTATCATCAATACTTAAAGACTGAACGACTACATGTTTTATTATAAAATGAGCATAATTAAATCCTGTTTAATTGGGTTTTGGGTAACACAGCATGTGAAACGTTGAACAAAAATCATTGTACTGTACTTACCAAACTTTATAAAAAGTATACATCGCAATATGTATTATGTATTGCGATGTATACTTTATTATGTATTGCTAGAATGTCTGACAGTAATGTGATTTTTATTTTCTGCCATCACTCACCCTATTTAAGCCTTAAAAATGACTATGCAATGTCTTTTTCAGTCCAGATCTCAGGGACCTCCCAGATAGTCCACATTTTTGTCTTTGTCAAAATGCCAGTACAGCTAAGCCAAGTAAGTACTGTTTACCTTGCTCAGATGTTCTGGAGACTCGAACAGTATAAAAACGCAGAGCCTAGCAACGTCAACAATAGCAAACTAAAAATGTACATACATAGATCTTCTATTGCCTTCTCACCTGTATCTCACAATACTATCAAGTAGGGATGCACCAGTATGGGAACTGTGGGTCTATGCATCTACACATCTAAACACCTGACTGGTGCTGATATGGTGTTTAGCCAAATATCTGGCAGTACTGATATGGTTATGATATCATTATGCATCCATGCTATCGAATTAGCACTGAGGTTCACACTATGTATCCATTTTTTCAGCTCTGCTATGCCAGTATGTCATCATAACCTCATCAGAGCCATGTATGTTCTTTTGCCTGCAGTAATGTGCCCATGACCAATAACTACCTCCACACCTTCTCCTATAACCAGAGCCTGGTGTCCTCATCCACGCGTCCACAAATACCGCATCTTAAACTGCGCTGCCCAGTGAAACACAACACCAAACAAAACCCCCACTTCAAAGAGCACTTCCTCCCACGAGCCTCCTGGGTGCGACATATCAATCAGTAAAAGGCATCTTTCCTCCCGATGTCCAGAAGTGTGCTCAATCAGCTCTGAATCACTACTCATCCTTCTGTAGAGGAGCGAAAGCCCTTTGCACCTTCTTCGATGCAACATCGAAAAAGAAAAAAGCAAAAAGAAAGTCAAGCATTTCTGACCTACTGTGAATCGGATCCAAGACTCTACTGTAGCGCATCTGCAAGAACACAACCCAAATCTGTTCTCTCCAACCTGGATCTGCTTCTAATGGTCTCTTCAATCAGCACAAGTACTCCCCAGGACAGCCTGTAGACCGGCGCTTGATCTGGTCCCTATCTGCGTCTCTCACTCACTTTGGCTCCTGAGTCCCCAGCCTGCTGCCACCGCACCATCTGAGCCTGAGGGATGTGAGAGAACACTCTGAGCAGCCGCCGCCGCCGCCTTCCAGGGGGAAAGAAAAACAACCAGGTGCTAAATTCATATTTGGTGTGAAATTCCTCTACCAATGTGGCCCATCTGCTCTCAAAAGGCAGACAGAACGTGTGATCTTCGTTAAGAAGTCTCTGAGACTTTACCCAGTTGCAGGCCTGGAGAGGAGTGATGTTAGTGAATTAATGGCTGTACTTGAGGACTTCATACAGTTAGGGTAAAGACTGGGGGAAATCAACCAACTGTTCCTACTACTCAGTTAAAACCTGATTGCACTGTTTTCAATGAGAAGGTTACACCACAACACACTACAACTACAGGATGTAACATTATAGCAGTTTGTTCTGTATCAAATTCACCCTTTGGTTATTTAATTTTCAGTTTACATGGCCATTGAGTGGTTCATTTTCAGGAGATATTTCTGAGGAGATTAAGACATAAGATAATCCACTTGCATAAGCAAGAAAAAGTCAAAGGAGACAGCAGTTCAATAATCAAAAACTAAAGAGAAATGGGACTACTCTAACAACCACCTGGAAGACCTGGTAGTCCACCAAAACCTTTCTCTCATCTTTGATGGAAAAAAATTTACAAATTGACAAAAGAAAACTATAGATTGACCAAAAAAAAATCTACAGATTGACAAAAAATTCTACAAATTGACCAAAAAAAACTACAGATTGACCAAAAAAATCTACAGATTGACAGAAAAATCTACAGATTGACCAAAAAAAATCTACAGATTGACCAAAAAATCTACAGATTGACCAAAAAAAATCTACAGATTGACCAAAAAAATCTACAGATTGACCAAAAAATCTACAGATTGACCAAAAAAAATCTACAGATTGACCAAAAAAATCTACAGATTGACCAAAAAATCTACAGATTGACCAAAAAAATCTACAGATTGACCAAAAAAAATCTACGGATTGACCAAAAAAAGGCTACAGATTGACCAAAAAAACCTACAGATTTTATTGTCAATCCTTCTACTATGAGAAGACAACTCAACACTAATGAAGCTGCTGGTGTTCTCATGACAATGAACTGACCAAAGTACTTTTAAGACTGAACTTCGGAGGTGTGGGGAAATCCCTGTAGATTTCCTTTAAAAACTTAAGACATTAAATGCTGATATTTTGCTTCATGAAAATCTGTGATGTGTGCATCATGGAGAATGGACTTTCTATTAATTATGTCATCTAATGCAACTTCCCTGGACCTCTACACCAACATCTGTAAACGATCAGCACCAACAAGCACCTCACCCCAACTCTGCTGCTCCTGCCTCATAAGATTGCGTCTGCACCATAAGAATACATGAATTGTGGACCCAATATCATGAAATGAACTGAATCATGGGCTGAGTGTATCGTTACACCTCTACCAGAAGAGAACTGAAAAATGGTGGGTGCTCTATGACTTTTGCATCATACTGTTGTTATGCTTGGGGCTAGCGTGGTATCCTGGGGCCAACATATTTGCATGCAGATAGAGCATTAGACTGTGGCCCTATGAAGCACAACTTATGTTTCAATTATTCCTCTAGTATGTTAAATGCTCTAATGCAACAAAAATACATTACTTCAATACAGTAGTGCAAGGCACGTTTACTGCTACACAATCTAACAGGACTGGCAATACACTCTTACCTCCAGATATACACGGATCTCCAACAATGAGGTTTAAGACTGAGTCTGGTCAGTAATAATGAATGCTAATGTTAATGATCTAATCTGCTGAGCCATTATTGAAGCATTAAAATCACAATATACATTGCACAAAGCAGATGCCCCCTCGTAGAGCTCCTCAGACAAGAACCGGCAGGGAGCTCGCCTCTTTGGGACAACACTGCTGTTTCACACCCAAATCACACTTCTACAACCCTGAAAAGACCTCATCAGGGGATCCAGCCTAGTCCCACTCAGCTTGGTCACCACACTGCTGCCCCAGCACCCCCTGCAACAACCCCCAACACATAACACTCTCTTCACCACATACTCTGTTCCAAGGTCAGTCACAGTGACCTGCTTTCTGAGAGGACTTTTACAAAAGAACAGCTAGCAGCTGCCTGTTTCCCTGGAACGTCAACATATAAGCTGGATCCTGACTATCATCCTTTCTCAAGTCTTCCATTATAAATAATGGTGCTCCAACAAACAGTAATCTGCAGCAGGATGCGTGTCCAAACTTCATAGTGCATAGCTTAGAGGTTTCTCAGTTTTAACCCTTTTACCGTTAAGGGCGTGTGTGTGGACCTTACACTCATAACCTAAGCATGCAGTATCCTCAAGACAGCAACAAAGTTTAACTATCACTATAGCTGCAAAGCTAACGCAGCAAAGCTACAAATATTACAGCAAAAGAGATCAAATTTATTGCTCTGGATGATCAGCTGTTCTCTGTTGTTGAGGATGTTGTTGGGTTTGGGCTTCTGGAACAACCCAAGCCACATTACACCCAAATCCAGCCATTGTTATTTTTCCCACGTAGCCTTAGCAGAGCTCCACAACCCGTATTCACAAGCTTATTGACGATAATGTGACATCCCCTAGCCTTGCCACAGACATCTGATGTGTGTCCTATGGGTATTCTCAGTTTGTGGGAAAATTGTGCTAAATTGTCTAAATGTCCTACTGTAACACTTACTGGTCGGTAGCTCCATGTATAAAACTCCAGCCAAGATATTTTCATAGCTTATATCACCTTAACAAAAAATACAACCAGCATTAAAAGTGTTAAGCTGAAGTCAGCTTCTTATTCGGCAGCTTGCTATTTTGAATCGTCCCGTTCCACCTTAAATGGGCACTCAGGCTGCTACACCGAGGTGGAACAGGAAAGCTGTCAAAGACGAATCCCACTTTAGCCTCGCATTAAAACTATAGATAGGATAGTTTGATGTTCAAAATCACCTTATCTGACAATGTTTCTAGCATTAAAGGAAATTAGGACGATTTGAAAAGCCTAAATAAGCTTCTCAGAGGGGAAGTAGTAAGATTAAGTTGTGCATGTGCACTGCGCGTTGGCCTTTTCAGAAGCAGTTTTGCATACTTAGGATGTAACGTTCCTCTGAATGTCAGCAGCTGATATGTGTATGTATAATGTTGGAAATAAGCAACCCTAGGCGTATGGTAACATACAAAACTTGGTGTACATCCTTCTGACACTCCTCTAGGAGCACTGTTCCATGTGGGCCTCCGTGTGGACCAACATGTGGACCGATCGCAGTCAAAGGGAGGTCTCCTAATAAAAATGCAGTTCTGTTTAGTGTTTTGGCCAAAAAATATATCATTTCACATATTACAACTGTCATATTTCAGTTACCAAATCATTTATAGCCAATACTAAAGGTACAACATTTTCAATACAATGTTGAAATACTGAATAAATAATAGTGACAAACTGTGTATGGAAATTGTACATTGTATCACAGATACATGTATCACAGTTATGGCCCCCTTCCAGTTATCTCTCACTTGCCATCTTAAGTGGAAACTACTGTCAATAATCAAACTAGGCTCTTCATCTTGAAACAAATGTTTAACACAGAAACAAAACTATATCAAACGTGTGTAATATTACGGCAATAGTAGTTTTAGAATAATTAAAAAGGTCTTAAAAAGGCACCATGAGGTCCCTTTCAGTTTTTTGACATTGAAAATTTGTCATATACAAAATTGGGAGCCCNTTTTTGGTACATAAACCCAAACAATCATCATATCTAAAAACTGCAAGAAATAAAGAAGACATGTTTAAGCTGCTACCACGCTTGACTAACTTCCAAGCAATTTCAAAGCAAGTTCCAAACTTCAAAAGAAAAACAAATAAACAAAAACATCATGCAATGCAAAGGGGCCCAAGCACTGGAAATGAACACTTACATCAGACACTTTGCTCCATTGCTTCTTGCTTTCATGGAAGGGGAATCCCTTCCAATCAGACATAATACAGTGGCACACGTCCAAGATGGTTTTCTCCCAAAAGGCACAGAAAGTGTTGAATCACAGTTAGAGTGGGGAGAGAGAGAGGTGTTGGAATTTATCAGCATGTCTGGCGGAGTAATACGTCATGTAAAGCCCGCGTGCCGTCTCTAAAACTGGCATGTCTGGTGCATAGCTTTACAATGGAATAATTCATAGTAATTCAAGCACAGGGCAAACCCCGCAATCCTCCAGAACTTTTTCCATTGGCCGCCGTAGGCCCCACATCGCTGTCCAACATCCTCCGCAAGTTTAGAAAGTTCTTGCCTTCCATTTGGTTTTGCACAAGACTGGTTTGGTGTGGCTGTTGAATCATCTGAGCAGGGGGATGGGAGGGGACGGGAAGGGAAGGGGGGCAGGGTTCTTTTGACACCACTGCTCTCCCCCCTCCTCAATGCCGCATATCCAGACCTATTCAACACCCAGCACCACCACCCCCAGATAAGCTTTAATGGCTCTGAAGGGCATTATCACCATACAAAACAGGCTTTGTGTACATTGAGTCTGTGTTAGTAATCTGATATACTGAAGAATCAAGCCCTTTCAATTAAGGTATTATTAACGTTGGGGGCATGTAGAAACAACGTTAAAGTGTCTGGAGAGTCTGTGCTGGAGAAGTAAGCCACTGAACGGCTCGGCAGTGACATCAGAACCACAAGAAACAGTTAGGACATAGATCCAAAAACTTCCATAGCAGCTCCATGTGATAGTGGTGGCTTAAGAGGACTTCAAGAGATGACCAAATTCCTCCCTCAGCTGGGATTTACATAAGGACCTGGTTATTTAACCAGAAAACGAAGTGACGACAGTCATTTAATACCATTTCTTCAAGCCACAAAGGACAGTGAGGCTACCAAAGAGTAAGCTCCTTCGGTTTCTTGGAAGAACCTCTCAATAGACGGTTCTTTAAAGAATGCTCTGGCTATTTTTCTCCTGAGAATCACAAGCCATGAGCCTTTTTGGAACCTTAATGTTTCAGAGCGTATTTGTGTCTGTTTAATCTGCAAGACAGAAAAATCATTTGCATTTAAATGATACTCCACCTTTACCAGCAGGAAAAGACAATTTTAGCAGCAATCTCAAACCGAGATAACTCAGGCTCCGGTCTTCTGATGGATTCCAGAATGGATCTCTAGTGTAGGTCCCTTCCTAAGCAAGGTCACACGACTACAGCCTGACCTGGCCCTCTTAATCTTCTCGTAATATCTGTTAGCGTCACCTCTGACCTCAGCCTTCGCTGCCACTCGTGACAAACCTCAGCTCAAATGCAGGCGGCACTTTGACAGTTTGCTCTCGCGTGCTAAAAGTAACGTTATGACGTTCATACTTATACTCACACACTATTTGTGAAAGCTTCATTTGTTTCTAAACATGCTGACGAGGTCTGTAAGGGATTAACCAATGAACCAGTAAACTACAAGCAATTGTTTGATCAATGATATCGGTTAAAAACATTAGTGTCAATTTAACTGTATTTCATTTTATTTTTAATTTTGAATCGGAATATTCTTTATTTTGAAAGCACCAAGAGAAGAATATTCTAATTGTAGGAAAAAATTAAGCGTGCGGGTCGAAACAGTGGTACCTTGCACATAGGACGATAGCACATAGACAAGGTACCATATAGAAAGCAAATATCCGTGAGTGATAAGACACGACAAGCATTTTGGCCATGTTCTCTAACAGAACGTGTGATGCTCAGTCGTGTGAGAAAAATCACACATGGTTTAAAAAATGGCAACATCTTTCGAGAGCTACTCCGGTACGCTGACCCAAAGCTGGACAAGGCATTTATTTACTTATCGGCGCTGTCCAAAGAAAAACACGTATCTCAGTTTTTACTTTTGTGCATCGTTTGAACTGCTGTTTACACTTTCATGATGAATGGACCAACAGAAATGGCCCAAAACTGTTCGGAGAAGTCTGGTTGCATTGACTGATGTTATAATTAAATCTTGTAAAGTTGCCATTTGGGAGATGCTTATTTTTCTTTGGAGAGTGACGATATTAATATAGCTTAGTAACAAGTCTCGAACAAACAACTTTAGCAATGTAGAACTTTCTGATCACTATATAGTCCGGTAAATTTACCAACTGTTTAGTTTTTGGTCATCAACAATAGTTGTCAGTAGAGGAGTAGTGATTCTTCAAATCCACAGTTCAGTTCAGACCTCGATTTCTGAGTTATGGCTCGCTTCATGTCTCTATTTCTTTTAGCTTTATTTTGTTTTTTTTAGGGCCGAGGAGTGTGAATAAAATATATATATATAAAATCCGGATTTTATTAAACACCAACAATTTGTAACACTAAAAAACATGATAGCTGAACTTCACATTAATTAACATAATGAGAGCTCAACAGGCTGCAGCAGCAGCATAGGTAGCGGGTTGCGTCCCTAGTCCTCAGCCCCTCAGCCCATACGAAGAACGTTTTTTTTATTATTTGAGAACCATAACTACCTGTTAATAATTGATATGTTGATCGCAGCCTTCATTTTAGGCTTGCAAGTTAACTACAAATCTAAAGGCGTCGTTGACGGTCAAAATAATTGACCAAAATATGAATCCCTGGTTAGGGCGAGCTCTTTGGCATTACAAGCAGGAAGCAGTAAGAGGCCTTCACTACCGAGGCTCCACTTTAACGTAGCAGCTAGAATCTTCAAGTGCTTCCTTTCTCGTCTTAACTTCCTACTCTGCTTTTAAAAAGGGACTTTCCTCTCCCACACCTCGCTGCCATCCCCTCTGCTATCAGATTCAGGTGCAGGAACTCGATACGCCAGGACCATTCAGCTCAAGGCTCCGCAGACGTCCCAGGAGACGAGCCCTCCGTTCTACTACAGACACGCGATACGGAAAGACACTTATCAGGTCAAAAACAAGAGAAATGCAGGCTGTTACTGCTGACCATCGGGGGGAGGGCACAACCTCTCAGACTCTTTGGGCTAGAAAGGATTTAATGTGCTGCTTTGGGATGAAAATACAAGTTACCGTCAGTTACCTCTGTCCTATTTACAAAGTTTCTTTGTGAATGTTACATTTTTAATCTTTGAAGTGTCATAAATTTCATGATTTAATTATATACCACGCAGGTTTGTTCAGATAAATAACTTTGTAATCTTTTTAAACTGCTGATCTGGTGCTCTAACAAAGCGATTTCTGAGGAAAAGCGTCCAGTCAGTGGAGTGTGGGTGGAAGAATCACCCCATAATACAAAGTTGGACAAGGCATTTATTTACTTATCGTCACCGTCCACAGAAAAACATGCATCACAATTGTTACTGTTATGCATCATTTGGACACAGCAGCTGCTGTTTACTCTGTGTGAAAATTTCATGATGAATGGACCAACAGAAATCGCCCAAAATCACTTGGAAAAAAGTCCGGTTCCATTGACTTCCATTACAATGAAATGATGTTTTTGCCCTCTCCTGTAAAGTTGCCATTTTGGAGTTTTTCTTTGGACAGCGACGATATTAATATGAATATAGTTTAGTAACTAATCTTAGAACTTAGGTAAACTTTTGAATGTAGAACTTTCTGATCACTGTATAGTCCAGTAACTTTTTAGTTTTTGCTCATCATCAAATAAGTTCACCTCGATTTCCAAGTCATGTTTTGGTTCACAGAATAAATTAAAACAATGTTTATGATACTGTGGGCGTGGCTAATGAGCAGCTTGATTGACAGCTCTCAGTCAAACACGCATACAGAACTAGTATCATTATCCAGCATTTATGTGACAGTAACTGGACGAAAACAGTCCCTGAAGAACAGACGTGCAGATGGACAGCTAAGCAAACAAACAGAGCAAACAGAATGACGGAACGGACGAAAGACCAAATCTGGTATATGGATGAAGCACTTAACTGGCGGCAGGTCTAGCTTGCTAGTTTATGGTTATGTTGGTTAGCTTTAGCTCGCTAAGTTTCTCTGACTCTGAAACTGTTTTGTGTGTGCAGCCTTGTGATTGGTCAGGAAATGCTTATGGAAGCGTTAGTTAGGATTACTACTGCCCAGTTTACATGGAGAGGAGAGAAATATGATTACATACATCTGTCATTTATTGGTCACTAGAACATTACTCAAAGCATTTACTAGGTTTACATGTTCACTGTTTAGCTGCAGGAACAAGATTAACATCATTAGGAAGAAATTACAGATCTAAACTGCTGCGTCTTGAAGTACTGAAAATATTCACAGAATGTGACATAATAACCTCACCGGACGAGAAATGAGTCTCTTTGTGTGTTTAAGGTGGTAGTAACTTCAGGCTCCTGCAGATGGCGCTGCACGAGGATGATGGGGCTAAAAATACCTGCGGGGTGTGAGTGACGGGTGTGAGATTGAGAAGAGGTGCTATTGTGCAGTGAATGTCTCGTTCCATGTATGGAAAATGGCTCCAAAGCAGATGTTAACGATTGGCTAAAAGGAGGGTATTTGTATTTGGGCGTGCCAAAAACCATAGTGTGAAGGAAGTAGCTGAATCTGCAGGTGTGTGGAAGCGTATGGTCATACGGGTCTACCAGCAGTGGCTAAAATCCCAGTCTACTGGAAATTCTGCCAGGAAGGGGGTTCCACCAAATCTGACCTCAATGCGCAATTCTTTGATGCAAGAGTGTCTGAACACTGATGTGGCCTACATCCAGGAACTTGTCCAGTCCATGCCAAATCCAATCACAGATGTTTTTGGTGCTCGTGGAGGTATTACACGCTATTAGGTTTGTTTCATGCCATCAGGTATGGGTCATGAAACACAACAACATTCGAACAGTTAATATGGCGACTGTAGTTTATTTAATAGTTGATGCCTGACGGTGAAGCTTTTGAGGATCTTTTAACAAGCTTCTGTGACATGTTTAAAATTTGGTGAAAAGGTGAAAATGAAGAAATGCAAGAGAAATGCTATATGAGGTTTCATGTAGTTGGTTCATGTCCCAGTTGAAGATCTCAGTGGGGTACAAGAACATGCCACTTTACAAGTGTTAGTTCATGAAAAACTTCATTTTGTGTCAAACCAGTCTGGGTAGTATATAATTACAGTCAAGACACATGTAGCTAATGACATCTGGAATAAACACAAATGTATATGTAATGAATATGTGAATCATGACAATCCTAAATCTAATGTACATCATAAATGACACTTTAGGTGCAGATTAAGTACTGTTACAGTTTTGGGACAGCTGTCACTAATAACAGGTATTAAATCTGGAACGTCTGGCCGCTATGCGATAGTGCCCCGTACATCAGACCGGTGCATCCCAGGCTGTTAATGATCTACTCCGAAGCTCATATTTAAATCTGATAACTGCTGCTGCACATTCACGAGACACACGCAGTTCTATGAAGGGAAACTGCCACTGGACATTACCATTCATGAGACACTACAGCTCTGTTCAAAGCGGTCAGATTAAAACTTTATCAACTCTTTAATATTCAGAACACTCACGACTCCACAGCGGCGTCGGAGAGCGCAGGGCAGACGGGAGGAGGAGAAGGAAGAAGTGAAGAAAAGGAAAAAATCAAAGAGAAAGAAAGCTTACCAGTTTAACGCCGCTTTTATTCCCCTGCAGTGATCACATCCCCAAAAACGCTCCTCTCCCTCCTCCACCACTTCTCTAATGTGCTCTTAAGCTCAGTCCATCCTCACTGATTATCCCCTCCTCACCAACCGACCCCCCTGCAAACTCTCCCTCTCTCCCTCACTCTCACATCTTCCCTCCCTCTTTTTCTCCCCAGTTCCTCTTTCTTTCTCCCTCTCCCAAACTTCCTTCTCTCTTTCTCTTCCTAGGTTCTCTCTTTTTCTCCCTCTCTCACACAACTTCCCTCCGTATTTTTTCCCAATCTGTTTCTGCCCATTAGTTCTCCTCTCTCCTTCTCTACCACAATCTCTTACTCACTCTCTCACATTTTCCCTCCCTCTTTTTTCCCCAGTTTCTCTCTTCCTCCCTCGCAAATACTCCCTATTTCTCTCCCTCATCTCTCTTTCTGCCTCACATTTCTCCTCTCTCCATCTCTACCCCAACCTTTCTCGTTCTCTTCCTCATTATCTCCTTCTATTAGTCTCCCTCTCTCGCTCTCATGATCTTCTTAAATGTTCCTTGTTCTCTCTAACCCTTTGTATCCCTTCTTAGGTCTTATCCATTTCTCTTTTTACCATTCTATCTATTCTCTTTACCTCATTTCTCTTTTTCTCTCATCTTCTTTGATTTGTCTTGCTCTCCCTTTCCTTGATTCAACTACTCCTCTCTCGCTCCATATTTCTTATCCCTTTCTTTTTTCTCATTTCTGATCCCTTCGTCCCTTTTGCCTCACTCTCTCTCTCTCTCTCTCTCTCTCTTTCTCTATCTCATCCATACATCTACCCCGTGTACTATAACTCATTAACAGGAGGAGCATCTGAAGAAGAGCGATTACTGGATTGCCATTTATCAGTTATAGTCAACTATAATCATCTTTTAATATAGTACCAGTCAGAGACCATTCATTTAATATTCAGGCAAAACATGAAAAAGTTACATGTCTACAGGATATATTTAGTAGAAGATTAGATATAAGGTAATCTGCCTGCACGAAGAAGGAGAAAATCCAACTTCTAACAACCGTGCAAGACCAGGTAGACCACCATAACTGTCCCTGTCAGATTTCACATTGACCAGTTTCGTAAAACCACAGAAATCAAGGGAAATCATGGTGAGGACAAAATTACACCCATATACACCACACACACCGTGCAGTATCTGCTTGCAGCACAAACCCCCTCCCATCCCCTCTCTAATTTAATAAGAGGACAGAGACGTGGCTAGACTGCTCTGCAGTAGATGGAGGCCCTCATTAGAGCAAACCTCACTTTTAAACAAGCTCCTGTTTCTGCAGCCTACGACCAGGTCAGCGCCGACACGCCCACTGGCTACACTGACCTTTCCCACCACACTGACCACAGCTCAGCTCAGGTGAACACCCAACACCGCCTGTTTTTACCACCAGACCTGCTGAGTCAAAACGTTAATGAACTTTTCTCTCAAAGTAGTTTAGTCAGAAGTTCGTTCTCTCGTGAAGGCGCGCTACACTGCTTCGAACATGTTGGCTGGTTCCATGTTTTTAAAAACACCATCTGTATCCATACAGATTCAATCTGCTATGATGGTTGGATGGATCACTGTGGCTTTTTGGCAGATTGCTACCTTTCAGTAAATCCAGTTTAAGGCCAGATTCTCTAATCTCAGGTGATTAGCTTTTAATAAACAACGAGCCCCCAGTTCACAGCTTTTTATGGTAGCAATAATGCGGTTAATCACCCACTATTAAGTCTGGTCCACAGTAAAGAACAACGATAATGATGACACTCCCATCCGCAAAGAAGACGCTAACCATATGATATCTCAGTCAGTGAGGTCCACCCTGCCCAAACTGCGAGGAACATAATGACAGCGCTTCTGGTTTTAACTGCAGGGTCAATTCGGACGTTTGCTATAATTAACATTAACATCAGGGCTGCGATGCCTGTTATAGGAACAGACTTAACTTAAGGGAAATGCGCAGTGTCCAGCTGGGTGTGTAAAGTGAGACCAGAGCGTCGGGTATCGCAAGCTGCACATCTGTCTCCAGACAGAGGCCGGAGTTTGGCTGGAGCAGCTGCCTCTACTGCCCCGGGCCGGGGTGATTAACACCTCACTCACAGCTGGTGGGCCAGTAAATAGGCCACTGTTCTACTACAATATATAACTCTGAAAACACAAAATAACACAAAACACATGGCCATGTTCCAAGAACACGGAATAAGCATCAACTGGAAGAGTCAACCGCCACGACCAAGTAAAACGACAAGTGGGGTGCCAAAGTTTCAGTAACCAAATTACATGTTTTGCTGATTTGTTGAGTGTAGTAGTACTACCTCAGAAACACTCAACTCTTCTCCTTATCCATTTAATAGACTTCCATCGTAGTCTTCCATCTAACAGTTACTAACAGTTATCCTCTTCAGTATTGCCTATAAACTCCTGATCCTTTCTGTGTTTGTTGCTATACGAGGTCGACCTGAGGAGGATGGGTTCCCCTTTTGAGTCCTGGTTCCTCTCAAGGTTTCTTCCTCTTGCTCTGAGGGAGTTTTTCCTTGCCACTGTTGCCTTTGGCTTGCTCACTGGTGGCTTGGACCTGGATTTTCTGTCAAGCTGCTTTGTGACAAGGTCTGTTGTAAAAAGGGCTATATAAATAAATTTGACTTGATTATTAACTATAATATAGCATTTCTATGCTCATTTTAGTGCACAAAAGAATACCGGACATATTGGAAAACAAATACACATAAAATCTAAAATGTGCCAGAACTTTTGCATTAGCCTGGTTCTGCCCCCTCCCCCCCAAAATATGTTCAATTCAACAAAAAACAGTAATGGTGAATTCAAATATGCAAAAGTAGGTTCTCTGTAGTGGAGGTGTTAACTTGTTTTCACTTATGGTACCAAACTTTTGATGCAAACCATTTATAAATTCCAAATTACTGTAGAACTGAGCTGACTGTTAAGCCCTGCCCTAATTTGTATAGGAAGGTTTCCGGCAACACACAAAATATACTTTCAGATATGCAGTATCCAAAAACAAGCCCTAAAAATAATTAGACATGATAACCATTGTTAAACTGTGCTGAAGCTCTTTAGAAACTACTTTCCGAATCCTATCCAAATTGCTGTAAGGCAGCAGTAAAGCACAGAGGTAAAAAAAAGTCTGGGGCTGTTGGTGTTGGTGAGCTTGTGTCCATTGATGGAATCATGAACTCAGAAATCTACCAAGACTTGCAAAAGTGTGGAAACAACAGCTGCCTTTTGAAGGAACACTTTGCCAAAAACAAAAAGTCTTGCAATGGTCTGTGTAAAGTAAACGGCACTCGGTTTGACAAGGTTTTTGTGGGACCATTTTGGATATACTGACTGGTCAGGGAAGACAATATAGGCTCATTCAGATTAGCTCAGTGCATTATTTCCATAAAGTTTGGTTTGCTAGGTCCTCAAAAAGAGCAACCTCTTCATAGCATTGTCCTTAACTTGGCCAACCAACCAACCAACCTGTCAACCAATCTTTTGCCATACAATACCCCGAACTGTGGGGCTTACCAGAGCCTATCCCAGAGCTCACTGGGCAGAAGGCAGGTAACACCCTGGACAGTTCACGGTTTAAATTAAGTTATCTGTATTTGTATCTGTAACTGCCATCTTTTAAAGGTTTATGAACTGCTCACTCTAATGTGGTGGTCTCTAACCTGTAGAGCTACCTTCCTGCAAAGCCTAGTCCCAACCATGATTTGCCACATCTGCTCCATCTACTTAACCTACTTCCCAAGTCCCTGACTGGCTGGATCGTATGTATGTAAGCTGCAGGTTGGAGCTAAACTCCAAGGGTTGGTGAGTGCAGCCTGAATACATTCCTGTGTCTCAGCGCAAGAAGTGAAATTTAGACCTTCTGTTTCAAAATAAAATATTAAAGCTCCAATGTAGGGGGCTAAGACCACCCGCCAGGCAGTCCAGATGCTGTTACCAACAAAACAGAATGACATTAAGCACAAAAAAAGGAATTAGTAACTAAAGTCCAATGATTAAACAGGAACTGAGAGAAAAGTCGATTCCGTGCATTACAAGTATCCCTGAACAGAGGTAAAAGTATTACCTCGACAGATGGCAAATATGAAGAATTCAGGTTCTGAGCACACTGCTGCCAATACAATTGCCCTAGAAAGCACAGCATTGCTAAGTCAAATGCTTTTCTTTTATACTACAATAAGCGTAAACATAAAATACAAGAAAGAACGGGGTCCAGTCCTACGTGCTACATGATGTTGAACCTGAAGAACACGCGAAGGAACCCCACTTTATCAGTAGTTGGGAACAAGACCGCTTTGCGTATAGCTCACTGGAAAACCAATTTTAACCTTGGACAGTTTTAGGTATGCGCACATGTGCTTGACCTGAGCAGTGGTTGTGTAGAAGGAGGGGGGGGGTCGTTAAGAGCCTCAGTGAGGTCCTGCCAGAAGAACCTAACAGCAATCCAGTCAGTCCCAAATGGAAAATTCCATCACATGAGAGGGGTAATTTTGAAGCATGGGCCAATAACAATCAGTCAGGAGCTTTTCCAGCCCTGTCTTAGCCTACCTACTCATACCACAGACCCTTGACCATCTAGACTGGTTCTAGGAGTGGACAGTATGATGATATTTTATCGATATTGTGACCAACCGTCACACAGCAAACACATTTGGTCGTGTCCAAATCTTTCCCCTCAAGGTCACTGGATCCTTGAAATTATGAGGATATAATAAGAATATAATTCAATGTTGATTGCAATGAATATGATTCTCTGTTAGCACTCCTGCACGCTGCATGACAGTAAGTGTACAATCAGACTTCAGCACTATAGGCTAAAGCTGATACAGGATCTTAACCACCTGGTTTGCGTGAGGTTGTGATGTCAGTTCAATGTGCAGCAGTGTTTGGCTGTAATGGCTTTGTGATTCAGAGGATGTATGTAAAGAGAAACATATCAAGTCTGGAACATATCTAGCGACCACATGATGAGAAAACGCAATTCGTTTTCCCCCCACGGAAAAAAACAGCTTAGACCCGGAGCTCATAACATGGCCGTAAATGACATCACAACAGGATATTCGGGAGCAACCGTATTTGCGTGGGATGCATCTGGATGTCCTAGAATTAAAGATCGCAAACAATACATGTGATGTCGCAAATACAGCAGGTGTACGTGTGCGCACTCTTCAAAGGGTTAAAGCAAACTTTCAAGTTCACTGAATCAACAGTCTCTCCTGAGCCTCATCCACTGTGTACATGAAACGCTTCTGACAGAACAATAGCGGAGCCGAAACAGCCATCACAGCACTCAGTCATACAGCCTTAAATCACAGACTTGATCCTTTCACCGGGTTCCGTGCTTCTCGGATATCAAAGGTCTTCCATCGCCCTCAAATAATGCACTTCCATCCCTTTCAGCCCGCAACATGAAAGTGAATCCCACACTCCCCCTCATATTTCTCACTGCTACTCAGACAGCGCGCTGCTTGAAAGGACAGTCAATCATAAACTTTTATTTCATCCCCTGCCCTTTTTCTTCTTAAGCTCAGGCTGAGCTTTCTGGCACGTACAGAAAGTGTTTATTCAGCGAAGCATCAGTGTTTACTTAGAAGGCTTTTCTCCCATCCTCTAGGCAATGTAGCTTCTCTTTGTGTGCGCTTTAAACCATCTGGCCTTATCGCCCTGGGAAAATGACTCGAGCCCAGCCTGCTTTATCCCTGCCTTTACCCGTTCCATGCGCCACGACGGCAATGGCTGTAATTGCGACCAATGCCTCCGTATGAAAGTGTTTCTTGCCAAGACGCTGGCTTTGCAGCGTTGTGGCATTTGCTGCTGCCCATAGCAGGGCGTATGTGAGAAGAAAGTGGCCAGAACTGAGTCACGTTGCTAAATTCAATTATGCACTAGACGGGAGTGACTGGTTTAAAAGAGTCATAAGAATAGAGGAACGAAGACACGCGGTCCACCTTCTTACAGAGCCGTACAAGTACTGGTGACTCACCTAAACCTGGAGCTTTCATAAGAACAGGCTTTTTTTTAACGCTGCTCTTTAAGCTCTTTATAGTTTTGTGGACTGTGACTATAATTGTGGGCCGATGTTCATTTTGCAAATATTTTTTTTTGTGTTAGTACATATCTGCAAGTGCCAATACATCAACATTTATAAAATGTAGAGATGTAGACTAAATCTGTCCGGATCTGCATTGGAGAAATGCATTAACTGTATTTTCAGGATTACAATTGCAGTAAAATGAACAAAACGCAGATATTTTAGCGCAGCAGCCCAGTGTCGCCTTCATCATCTATGTTTCTGAAGTGTTATTAATACATAGATTTTTTTTCATATTTGTCACACTGAATTGATTCAGACATTTGAAGACTGAACATACGACCAAGATGACCTGAGCAAACACAAAATACAGTTCTCAAATGAACACTTGAATTACTAAAAAGCAATTGGCCTAGTCAAATTCCTGACTTGATCCTTATTTGAGACGCTGTGGCTAGACCTTCTAACGGCCAGTTCATGCTCAAAGGTGCAACTTCTAAGACCTTTTGTTTAAAAATAAACTCCAAAGTAAACTAAAAGGTGAATTCAGAGAAATAACAGTTTGACAGTGTGTCAAAGACATCTACTTATTGTGTTGTAAAGATACTGTGTCTACTGAAGTTAGCATGCTAACCAGCTAGCCCCGACCCATCCTGTCCCGTAATACCACTTTGTACCTGAAGAGGTGATAGTGAGTCAATGTAGAGTCAAGTCACATCAGTCCAACATGAGAGGATGAAGAAGTAGAGCTGCTGCCCCGACGGCATATTCTGACCTCTTATGAGTCATGTTGAAGGTACTTCTAGACTGGTAAGGAGTAAAGAGGGAGGAGGAGGAACTGGGTCTTTCTTCAACACCACCCACAACTTTCTGGTGACGTGTTGAGCCCTTGTCATTTGGAGTATAAATTCGGCAGGTTGAATCGCTGTACAGATTTGCTTTTAAGAAAAGTAGGCTGCAAGATTTCTCTACACTGATGTGGAAGACTGCTTGTTGTTACTGCCAATAGGTGGGCTAACCAGCGATTAAGGTTAGGGGCCAATTACTTCTTCACATCTGAAGCAGAGCTGCACGATATTGGGAAAAAAAACAACATTGCAATTTTTTCCCCCTGCGATATATATTTCAATATTCAAGAATTTACACCAGATGACTTGAACATCAGTATTTAGACACATTATTCATTGTAAAATGATTGGGGTGAAAATAATATGAATTACAATAAAAAGCAGAGAAATGACTCATACTCTTGTGAGTAGGCCGGAATGATTAATCGTTTTTATATCGAAACTGCAGTAATTTTCGATTCGTAAGAGTTGCCATTTTTAATAATAGCCTATGTTTTTATATATTCCTCTTATTAAAGGTAGAAAGTAATAACATGGAGTTTGGGAACCAACTATAGATGACTTAGATTAAACAAAAGAACCCATGTGCTATGCAGATGAACACACCTTAATTAACAGGCAGTCTGTCTGGCGGGATAACTAGCTGCATTAAGACCTCCAGCCACTTCGCTGGATGCATTAGTCTTTATAAACTACACAAGGGACGGCTTTCACTTGACAGAAAATTATGGCAATTTACATCACAATTTCAGTATTAGTCGGAAAAATCGCAATTACAGACATTACCCGTATCGTTCAGCTCTACTTGTGAGTGTGAACCATCTCTTCTGGAACTGTAATGCTCTGTAATCGGTTTCAGTGCACCAAACACAAAAGCAGGTAAGCGCTGTGACTACTCTTCTCTGTGCATCCGAGAAGCCTTAAATCAGAGTCCAGGAACCGGGCAAGTTTTCTGTTGTATCAAGCAATAAAAAATTATATTTAATTTCATTTGTCTTACTTATGCTAAAACAGTATATTGTACAGCCCTGATCTGAAGCATCTGAAACCACTTGGTATGACAAATATGCAAAAACAGAGGCTATCTAGGGCCACGTTTTTTGCCACGACACCACTTTATCACGCGTCTGTTGATGTTTCTACATTTCCGATATTACCATGTATCCCTGCCGAAAGCCTATCCTATGGAAGCCCATTTCCGCCACTTAAAGAAAAAAAGGCCATATAGTAAGTCGTAATTATGAGAAAGTAAAAATTATGAGACACTAATTCATAATTATGAGATACTGTATGACCTTTTTTTTCCCTGAGTGGCAGAAACGGTCTTCCATACTATTCAAATAACCCATCCTGATAAAGAATTTTGTTCCGGAATGTTTCCGCATTCATTCATTTTGTTTTTTCATGTTCATTCATTTCATGTTTTTTGCCAGTCCGCTTGCTTGTTTATGTACGCTGCTCACTAATAATTATCGGGCTGACGAGCACTGTGTATGCTCTTAAAGGTACTGAGTAAAAAGTGTAAATAATGGAGGCTGTCATTAGTGGATGATTACAGATATTTCCATCTACTTTCTTTCCAAATGCCAGCTAAATAACACGGTGGCCCAGCATGGATATACAGCAACTGAAAACGGCTGCTGCATATTCTCGGACTCGAGCATGACGCTGCGAAAGTGTTTTAAGCACTATGTAGGTAGAGGCAGGAAATAAACAGTTGGTCGAGTCACTGCAGAACAGAGTGGCTGCCAGGGTACCCACTCACACGCTTGCCTTTGGCGGCTATCATTACCATTGTCATCCTGCCACGGAGCCTGCCTAGGACTGGGTGGGTGGAGACATCATTCAAGAAGTGCTGCTTTGTACCCGAACGTTCCATAAGTGGCCCGAATCTTGTGAGGTGAGTCACACTTTTGAATGGCGTGCAAACAGTGGTCAGTCCACTCAAGGCCTTCACTTATTCTGTAGGCTAGCTGCACGACAAGTCGTGGGCTTACTTCGTTAAGGGTTATTCTCTGCTGAAAATCCTACATAATCCACTAAAGCCAATCTGCATGAAAGAAAGGTTTCGTGAACACGGATTAGGCCTAATCCATGACTAAAACCCACTTTCAGTGAAAAGAAATGCATTTAAATGGGTGTTCAATCCATGAGCCTGGTCTAAACATTCTAATCCATATGGGAGCTGTAACTGGTTCAATGACTCGCTTGCATGGGATGCGCAAAATCTACTGCATAACATGTACCATGAAAAGGTAAATGTGCATAATGGCCATTAATTAGAAGGTAATATTTCAGAAAGCCTCCGCAACTAAGTATAATATTAACGTTTCTTCAGTAATTAGCATGTCCCCACTTCATCACTGCTTCCAGGTCTTCATCACTCCTTCCATTCTGTTCCGAGACCTGCTTTCAGTTTTGCAAAGAAATCTGCCGGGATACTTTTCCAAAGTTCTGTCTTAGAAGTTGGTTTGGCATTTTCTGCTACTCACCATCCAAGTAAACACATGCAGTGGTGTTGAGGTCTGGACTCTGGGGTGGTCGGTCCATTGTTCTGAGAACACCAGCAGCTTCTTTGTTGGATGCGTGCGTCTCCTTTACTCGGTGAGGAGCTTCTTGAGCAGCTACACATCCTTTCAGACCCATAACATTGAGGGGTCTTCTCGCAGTGGAAGGATGGACAGAAACACCTGTGGATGATCTCAGATCTGAAGCAGGAGTGGAGCTTGATGTTCTCCTCGCTTTGAAAGATAAAAGCTTTAAGTGCTGTTTATCTGATGGGGGCAGTTTCGGTGGCCTACCAGGTCTTGAACAGTTGTTAGGAGGCCCGTTTTTTTTTCCCTGTAGCTGTACATCATTGTTTATACTCTAGTTTGACAGCTCATGGCTGTTACGACTGGAAATTAAACAGGGTGGTCTCTGACGTCTGCACAGTACTATATAGGAAACCCGTATACACCATTGATGTATTAATTACGAGGCCAGTTCTAATGATTATATAATTGCCTAATCGAAAGTATTTGAGATCATTCGTAATGATTTGTCATATTAATTCATTACACAATCATTTTATGCTACAAAATATGAATTATGTGTGTTGGCTCGAGGCAAATAAGTGTAAAGAAAAGAAATCATTAAAGGCATTTACTAAGAAGTTACTTCACAAGAAGGGAAAATTGTTATGACTTAGGGTTCTAACATGTTTAGAGGGCACTACAAACACTGTTGGCTTATTTGTTAGCTATACATGCTAACTGTCTTTAGCACGTATGCTAGCAGAATTTTTATTCTTAGGGTTTTATTGCTTCTTGTCGCTTTCCCTGCTGTGAGCCAAAAACCCTTGTCTTCAAAATGTGAAGCATCTTAGATTGTTCTTAGGTTCCTATGGTATTCCAGGTGCTTGCTATGGTGTTGCTAAGTGTTTACTATGGAGTCCCTACTTTGGCACCTCATTCATTCATATGAGAAATAATTGTCCATTTAACGATGACTGTATGAAAAAATAATTAAAAACGTAATAAAAGTACACAGTTCCCGATCAGACCGAACATTCCGGAGTCGGAAAGGTCTGGGACGAGTTAGCGGACAAAAATCCAGCAGACAGCTAATAAGAAGAAGATTATAAATCACTACCACAACCTCTAATTTATCACCAGCTCAAAGTTCACGATCGTGACAGCCGTATTAATCACATACTTAAGAAGCACTGGGGTAACCTGGAAGAAACAACCCGAGACACCGCAGGACGTGAAGGTGACATTCCAAAGCTGGCTGGCTGCCTCCTCGTTCCAGAGAACCTCGTTCACCTGCGGCCAGCTGGCTCTGGCCTGCCATTACAGAGACGCTGTGTGAACTCTGACCTTGAGGCCACGGGAGGGTTATGGAATGCCTTTGTGTTTCCCAGACACATTGAAAGTTCCAGTAAGGAAGATAAAGAGAGCAGAGGAGTTCCTGTTGTGAGTTATAGTCAACCCAATTAGGCAAATTCCACAAACCGGCCATTTCTCGTCTGTCGAGGAGGCATGGACTGTCTCCACAATGCGGGCTGAGGGGAGGAGGAGACTGAACGACAGCTAAATGTGTCAAGGCATGCTGTTCTTGTGTAGTACAAGTGATCTTGAGATTAGAGCCCTTCGGATGGCCAACTCGAGTGGCCCGGGCACTCAGTTCGGCATTTCAAGTAAGAAATAAGAATCAACCAGAGAAAAAAGAAAGATGAGTGAAAGCAGTTGTGAGGAGCAGAGATGCAACGATGCTCCAAGTACGTCTCAACCCTATTAGAGAACGAGCCAGACCAAAAGTTCTAGAGCAGCCATGAGTTTGGCCCTGAAAGCAATTTAGATTCATTCAGCGTAGTGCAGTTTATGGCTGAGAACTACTTTGAGCAAGCTGGTTTTAGGCGGCATGTTTCCATCCAGCCCCCGCAAGTAAAGACTCGCGCCTCGTTCTCTGGCCTCAAGATAAAAGTGATGAGTTTCTTCTCAGTTGCATCATTTTATAGATGAATATATACGCGGTCCGGAGAGCGCTGACAGAGAGAGTGACACGTGTGATTAAGGAGAGAGAAAAACGCTCCAGTTGCTCAGCTTGACCGGCTCTGTGGGTTGCGTGTCTTGATCCTCTGACAAGCCGGGTGCAGCTGTCCTGCTCAGGCCAAGCAGGGTGAAGAGCATTTCTCAAGGATGGAGCAGATGAGCCCTGGAGTGAAGCCCTCATGGCCTTACACGACACTTTGGTGTTTCCACAAAAACCAAGCACAGGTATTAATCCATCCAGTGTACACACACTGCACGCCTACGCCAATATAAACTGCAATAAGACTCTACAAGGAGTCTCCTTATTGCAGGGACACTACTGATCCCCTGCTGTCTGAACTGTGTTGAGTTAAACCATACGGCTACATGTCCAGTTTATGTTATTATATTTGACCTGACCTGTTGCTGTTACTACACTTCCACTGTATTTCTGCTCTCTTGATGATCCACTCCTGCCACCGTGGCTCCTAGTAATAATACTTTATTCATATTAGATTTTAATGATGGTCTTTACTACCTCATATCTCTATAGTGGATTTATACATATGCTGCTCTTGTTTATGTCTTGTACTTGCTCATTTATGTATATAGACATACCTCCCTTGTCTTATTGTTATTATTATTATTATTATTATTATTATTACTATTATCTCTTAATATGTTTCTTAGTGCAATATCCACCAAGGCTGCTCCTGCATATGTCAAGTACATTACCTATTTCATATATGTATATGTACTCTTTTCATTTTCATAACCTGTGGTTAATAGCTCTTCTGTAACCCCCACTTTATTTACTCTGATTAACGCATATACATACTGTTCTAGTACTCTGCTGTTACTGTTTGTTGTTAATAGCTCTCCTGTAACTATTTATTCTAGTAATGTATGTCGTCTTCTGTGCAATATGTATAGTACTGCGACTCTGCGAATTTCTTCGGGATTAATAAAGTTTTATCTTATCCTAAAGATCATTGTGGTTTTTTCCCCCCATTTTCAAGCACAGATTCCAAACCCATAAGCCCACACTGTAATAACCAAAAGAAGTACTCATGTTGACAATTCAGGACCTACATTCACAGCTTTTTACATGATTAGCCTTAGAATGCATTGTATATGTGTACCACAATGCACATTCGGCCATTCTTAAGGCTTAGAAGAGTGCAATAACAGCATGGCCCTGTCGGTGGCATTGAAAGGCATTCAAAGCTGCACTGTTTCTGTGAAAGCATCCCGACAGAATGGATTCTCTCTGAATACAGAACCCTAAGAATTGTGGACAAGTCTCCTTATTAAGCAGCTGCAGTCCTTATTAAGCAGTTCTTTTCAGACAGGCTATTAATGTACGCATGTCTAGACTTCCCCATAAATACTGACTCATGGTGACTGCCCTGGAGGATGGAAATGACCAAATATAAAAAACAAACTTAAAAGGGGGGGGGGGGTATATGACTTTTTTATGAAACTTTTCTTTTTTCCTTTTTTTGTTTAGCTCTTTTTTGTTTTATCCTCTTTTTCTGCTCACCTCAGGTCATTAGGTACATCTACATCGTGTCTACACTCATTGTCCTTTTTATCAGTTCCACTTACCATACAGGAGCAATGTATAGTTCTACAACTACAAACAGTTGTGTAAGCCTCTTCCCACCCTGTTCTTCAATGGTCAGGACCCCACAGGACCACCACAGAGCAGGTATTATGTGGGTGGTGGATCATTCTCAGCACTGCAGTGACACTGACATGGTGGTGGTGTGTTAGTGTGAGTGGATCAGACACAGCACTACTGCTGGACACCTCAGTGTCACTGCTGGGCTGAGAATCGTCCACCAACCAAAACTATCCAGCGTCCTGTGGGCAGCGTCCTGTGCCCACTGATGAAGGACTACAGGATAAGCAAAACACACCGTGCAGCAACATGAGCTATCGTCTCTGACTGATGAGGTAGGAGTATGAGTGGACAGTGAGTGGACACAGTGTTTAAAAGCTGGTGTGATAGTGTGTGCTGCGCTCAGTGTGTTAAATACCCCCTGGGATTTTGTTGGCTTACTAATCAGGTGTTGGCTACAGCGGCACTGATGCTAGCTTCAATGGCAACAACGTTTGGTTTAAGAATTTTTCTTCTGGGAATGCTCTTTCATAGTTCCGTAGCTCTTTATTTTCAGGGACCACACCAGCACTTTCATTTCAAGACATTCAAGGGGTCCAAGAGTTTAACTAGGAGATCCTAGACCCCTCAGGACCCCCTGTGTTTCACACCTTGGATGCGCCGGGACAAGTGACTGACCAGCTGGGTAAACCAATTTGCTACAGCACCATTCTGAAGGAGATCAGTGCTACATCTCTAGGTGGTCAATAATACCAAGACGTTCTGGGGGGTCCAGGTGGATAATTAGGCAGCCCTGCACCCCCTGCACTTTGCACCTTGCTTGTGCTGGTACGAGTGGATCAGTCACAGAAGTGCTGCTTGAATTTCTGAACTCATTCACTGTCCGCTTTATTAGACACTCCTACCTTGTAGATGTACAGTCCGAGACGATAGCTCATCTGCTGCTGCACAATTTGCGTTGGTCATCCTCTAGTTCTTCATCAGTGGTCACAGGACGCTGCCCACAGGACGCTGTAGGCTGGATATTATTGGTTGGTGGACTGTGTTCTCAGCCTCAGATGTTTGTACCAGCACTCATACCAGCTCTACACCACGTCAGTGTTGTAAATGATCCCCTCTCTGTGGTGGTCCTGACCACTGAAGAACAGGCTAAGTCTAAGAGGGGCTGGCAAAGCATGCAGAGAAACAGATGGACTGAAGTATATGAGTAGTGGAGCTGATAACCTACACAAGGAGTGCAGGGAAGTCTCAGTGAGTGCATATATGAAAAAGCACCCCCCCCCCCCAAACACACACATACACACACGACCACCACAACACAGCGAGGGTCTTGCCAGTAGCTCCAAATGGTTAAATATAAAGACACAAGCGGAATAAGAATCTCAGTAATCAGTAACCAGTAGAAGCAACCCAGCAAGTCCTGGCTTTAGCGTTACAGGCGCTCAGGTTTCAGGAGTCTGCTTCCCAAAACTCCGCGTCTTTTGTTGCATAGCCCACATTAGTGAGATTCCTGCGGACAGAGCGCGTCAGAGCCACGCTGGACATTACCACGCTCTTAATAAGAGAATGGGCTTTTTTAGGACTTCCATTCCAGTAGTGAGGTGAAGTGAGGAGGGGGGAGGCGGTGAGCCGAGCAGCGGAAGTTAATTTCACAGAGGCTTTAAGAAGAAGTTTCACGTTACTTACACATTCTTCAGGCGGGCCAGTGGTGGTCGAAGCAGCACCGAATCCGAGGAGAGCCAGACCGCTGAGCGCCACATAAATAAAGAGCAATGGCGGGTTAGCTGCTGTAGCCTATCACTCCTGCTCTCTCCCTCTCTCTTTCCCTCTCTCTGGAGTAAATAGTTACTGCTGCCCGCGTTTGTGGGAAGGACTCTGAGCTGTGACGTTCTGAGCCCACCAGGAGACAGAGGGGGAGGAAAAGTGGGAATCAGTCTGCCTCGCGAGCACGAATGACACACACAGCCCACTGGAGGCTGGATCATTAGCCTGCTTGTCTGGGGCACCAGGTAGAGGGAGGGAAACAGAAAGATGTTTTGTTTTCTTCTTCTTCGTCTCTTCTCTCTGTTTCTGGTAGCACTGTGTCCAAAATTAGCGCCTGGAATCTCGACAAAATGAGTCGTTTTCCCATGAAGCTTAAGTTGGCTCCATATTCGCCAGTTAAAATTTTCCCGTTCCACCTTAAGCAGCGCAGGAATTCGCTACTTTTTGGCGCCCGAGGTGCCTCAGCATAGTTCTAGCGGGGACGACGAACCGCAGGAGTCGCGCGGAGGCTTCGCTCGCGCCGTGTCGCGCACGTGGCAGCCGGGCGAACTCCGCGCGGAACGAAAACACTACGCGAGGAAGCCTGTGATTGGTCGGTTCCAAAATAAGGGGGCGTGTCGTGAAACAAAGATGGAAACGATTATTTTGAGGAGCTTCGTTTCACAAGAAGTATTCAGCAGTAAGTGATTAGTTTCACTGAATACTTCCTAAGCGTAAGACGTTAAGTGTGTTATTCAGTAGTACTAACTAGTTGTAAACTAGTTGTAAGCACCAAAACATATCGGCTATCGATATGTCGAGTGGTTCACCAGAGGACGAGACTGAAGTTGGCTTCCTGGTTCAAATTTTCCCGTTCTACCTTAAATGACACAGAAGTTACATTCGCCAGCTTCTTGTTCGAATGTACCCGTTCCACCTTAAATGGCACAGCAGTTCCATTCGCCAGTTTCATGTTCGAATCTTCCCGTTCCACCTTAAATGGGGCGGTAGTTACAATAACCAGCTTCTTGTTTGAAATTTCCCGTTCCACCTTAAATGGCACAGCAGTTCCATTCGCCAGCTTCTTATTCGAATTTTCCCATTCCACCTTAAATGGCACAGCAGTTCCATTCGCCAGCTTCATGTTTGAATTTTCCCGTCCGACCTTAAATGGTGCTATAGCTACATTCACCAGCTTCTTGTTCGAAGTTTCCCGTTCCATCTTAAATGGTACAGCAGTTAAATTTGCCAGCTTCTAATTTCCCAGTTCCACGCTAAATTACACAGCACTTACCCCTACCAGCTTTATTCAGATTTTCCCATTCCATCTTAAATGGGGCAGCACTTACATTTGTTTTTTTTTTTTGTTTTTTTACATATTAGTTTTTTTGTTTGAATTTTCAGCAAGAAGCTGGAGAATATGAAGCCAACTTTGACTTACCATCTTGAAATAATGACTTTATTCAAATGTTCACTCAGTATCTAGAAACAATAACTTACTTTCTAGATTTTCTATATATATATAAAGCTACAAAATAAACTCTTTCTCCATTATTTTTAATATTCTCAGTGTTTTGAGAAACACAACCTAAAATACACCTATGAGGTATTCTATCATATTACCTGGTCTAAGTAACTTGTTGCTCTGTAACAAGCTGTATAAAAATACATACACAGTAAGCAGCAGCGTGGATGCAGGCAATTTGTTTCCTAATGCACTGCAGAGTTATCCATCATCAGGCATACACACTGTATTGATTTTAGCTGTAATGTACTTGTAGTGTGCACTCTGCAACAACTTATATTAAATGACTCGGGTCAGGATCGGGATCTAAAAGCCAAACTGGGACATCCCTAGTTAAGATGTGGAGATAGTAAGTCATCATTTCGGCATAGTAGGACAATATTAGATGAAAATGAGACACCAGGTCAGATTTTGATGTATACTGCTGCCAGAAACATCCTGGAGGAGGTGTTTTTATTCTTCTCCACCAGGCCAGAAGAACTGCCTCTATATGTTTACAACTGTGGGCTGCTTCTAAATTTGCAATGATCTTGTTTTTCTTTCCTTTTGTTTTTTCCTTCGCCGGAATCCTGTGCTATTTCCGATTAGAGCAGTCTGTAACCATTGTGTTTGTCACTGAAGTAATGAGTGCAATAGGAAGGTGACTCAAATCGAACAACAACTCCCTATATATATAGTCCTTCCAGCATCAGGAACGGAAGTTTGTTAGGCGTCTTATTTCGGGTTAATATAAAATGCTGAAGTTGTAGAGTGAGAGATGTGAGCAACAGTGCAACAGCACAGCAGCCCAGGAGCTGAAACAACACAGGAGAATTAAATTAAACCCAAAAAGGAATTATGGATTCAATGTGAATGAATAAAATTGAGCTGGAAATCCAGCAAATTTAACTAAGCTCACCAGACAAGGATGCACAAGGGTGATGGGGCTATAAATACCTGCGGGGTGTGAGTGACGGGATTCATCGATTGAACAGAGGTGGTACAGCGCAGTGAATGTCTCGTTCCTTGTGTGGAAAATGGGTCCAGAACAGATGTTGATGATTGGCTAAAAGGAGTGACTGCATTTGGGCGTGCCAAAGACCACAGTATGAAGGAAGTAGCTGAATTGGGAATGATGGAGCTCCATGATCAGAAATGATCGAGAACTAAACATCCAACATCAGTACCTGACCTCACTGATGTAATGAATACAATCAAAGCCTCACAGCAATGTGAATAGAGACTCTGGGACAATCACACATGAGCCAAAGAGTCACTGTCCCTAACCCTGGGCTGTAGAGCAGTGGAACTGCGTTCTCTGGAATGATGGAACCCCATCCCAGTACTTTCGGGATGTGTTGAAGTAATCCCGAACTAATCATCCAAGTTAAGTACCTGACCTCACTGACGCGCTGAATACAATCAAATCCTTACAGCAATGTGAATGGACACTCTGGAGCAACCATGCATTAGCCTAAGGGTCCAGTGCTTTCCAGTACTTTGGGGATCAGCTGAAGTGATCCAGAACTAATCATCCAACATCAGTACCTGACCTCACTGACGCAATGGATACAATCAAATCCTCTCAGCAATGTGAAACAAACCTCCAGTGTAAAGCCTTCCTAGAAGAGAAGAGGAGGTTACTCCAGCAAATGGGGACAAACTCCTCCATTAACACCCTTCATTTAGGAAGAGACGCTGGAAGAGCAGGTGTCCACAACCATGTGGAGACATAGTTTACTTTGTGCAGATGTTAAAAAACCAAGTCGGCTGATTCCAAGCATAGAAGTGAGGCCCAGACATCTGACTATATAAACTATACTGGATGGGAATTACAAATAATACTCGGCTTCCTCAAAGAGAGGTTTGGAAATAGATATACAAACACAGTGGCCAACATAAAATCACTGCATGCCAGATACACACTAACTGACCATCTGCATTTAGCCTAAAACTTTGCATATCACTCTATTTGCCTGTATTCGATCTGGATAAGCAGCAGCAGAAATGAAGCCCAAATCCCTCTTTCCGTTATACTGACGACCCACTGACAGCAGACAGGCTGAGCATGATATTATGGGCTCTAACTAAACTGAATACATTATATGTACATCATCTAAATGAGAACAGGCGGTGCATCTGGAGAGGGTTCTGTTAGAGACAGCCTGAGTGTTTCAGCCTGGGGTAAAGTACATTGGCCCATCAGGAACAGCTGCTGGATGGGGTAAGCTCTGAAGGCTTGGTCAGCCTGCGGGCTGGGTGGCAGAGGGGTGGAGGGGGGGGGTGCTTGTTGCTGAGTTCGCATGTACAGCCCCCCTCCACCTCAAGCAACCCGAGACATCTGTGACACGTTTCCTTCCTCCATTTCACGAGTTCTACTCAGGGAACAACGCTGGTCACAGGCAGAGGTTTGGAAACAGCATGGGAACATGTTGAACGAACTTTGCACCTGTTCTGCTGTTTTTTGTTTTTTTTTTCCCAGAAAGAAAAAAGAACTAGATAAACACTCGAGAACCGGCTTTCAAGACCAATTTCCAAGTAAAAACACATGAACAGAGAGAATGTATGTATCGATGTATATTTAATGGGAAGATTGATAAACGTTAGGGACAAAAAACAGGACTGTTCCAGATGTGGGAAGCTAAATGGAGTACGTCAGATGGCTGCTAACAAGATTCCATTCACACTTTAAATGGCAATTCAATTTGTCCACAGTTGCTGGCAAGAGAGAAATATCAGTTATCATCCTAACTCGGCCATCTCATTACTCAAGGGGAAGTATCTTCAACAGATGCTGCATCTACATCAAGACTTCTTCATAAGAGAACACCACATATGACCAGTCAAATTAACAGGCATGTTACTACGTTCAGTGTTCAGGTAGCTAACTAAGAGTACAAGAGACTAATTCAAGGGATGAACCAACATCAATACTGGGGTGGTGGTGGTTGCACAAAGTGGCAATGCAGACAGTAACTTCTCAGTGACTGAAGCATATCTAATACCATGTAATACCTCAACAAGCACCAATAACAGCTGTGATTGGATTTGGCGTGGACTCCACAAGTCTGCACATCAAAGAATTGTGTAGTTGGGCCAGATTTTGTGGCACAGTTCTGATGAGAATTCCCACTAGACTGGGATTTTAGCTACTGCTGGTAGACCCATATACCGGTGCGCTTCCATACACCTGTAGATTTGGCAGGCACGCCCAAATGCAGTCACTCCTTTTAGCCTATCATTAACATCTGCTTTGGAGCCATTCTCCACACATGGTACGAGACAGTCACTGCACTGTAGCACCTCTTCTCAATCTATGGATCCCGTCACTCACACCTGCCCCATCATTCTCTTGTAAGTGCCATCTGCAGGAGCCTGAAGTTACTACCACCTTAAACACACAAGGTGACTCATTTTTTTGTCCATTTTTTTACCATCAAGGTTACAAATAAAAATATCTGAAGACATGAAGGTTCACTGGTGGTTTTGGACAGCAAATAAAAAGTCTTGTAGACATGTTTTTTTACTGACCTGTAAAGAACAAGCTAGTAAATTTCTCTACAATTCACAATTTCACATCAGAACGCTGACTGACAGATCTCAGTAACAGAATTTTGCACAAACCTCTGTGGAATTCGGCTTTAAATGTATTTACTATTTAGCGAGTGAACATTTCTTCTGACATTAATGATATTAGTTTAGGGTTTGTTCTCTCTTCGCTGCAGAAACAGCTTCTACTTTTCTGGGAAGGCTTTACACTTGAGGTTTGTAGAATCTAATTGCAATTAGCTACAAGAGCTTTAGTGAGCTCGGGTTCCTGCGGTTCTTGATCATTAACTAATCCCGAATGTATTCAATGATACTTCATGACTCCAGAGAACATAGTTCCCCCTCCACGTAGCCCAATGCCGGGGGGCTTGGCATACGCTTGGCGAGCATGATGACCTTTGGCTCATGTGGGGCTGCTCCGGTGTCCCATTCTATTGGTCAGTGCTTTCCTACTGACAACATTACACCGGTTCACAACTGTGTGATAGCCTCCCATAAGACAACTGGCCCAGACCAGAGCTTCAATTAAAACCAAATACAGATTCAGATATGAACCTCAATAAGTCATAACTGGAGCTCCAAAAAGACACAAAAAATCTAAGAGCACGCAGGTCAGCCATTACAGTGAGTGTGTCTGGACTTTAATTGGCACATATTATAAAAACACATGGTAAATCATTTAGACCGCTCACATGGTCGGTGTCATTTGACATTTGAGCTCAGCAACTCTGGATACACTGGACTTCCCATACAGAGTTACTGTTACTGCATACTAGAGCTGCACCCTCTTGTGGTCGACTGGCAGAGGGGTGACACAGGGTGCCAGCAGTGATTGACTGCAATGCAGCACACAGAAAATCCACGTGTCATCACAGCGAGTAGAAGACGGCTCACTTCTGGTAAACAGCGATACAGAACAGTCACGTCTTCCCTTTCCTATCAAGTTAAAAACAGGCCCACAGATTCATATTAATTGATTAAATATTGACAAAATATTGAGCTGGGAAAATGACCAGATTGTGCTGGCCCTCCACAGCGGGGTTCGTGGCCATAACCCATTCCATCAAGGTCATGAGATGACAATCCTAATCACGACCGGACAAAACCTCTGGATTGACTTTTGCAAAGCTGCTTATGAGAGAATAACACATAAGCAGTGACCAGTGATGGTTATTTGCTCTCTCAAGAATTCCAAGTGATGATCATTTTCCAAATTATACTTTTAAACTGTGCTCAACAATTCAACATATGAAAAGGCACGCCTCATGGTGTACAGTAAATAGAAGTACGGCCTCAAAGAGCCTCTTTTCGGAGTTGAGTGTGAGGTTCGGTCAGTGCTCGGACACCAGCTTGACTGTGTAGGAGACTCACATAGTATCTCAGATACTGAATACTGACATACTCTTGACAGGTCAGGTGCTGTAATGCTGGATAGCCAGTCATTTTTCTTTAAATCGCAGATCATTATGAGAGAGTCTACATCACCTCATGTTTAATTACCTTTCACTGTGGGAAGGAAAAGCCCCCTAATGCAGGAGAGCCATCCAAGACTGAAGTCCAGCTCACCTACTAAGCCAGAAACCAGTTGAATCAGGTGTGTTTGAGCATGGAAAGTGACCAAACCGTGCTGGACTCTGGCCCTCCACAGCAGAGTTCTAGTTCCTGCCCTGATGAGGTCATTCACTGAATGGATTTTAAATGTGAATCAGAGTCTGCTTTCCTAAAAGCACAGTCATTGTGCCAGTCAAAAGTCCCAGTCATTATTAAATAGCAGTAAAAGAGAAAGATATACAGAGATAGATAGAGAGAGAAGGAAGAAAGAGAGAGGGAGAGTCACGATGACTTACAGGAATTCCTTACATTTTTTCTTAAGTTTTTTTTTTTTTTGCCTGGTTTATAGACTGACAGACAGTTTTTATCCACAAGCCATCAGGCTTGTGAACACCTCCTCCCCCCTTCTGCTCTGAAACTGGCTGAACTCTGACTCTGTCATGCACCCATTAATATGAGCCCAATACATATTCTGCTGCTACTGTTATACCATACTGTTTACCTTTGTACTTGTACAACGCACTTTACACATGCATATGCACTTTACGCACAACTTGCACATGCATCCATACAGTACTGTACTTTCACTTCTTATTTTTCTATCCTTTTTATATTGATATTTATTTTTTAAGACTGTCGAGAATGGAGGAACTGCAAAGTAAGAATTTCATTGTACAATGTAACTGCTTGTTATGCTGTGCATATGACAATAAAACTCTTGAATCTTGAATCTTGAATCTTTATTGACAGTGATGCAGTTACAGTTGCCCCCATTCCTTTTTACAGACTGTAATATGTACAAAACATGTTGTTAACTTAATGTACAAATAAATCAAGATGATTAAAAACACTGGAATGATTTAAAACATGTCCCTGCACCCAGAGGCCATTCTTGTTGCCAGTCCTTTAGCATGCACAGAGCCAAGAAGGATACTCAAAAACCTTTTTTTCCATCGACAAAGTGCCAGCGCTCATGCCAGAGCTGGTGCTGGTTCCCAGGATCTATTGAACCCCTTAGGAACAGGCCCACTTTCCCAACGGTTTGAGATCCGAGTGATTTCGTATCTGGATGTGGGCAGTCCCTAGTCCAGAAGCAGATGTCAGTGGATGATGCATAAAAAACAACATGGCGGAGCATGTTCTTCCTTCAGCAGACGCTGATGGGTCTTTAGCTTCTGCTTTCGCTGTTTTCACTCATTCTCTCGTGTTTTTTGGACAATCGCAGCATTAACAGCTTTACATGGTGACGACAACGCCACAACGTTTTGCTGCCACTTGTTCCATGGGTTCCTCAGTTCCAAACCAGCACTAATTTTGCCAGCCACAAACCTTTTTCTTTTTTTTTTGGTGGAAAAGGAATGGTTTGAGAGTTTGGCACCGGCACCGTGTCATCGGAAAAGAGCTAAAAGATAATCTGATCATGACATTTTTATCACCCATGCAAAGACATCCAGAGCAGGTTGAGTCTTTAGTAAGATAATGTAGAATATACAGAAAGGTCCAGAAATATTTGGACAGTGACACAATTCTTGTAGTTTTGGCTGACCAAACATCATTCATGGCCTTGCAAAAGTTCATAGGTTTTTCAAGGAGGAGAGTCAAGAAACTTTTCAGTCATGGCTACAGAAGTGCTACGTATGATGTTGATGGCTTCGCGTTACTGGTATCAGGTAGAGGACAGTACGGGCTGTGTATCCTTCAGCAAATGTGTCAAGTGGTAGTGACCCATTACTTCATAGCTGCTGTGATCAGTGCTTAGCCGTTAACGTTAGCATTTTGATAACGTTTGTAGAGCTGCTAAAATTCTGACCGGTAGTTTTATAGTAATATATGTGATCTGTGGCTTGTTGTTCAACCTGACAGCTGCAAAAGCAGCATCCCTCTTTCTGTTCGCCATATTTACATTTACGCACCAGAGAACACTGTGCTACACTTTCAGTCTGGGGTCGTGGGGCGTCCCAAATGCCATGTTGCTGCTCTTCCATAACGTCACACTACACGGCGCCCACTGTACTGAAAATCTGTCGGCTACAACAAAACCGTGTTAAAATTGGGCTGAACTTTTGATCCCGTTTAGGACGTACAGCTTTTTTTTTTTTACATAGTCCCTCCATTTTCACAGGCTCAAAAGTACTTGGCTAGATTCAATCAAATGCCGCAAAACTGACAGGACAGCACCTAACACTACACATGGATAATGACCCAAAACACAACGCGGAAGCAACCCAAAGGTGAAGAAATGGAGTGTTTTTAAATGGCCAAGTCAGCCACCTGATCTAAACCTGAGCATGCAGTTCACTTACGGAAGACAAAACTGAAGCAGAAAGACCCACAAATGAAAAGCAACTGAAGGTAGCTGCAGTAAAGACCCAGCAAAGAATCTCAAGGGAGGAAACTCAGCATTCGGTGATATCCATGGGTTCCAGACTTCAGACAAATAGTGTTCATTTGTCCAATTACATTTAAAGCACTTTGAGCTATCATCAGTATGAAACATGCTCTATAAATCAAGATAATTATTATTATTGAGCAAAATGGAGGGACAATGTAAAAATGGCTGTAATTCATAAACAGTTAATGTAATATTTGTGTTAAACCCCTTGAATTAAAGCTGAAAGTCTATACTTCAATCACATCCCATCATTTCAGATCCATTGTGGTGGAGTATAGAGGCAAAATTACAAAAAACAGTGTCACTATCTAAATACTTATGGACCTGACAGAAGCATGGAATGTCCTGGACAAGTTCTGAAAAGCTGTTTGAGACACAATAACAAATCATTACTGCACAATGATGGTTACCAGGCCTTAACAACTGCAAACTGTGATGATCGTTTGGTAACCTAAAACTCCTACCCCTTTCACTCCAGTTCAACATAAGATGAGACGTCCTCCATGTTGCCTTTTTGAGGTATGGGTGAACAGAAGTGCTGCTTCAAATGCCTCTTTTCAGAGCTCTCTGTTTGGTGTGGTCAGCGTTTGGACGTCAGTGTGAGTGTGGAGGAGACTCTGAAGATCTGAGGCAGCATGTTGCTCAGCTGGTAGAACATTTCCTCTGAGATACTCTGTCAATAAATCATAATTAGAATTAGCTTTTCAACTGCCATAATATTGCCTATATTAGCATTTAGTGTTGCCACACCTTGAAAAATGACCTTATATAAAAATGTTAATATGGCTACCAATGGAAGTTGAGGAATAAGACTGTGTTTATAGAATGCTTTGTTTAATGTGTTTATACAGCCACTAGCTTTCACTCATTTCACTCAAGAACAGGATCTTTAACTGACATTTGCTTTAATATAGTCATATGGAAAAGTTTCAACACCCACAGTCAAATTCCAAGTTGTGTTGTTTTTCCAAGTAAATGTTGGAGTGTGGGCAGTTTTGCTGCACAATTTGTTTATTTGAGAAGTTTAACATTACGAAAATGTCCCCTGACTTTTACATAACCCAAGCTACGTGTTATGTTTATTTTCCCCAGCATGTTAAATTAAGCGTTATTTGATTCCTTTAATCACATGACAAATCTGCAACCTTTAAAAATAAACTATTTCCTAAACACTGCTTATAACTTCAGCATGAGTGGACGGGACTAGACTGCTGAAGTCTGAATAGGGGTCAATGTCAAATAAGGTAAAATAATGGTAATTTTATACAATTGTATAACAAAAAAATAATAATAATCACATATGATGTGATTTTTATACCTTTATGTGCATTTGATATCTTAAATACAGTTAATTTAATCAGAGTTTTTTTTGGCCTGTGTCAGGTATTGAAACTGTTCTGGTCTGGTTCCACTTACTGCTTGTGCCACCTGACTTTTTGGACTAATTCCAAATTAAATAGGCATCAACCTAGACAGCCATAGAGACCCTCGTCCTTCAGCTTGAGTTTGAGTATTTGAAAGTTTATTTTTCAAATAAATAAACATTATTTCAATAATTCTACATTTTCATGGTTTACCTGAGGTCGTACCCGCATGACGTGGGAAACTGAACCATTCTAACTCAAATATGACATTATTTCCAACATTGGTTTAAAGGCTACCACCCATGGCATTGCACCATGAAGGCCAATTGGGGTCTTCTTTCTGATGCACTATCCTGGCATATCTTTCATAAAAGTATGTCAGAATAAAAGCTTTTATACGGTTGCACCACCTGACATCTTGAGACTTTTGGAAGCAAAAAGAAACAAACATGAATTCCGCATGGATGCACTGAAAACTGTCTCTTGTGAAAGAGCTATTGTAGAATAATTTGATATATATCATGTATTTATTACATTCATTTTGGGACAAATATTGGACTTGGACACACAAAATGCATGTCATGCCAATGACCCCTAAGCAGACGTATGCAAAAGTGTGAGTTATCACAACATTGCAAAAAAGTTAATTAGTTCAGTTTCCATATATGAACTGTAGGGACTAAAGAGTAAACAGCACAGGTTGAACCTCAAAACGTGAACCACTCATCATGAAACTATCTGTGGTTTTAACAGGATGCTCAATAAACTGCTTAGGCAACACAAGAGTTAACACACACTGGCAACTTTTCATGTCATGTACACGCTGTCCTAGCAAACTATGCGAGTGGATTACAGGAAGAAGACAATATGTTTTTAGGGAAGCTATTTTGAAAAGTGACCGAGTGTAAACCTGGCAGCCGTGAATGTCAAAGAGCCCTTTGATGCTCGTTTTATCCTCTTAGCCTGTCAGAGAGAGGGACCGAACTGTGTGTTCATACAGGCTATTAGAGACTGACTGACAGCAACGTTTAATATAGCAAAGATTTATCATAGTGGTTGCCGGTGGATGAGACCAACATATGTACATTTCCTGCTTAATCTTCCGTGGTTGCACTACAGGAGAGAGGCAAATAGGGTCTGGGAATACAGGTTATTGTCATATGGAGGTCATTGCTGAGACTCATGTAGCAGTGTACAAGAAAGGCCCTATAGTCTTTGAATGATGACAACAGTAGCATACCTGTGGGACGAGGAACTGGACAGTCCGTGAGATCCCTCCATCCCATGAAGCCATTTCCATCATGAATCCTGCCATGGGCAAATTCAGTAAGATCAAGGCACTGAAAACAGTGGTCAGTGTAGGTCGAGGACAGAATTCCAAACCAGTTTATACAAGAAATGAACATTTCTAGATGATTTAATTCCTTTATAACGTATTAGTGGATGCTAATTAAGAGTAGCGCCCATGTAAACCTAATGCCTACTCTACACAGCACACAATATGAACTTGATAAAACATGCAAAACTGACCTAAACCCTCACATCCTGTGCACAGTATCTGTATTTAAAAGCATTACAAAGATGCAGTAACCCATTTACACTAATAATCCTAAAACTGCAACACTCACTTCTGTGTAACTACGTAAGTCTTATGAAATGCGCTGGGAGCAGGTGTACAAACAAGGCTGAATGTTTCTCTGTCACATGCTGATACTCATTAGCAGTCCCCTAGTGGCACAGAGTCAGCATTTCCACTTTCTGCTCTTTGCTCACTCACCTTTCACACATTTAAAGACCAGCTCAGCTCGCTTTAGACACCAGGGAATGGTCATCTCCTGGAGGCAGGGAAGGAGGGGCGGGTGAAGAGACAGAGGGGCAGAAAGAAGGAGAAAATGACTATTATACATCTGCTATTGTGCATATATAATATATCGTCGCTGTCCAAAGGAAAACAAGCATCTCCAAAATGGCAACTTTACAGGAGAGGCCAAAAACCTCGTTTAACTTTAATGGAAGTCAATGGAACCAGACCCCCCCCCCCCAGACCCCACCC
>CM067485.1:3709327-3815384 GCA_034552555.1 Semaprochilodus insignis
AAGTTATTTCGTGCCATTTCTGTTGGTCCATTCATCATGAAATGAACACACAGTGTAAACAGCAGCTGCTGTGTTGAAATGAGGCATAAAAGTAAAAATCGACAAAAATGGAGATACATGATTTTCTCTGCATAGCAACTAAATGGATGACATATTTATTACTTAATGGCAGTTAAATAAACAAAGATGGTCTCTGGTTTCCCAACCCTGGTCCCTCCTCCCTGCAGTTTTTAGTCTTTTCTCTGCTCCCATTACACCGGATCCAACTAACCATATCAATAACAAGACATTATGGAGCTCACGTGGGACTGAACAGCACTAAAATGTGCAGGTCAGTGGACTGAGAAACACTGGTATATAGAATCTGTACATACACCAGGCCCTCAGGGAAGCTTAAAGACTGTAATCACTCCCATGCAACCCAAACGTTTAGCCATTACTCAGAAAGCCAACGTTACAGCATGTGAGCTTTTGCCATCTCCGCTGATCTGAACCAATGTTTAGCAGAGCAAAGTTGGCACTTGTTCGCCGCCGTCTGAAAAAGCACACAGCTCATCTCTGGATGAAAACCATTTTCTGAACACCGAGCATTCCTTAGCAGCAGTCTGTGGTCAGGTGGCCTGAAGCTCCCCAAAAACATCGCCGGCTACTCCACGAAGTCTGGCCTGAAACGACGACCTCTAAATTACATGGTAATACCATGAGGTTCGCCTCTGAAAACATTCCACTGCAAAATGCTTCCGATACACAGCAGGCGCACATGACACATCGATCTGGTTTTATGGGCTCTTAAAGTGACTACATTTAGTAGCTCCTAAAAAAAGACTTCATACTGTGTCCAGTAAAGGCCAGCACACGAGAAGAACTTCAATTACGTTTCAAGGGTCTTCTGATAAATGAGTGGGGCTCATATATTTGAAACTGTAAGTACAAGGGCATAATGGTCAAAATGAAAAATGTAACCATTAGGTCTGTCACAATCAGGACACTGTAGCTGACTCCTGTCATAAAAATAACTGCATATTATTTATTATTGGCCGGTTATCTATATTGCTTCTCGGCTGATAATACTCCGGGGTGACTACAGAAACTGCTTGTGCTAAATAAACAAACGCTGCTCGCTGCAGCCAGCTGTGCAAAATACCCCACTGGTGTTGAGCAGGTCCAATGTAGGCTGCTTACTCAACATAACTGGCAACCAAATGTTTGGTTAAACAGTTCTTCTTCTGGAAACGGTCTTTTCTAGTTTGGTAGGCCTTCCACACATCAACCGACATCTTACACATCTTCTCTACTGTCTGAACCAATTTACTACAGCACCATCCTGAGACAGATCAGTGCTGTCAAGAAAGGCAGAAGCTTGCCGGTTATGGGAGAAGCAGGCGTTTGTTAGTTAAACTGTTCGGAACTGATATTAAGTTTCTTTATGGATCCTCCCCCCCAGAATTTTGTGACTTTTAAGGGGTCCGAAAGATTGACTGGGAGTCCTGGACCTCCCAGGACCCCATGTGTTTCACACCTTGACTCCTGTCCTCTAAAGGTGTCAAAAACATCAAATAAACAAACATTCATCACTGCTGTGTTACTAACAAATGTCAAATGAACAAACATGATATCACCTGTTGTGAATGTCCATGTTTGCCTTCTATAGTGGTATAGCCACCATATTCTCTAGATGGCAATTTTCTGGCTTAAAGACCAGACTCCTGCTTTTCTGGCAGTAAGTCAGAAAGAAGCACTGAGTAAAAGTACTGGAGGAATTCACAGATAAGCAAAAGGCAGGAATTTGCCAGCTACTCTACATTCAATGAAGAATATCAGGAGAAGTAAATTAATAACCAGCATTACAGGAAAAAGTCACATTGCAAAAGGCATGTTGGGGCATGTTGTGGAGTTCCCTCACTCGGGTTCTAAGGTGGCTTGGATCCAGATTGGTCTTGTTTACTAATTACTGGACGCTCTTAGCCTTTGGAAAGATCTCATGGCACAGTATAAACAATAAGATGGGAAATAACGCTCTGTCACAATAGCAAAAGCACTGAATGGAACACCAGGCCATTAAATATATCACAGATATGATCAACACACAAAGCAAAGGGTGTCAGGTGGAGTGCCAGTGCCAGGTCTTAGCAATGATGACTCAGCGAGATCGACACTGCGCACGTGTGCTAGCATTTAGTCCACAAAAGATGACCGTTTTGGGTCAAGCTGGCCTGATCCAGTTTAGAAGAGGAAAGTGTGTCATACAATGACTGTCGTGACCTGTTCAAGGAGGTAATTAACAGTCTCCAGAGAGCGTGTGATGTGTGAAATAGAACAAAACTAAAAAAAAAAACTTTAAAACACTGAAAAAGACCTGTAACAAACGTATTTTAGTACCTATAGCCACATGAAGCTACAGGAGTATCTGAATATACTTCAAATAATTAAAAACATCCAATGAAAAAGGTAACGCCCTTATTACATCCATCTTACATCATCATCCAAAAACGCTTTTCTCCAACTTTACCAACTAAAGTTTGGTATTTTATAATGTTCTCCCCACTTAGACTGCATACATAAACCTGAAACCCAACATCAGGTGGGTTTGGCTGGTTTGGGAAATACATCGGTAACTGTACTGAATCCCAAATAGCTGCTTGTTTCACATAGAGTCACTGGCCACTTTATTAGGAACTTTATTAGTACTGTATATTTACTCTTATGTTGCTGTATTTCTACCAGGCAGTAAGGTACAGTTACAAATGTAAACCCAGAATACTCTGCACCCTGGTCCAGCACCTGTGTCCATTTCCCTTTGCACAACAATACCATGAAAATAGTGAGATGGAGCGCTCTTTAGTTTTAGTGGTCACATGATTTCTCACGCAAATCTAGCATTAACTGTAAACACTGACAATAGTAGCAACAATGATGAAGCTGTAAGCTCTGATTTACTGTTTACTCTACATTTAGTATTATGCGAGGAGGCACAAACAGCAATTACGGCTATTTTTAGCTGTAATTCTAACTCCAGTGACATCGCGTGTTCAGTTCTGTGACTTTATTTAAACAGTCAGTGGTTCGCGCCTTTATTAGCTCCATTAATATGTTTCGGCTCACCACTCTTGACACTAATGTGCGGTACAGCACTGAGAAACGGAGACAAAACGCATGAACGTAGTAAGCATACCAAAGCACACCACACTGCCCACTGGAAAAACACTTCATTCGTTTCATTTGGTTTGGAGACTGACCACTGAGGAAGCATTACAGGATGGCTAACAAAACCTGTGCCGCATCAGATGAGCTATCTTCTCTCTCTGTACATTTAGAAGGTGAGCCTACAAGGTAGGTGTATCTAATAGAGTGGACAGTAAACCTACATTCACTTTGGCAGGTGACAAAGTAACAGGTGACTATTGATTTCCAATAGGAAGCAGGCAGCTTACAGCTGCAATTCAGCACCAAGCAGTACACTGACAGAGTGACAAAGGGATATTCACCTATATGCAAATTAATTAGGACACAATGAATCAGCAATCTAAATGACTGCCTCAAAAATATATTCTGCTGCCTCTAATCTATGGGCTTTTTGTTGCTATCAGCATTTTGCAAGTTTGTGTGGTTCCTATGGCAGTAGTATGATGGGAGACAGAGGTTAGATTGGAAGACATGAGATTGGGAGGAGGAGGAGCAGCTATTGGCATGATCCCCCCCTCAAAACATACTATGGCCAATAGTATGCCAGTGTTACTGCAGTGGACGGTGTTCGCAAATACACAGGAGGTACACACTATCCACTAACTGCCACATTACATGCAGCGAGCTATCTGGCAAGCAACGAGCAATCTGGGACACCGCAAGCCAAGCCTGTCTCACCTCGGACATGTCGTGCACGAGCAGCAACGGGATGGTGATGGTGGTGATGTCGTGCGTGCAGCACACTTTCAGGATGTTACGCAAACCCATGATGGCTGGGTCTCGGGCCGTGAGGTTCCCAGAGCGCACATTATCGTCCACACACAGATGGAAGATGATATGAACCTCTGACAGGTTGGAATGCCGAGAGATGTAGAATTCACCTATACAAAAACACAAAGCGTCTCTGTATATCACGAATATCAGTCTCAGTATGAGGAAGACAAACATTTAAAGGTATCAAGCTTACCAGGAAGAATGTTTGAAGAGTTTCGCTCAACGGTCTTGCTTTTATCATCATTGCTTCCATTTTTTGGCATCTCTGTGGAACGAAACAACAAAGTCAGTACAGCTTCACATTCAAAAGGGGTGACAACTCGCATTATACTGTATCTAGACTAACTCAATGTTAATAGTCTGCTCAAAAGTGTGGCCTGTGGGTCAAAGCCGCCCCATGAGGACATAAGAATTGGCCCACCAGGAAGTTACCCAAACCCTAAACCCCACCCCATGTTGTTATCATACATATAGCTTATTGTAAAATGATTTATCACTAAGAAAATGTGGGGTAATGTTCTAAAAGACATACCTACTTTCTTTATTCATATATTGTTTTGCCTTTTTGGACTTCGGCCCACTACAAACATTGCACTGTGAGCCCCAAAAAGACTTTACCATTCACTCAATTAACAGACATTAAGCACAGCATGACCGTTAAATCAGAATTATCACGAGCTGCGAAAAACTAAAGGAATCTGTATAATCCCAGCCAGTGACTACCAGGGCATTCCACATTCTGGCAAAATATTTAGACAGCCAGAAAAGAGCTGGATCCCATTTCATTGTTGCTGGCACCAGTCAAACGTAACGCAACACTTCCCTGCGGAGCCACTGAAGTCGGATACGACATGGTGCATTGCAGAGATGGGTGTTTTGGACAGGGGGATCCACCGCCCACACACATACACTCGCGCGCAGTTGCTGTGTCACTCACCCGGCTGTTCCTTCTGCTTGCTGCTGCGCTGGGCCCGTGCATATAGCACCACCTGCTGGACCACTTCAAGCTGCTCGGACAGCCGGGGGAAGTGGAAATCTGTGCACTCTTTGGACACCGTGGCAAAATCTGGAAGAGAATTATCAGAAGGTGAACATGAAGGTTAAACATAATGATGTGGAATTTCTACTGCATTTACAAATTTGTGTGTGGGTTATTGACACAATGTGTGCAATTAATGCCCTATTAAATAAACAATAAATACAGCACATAAATATCACACTATTCTACAACACCTTATTTACATTAGTACATTAAAACACAATTCATTTTAGCATTTATGCATCCAAAGTATAAAAGGTGTCAGGTGCTGCAACCGTCCGATACAAGACACAGTTAAAAAGGAACTCAGAAAATTATGATTAAAACATTTTAGGGTGATTAAACCCTCAAAATCACTAATATGATGAGCTATCATCATCGTAACATGCAAGAAATTTAACAATTTTGATTTATAAATTCTGAGTTCCACCGATGTCATGCAGCACAACCAACAACAAGGACTTTTATTCTAATAAGCCTTTAAGAAATGACTTTTATTCTGATATGCCTTGTTTTTGTAAGTGTCAGCAGGGCACTGTCTCCTAAAGAAGATGCCAAGCGACCGGTGCAATGCCTGGGTCAGTTGCATATTATCACAGTTACTGGACGGTTTTATTTGGCTGGCTCAGTTTACCAGTAAGTCAGGTGGCATGACCCCTAAATACACGAGAGGTATTAATATAATAATGTATGTTTAGATAAGAAAATGTATGTATAAACACTTAAAGGATTTCATTTCGTCCACTTTGTACAAATTTGTAATCTAAAATCTATTTACAATATAATAATATTCACTAATGTGTGGTTGCACCACCTGACATTCTCTCTTACAATAAAACTGTTGCAAATTTATATTAAGATAATTATTTAAGGACATTTTTGAAAGCCTAATGGACTACTACGTCAATATAATTTACACACACGGTATGTATAATCTATAGCAATAACGTCCTATTCACAGGCATTCACATATTCCGTAAGACTGTCCTTCCAACATGTCGTATTACTGCTAGCCAAAGTGTAATAAACGAGGTGTCATGCCTCTCTTTATGCCGCTGTAGGAGTTAACCCTGTTGTCAACGAGCAAAACAAGGCCACAGAGAGAAACCGAGTACAGCGACAGCGCCGTCTGCAGCCGCCGAAGCTTAGCGCCACCACTGCCATGTCGGCGGTGCTTGCAGAAGTCCAGCACGTTGGCACGTACCAGCCGAAGGTTATGCATCGTCTTCAGTTGAGCCCCTGAAAGATTAGAATACTGATGAAGAAACATAAAGGGATGTGTTAAGCAAACATAACAATGCAGGTAGTTAGCAAGGCCCTGGGAGCAAAAACACAAACAGCTGGGCTAACTGGCCCACCTACTAGCCTTTATTCATTATTAGCAATGTTAGCATTTAAATGCATGGTGCTGTTAATTATGTGTAGGTTACATCACACATATAACCTAAGCATATAAGCCTATATTGAAAATGCATCAGAATACTTTGAGATGAGATTCATTATACATAATTCATACAATCCTCTAAAACCAGCAAACAGGAAATCCTGGAAATGGGAACCGAATACACCGGATACAAGTTCAACATTCTTTTCAAGAGTTCAAGATTGTCATCTATCTCAAACGATTACATTAAATCAGGCCATGGCCATACAAGCCAGCAGTAGAGCCTCGCTCAAACATATCCAGACATTAAAAACCCATTGGAAGTGAACGTAAATTACTGTGACGGCGCATATAAAATGGTTGGAAGAGAGCGTATATTTTTACATTGCGGTTTGTGGAAGTGGCCAACGTTTCTAAGGAGACGCCATACCTAAGTGAATGGTGAAGCTCTCCTCCAGCTGTCGCTGCTCCTCGAAGAGTCTGGCCCCCATCTCGCCGGCCTCCGCCAGCTGCCCCGACTGTACCTTAATCTCCTCACTGCAACATAAACAAGGGCACTGCACCTTAACGTCCACACTGCAAGATTAACCAAAGCACAACAGAACAACCAAAGCACTGTAACTTAATCCCTCACTGCAGCATAAACCAGAGCGCTGCACCTTAATCCCTCACTGCAGCATAAAGTAGAGCGCTGCACCTTAATCCCTCACTGCGGCATAAACCAGAGCACTGCACCTTAATCCTTCACTGCGGCATAAACCAGAGCACTGCACCTTAATCCCTCACTGCGGCATAAACCAGAGCGCTGCACCTTAATCCCTCACTGCGGCATAAACCAGAGCGCTGTACCTTAATACCTCACTGCAGCATAAACCAGAGCGCTGCACCTTAATCCCTCACTGCAAGGCAAACGACAGCACAGCACCTTAACCGTGCATGTGACGGGCCTGTTTGCTGTACCTGACTGACCCAACAGCTACGACGGCCGACATTCAGCAAGCAGTGATTTCCTTTATAAGTCATCCTGTTAGTACCAGCACCATTGGCAGACGGCTGCACGATGCAGGACTACATGCACATAGACCATTATGACGACTGCCCTTAACACCACATCAACGTCACAAAAGACTGCAATGGTGTCGTGCCAGACTGTCATGGAGTGACTCAGAATGGCAGCGGGTCATCTTCAGTGATGAGTCCCGCTTTTGTCTTGGTGGAGACGACCAACGAATCCGTGTGTGGAGGCACTGTGGTCAGCGCCACGTTGCACCAGTTGTCACGTGCCATGCATCCAGAAAGCCTGGTGTCACTCCACCTCCACCCCTACCGCAACATCTGCAGGAACTGTGTGAGAATATGGGATGGATTATCACAGGACACCATTAGGAACCCCTACTATTCCATGCTGGGACGATTGGCATGTTGCGTTAGCAAAACGGAAGCCCTACGTCATACTGAGAGACACTACTTCTGTATACGTAGCTCAATAAATATTGTCCATATCAGTCTAAATTTATTATCATTTATTGTTCCTGGTGACCTTTATCTTCCTTTCCAACAGCTTTGCTGGTACATGTGTATAATATAATTCTCTACCCAGTGGAATCAAAATATTCCAAAAAGGGTTCCTAAAATAAGGTTCAGAAGATTTTGAAGTCTGAAAAAGGGGCCCTTGCTACTGTTTGTCAATTATTCAGCACTTCGTTCATCCTCCAGCTTTGAAGAGCATCCTGAATTTGCCTCTTTGTGAGTGGCTGCTGTGTGCACACTCCACTGTACAATCTCAGCACTGCATCTTGCCAGTCAGTTGTTTGTTATCTTCTCTGTTCCCAGAGTAAGCTGACATGACGCATGGATAGCAAATCTGCCAAATCCCACATTGACATAATCACAGGAATCTAACTGAGTTTAATTACTGATTTAAAAAATGCTAATGATGAGTAATACAAAGAAACAGCATGATGTCAGGCTACGTTCCATGCCTTATGAACAGAGGTGTTGTTTTGGATTGGTACCAAACCCTAATATTAACTCTTATTCACTTCTGCTTTTACTTGGAAATAATAAACTCCAGAAGGGTGTACAATTACAGTTTCTAACCTACGCAGCTTCTAATTCTACATTCTCAAAAAATTAAGGTCACGGAGGAAACACTGTAGTGGCAAGCGTATGTCTTCCCGACTTTAGTTATGGAACATAATTGTAGCGTATTCCAACGAACTTATTGTTTCTTTAAGTTGTAGTGACGCCACACACTCTGCATTGCCTCCAGCTATTTATTTTATTGCTCCGTTTTAAACCATTATGCTGTTAAACGGTGTAAATATGTAGCTTTTCCATAATAAAAACTTATTTAAGGTACAGACTTGGACCTCAAAAACATGCGGTACCTCTGAGGGTACATTTACATTGTTTGTAAATCATTTTTACCGTTATATGCATGTTGTCCATTTTATCGGCCCCATCTGTGCCTCTGTATACTTTGCTAGCCCCGCATAACCTGTTCTTCAATGTTCAGGACCTCCACAGAGCAGGTATTATGTGGGTGGTGGTGTGTTAGTGTGTGTTGTGCCGGTGTGAGTGGATCAGATACAGCAGTGCTGGAGTGTGGAGTTCAGAATCAGGTTCACTTCAGAATTCAGAGGTAAATGCACTGGCACTCACTTGATGGTGCTGTTGTTAGGGTTGTGGAGGTCCTGGTGCAGTTTGATCACCCACTCCTGGTACTCTTGCTTCTGAATACCCGTTACCTGCTTCAGCTCACTGGCCCACTTGTTCTCCAATACCTAAACACCACACCCAAAAGTGATTACCTCATAAAGCAACACACTCTTAGCACGTCTGTTACCATTGCTAATAACATATAAAAGCCTATCACTGCTGGTTTGGGTGGTGTATAATGCATGTAAAGCACATCCAACTGCGATTGAAGGTTCTAAAACAAATCAAATCAAATCAAATCAGTGAGGCCAATCATTCTCTCAGTAGAGAGTTTTTGAGCCATTTTGTGCCATTTGTGATTTTCACACAGAGGAATTTGTATTCAGCATTTAACCCATCCGTGAAGTGAAACACCCACATACACACATGCACTAGTGAACACACACACACTAGGGGGCAGTAAGCACACTTGCCCAGAGTGGTGGGCAGCCCTATCCAAGGCGCCCGGGGAGCAGTTGAGGATTAGGTGCCTTGCTCAAGGCACCTGTCTGTTCAGGGAATTGAACCGGCAATCCGGTCACAAGGCTGGTTCCTTAACCTCCAGCCCACGACTGCCCCCCACAACTGTACTACCAGTACTACACTATTATAAATTATAGTGCCCATTAACTTCATTAAATGTGTATCATATAAGCCGTGTTGCTTTTACATGTCCTGTACTGTGGTAGATAAATAAGCAGAGCTACATTACCTCTAACACAGAACTAAACAGCCAAACCTGTAGGGTCTTACCTGCTGAGCATCAAAGTGCTGTGCTGCCACAGTATTAACGTCGTGATCAGTCAAAGTCTTTCCCAGCTCCTGCATGACTTTGTCCATTTCCGCTGCCTGTCTACATGGGCGGACAAGAAAAGCTCGTAAAATCGTTTCAGCTCCTGTTCAAACGTTTCTGATCCGATTACACCACACAACCCTGAGTGTACGATCCACCAACCTCTCCTGGAGTTTCTTCAGCTCCATGTCCCTCTCGCTGATGAGCTCGGACACACTGACGTAGTAGTTGTGCTCCAGGTTGAGCAGTGTTTCTGAGGCCGGAGAGTGGATCAGCTCGTGGTACACGTCTGCAAAGTCCTCGTCCCAGCTAGGCTCTTCCGGTCGGGCATGCTCCAACGTTGTCTAACGGTAGAGCGCACACATTAGGGGTCGGTATGCAATCTACAGTCGTGATGTGTTGTCGCTCGTTTGTTTAAGGCTTTACTATTTAAATAGCACACATCTAACTGCATGTCCCTCACTTTTATGAAATGAAAGAGTTTGCTGTAGTATGTAAAGATTATTTCAAAAATTAAAAAAAATAAATAAAATAAAAAAAATACCATTAACTTCCCAGTCTATACAGTCCATACGGCTAAGCTGCACCGGCTAAGTGCGCAAGTTTTGTGTTGTGACTGTTTTTGCGATGGGACGTGAAGTTGATTCTTTCTTTCTTGCACTGAAGGGTAGAAATCAGGAGACAGGCTGAGGGGTTGAGTTGTTTATTTCAAGGCGATGGCAGTTGAGTCTCAGCTCTTGTCCGAAAACAGTATCTGGACACACGGTTTTTATAGGACGTTTCACCCCCCTTAAAGATTATACACGAGGGGTGTATTCCTGGAACTAGGTATGTGTTGTTTTACCAGATGGTCAACTCTCCTAACCAATAATAGCCTAAAGGTATTTGACCTTTACCCTACAGCTTTATACCCCTGATGATAACACTTTCCCGGGACGTAGATCCTGTCGTAAATGTGTAAAATGCAAATTCTGTTCCGGGAATGCAGCTCTTCCCAGAGGGTAACAAACGGTCAAAGGACTCTAAGCGTTTGGTATCAGTATGGTTTACAAATAAAACCAATAACAATATATAAGAACATATATAGAACTGATAGACGTCCACAGAAAATACAACAATTTACAATAAGAGTTTCAACTTCACTGATACATGATATCATGAAAATATTGATATCTGACAGAACACACCCCCCATGTTGAAGCATCGGACGAGGAAAAATGCCGGCTAATTGGATGAATAAGTCACATGTGCTAGTTAGCTAATGTTAATGTTACCAGCTGCCCTATTTCCTGTTATGAGCTGTTCTCTTGAATCGTTAAAGGAGCTGGAAGGGAGAAGTAACTATTATTCACCACAAATCTGTTCACATTCCATATAACGTTTACAGTTTGAAACCTTGCACTGTTGTCTTAACGTCCAGGCCACAGACAACCTCAAGCTAAATCTAAAAGCTGACATGAGAGTTAACTGAGCGATAAACGATTCAATAACCTCAATAATCCATGTATTATTCGGCTTCCAAAGCAGACGTTTGTTACAGCGCTACTTACAAGTAGCGGGGATCCCACAGGGACTTCTAGGCCTGCAGAGAGAAGGCTTTATGATTTATGAGAACTAAAAATCAGCCATATAGGTCTTTTCAAATCCACTCTTAACCAACTGTACTACCTTGTTTGTTTTGGATGGAGACAAAGGGTTTATTTCTTGAAATGCCAAGAAGTTCTGCTATAGGGCAGGACTTCAGGAGCTGAAGATCACTTCTAATGTACCAGATTAACCATCAGCTTAATCAAAAAGTGCAATAAGAATCAACCAATCACATTTTCATTTATAAGGGGTGGGAGCAATTTCATGCCAATATGAGCGGCAGCCTGATCAATTATTATTAGACATGGACATCAGCAGTAGCAGCGTTACACCAGAGCTCACTACTGAGTCAATGTGAAACTGCTACAAGGTAAAACACATGCCAATATGCCTCAGATAATACATGAAATGTCTTTTAGAAGCTTTCGGCGCCTGTGTGTAAAATCTACCATGGCCAAAATAACATGAATGCAAATCACCCTTGGCTTAGTACTAACAAACCAACGGAATTTCATAGCAGCCCTCAGAAATGAGCATTATCAAAGTTGCTTTCCTATTTTGACTGCATTTTGACATTTATAGCCTGATTTAAAAGCCTAGCTCCAATAGTCACGGCCACCACTGCTGTCAACTTCTATTGCTACCATTAAGCCATAAGGCCCTCGGTGACGTATGTGTCACAAGCCCTTTGAAACACAGATGCACCGATCCGATATTAGGATCAGATATTGGTTCCGATATTAATAAAATTAGCTGGATCGGGTATCGGATAATTAGGCCGATCCGTACTTTAAATCGTTTGCGATGTGTGCTATGCTGTCAATAGCATGTTTGCAGGGTGCCTGTAGACTTGACTTATGAACAGGAACAACAACATGGAGCGAGCCAGAGAGTCACCTGTGTGGCCTATACTGAACATCCTGGATGCAGTCACATGACAGTTTGTGAATTTGCACATGAGACAAAACCAGCTCATTTTAAAAGCTCGTTTTTTGTTGTATCTATAAGGTCTGTTCCAACCCATGTTAAGAAAATCACTTTGATAACATGTTCTATATTACCTAGAACCCATTCTGACCCTATATCTAAAACAAAATGATGAAATACAAGTTTTGATATGGATGTTGAGCCACACTCACTTGCACTTTAAATAGACCTATACTTGAATATCTGAGCGGTGTATTCTACATACTGAACATCTCTATGGCTGTCTTACCTGAACACTGAGCTGCTATTCTCACCACCTGCACTGTACACTATTACACATATACATCTACTGTTTACAACCACATGCATAGATGCACATCAGGCTACCTCAACATACTGTACTTTCTGCACTCTAAATACCAATTTAGGCACATGTTTATTCAGAACTGTCATTATCTGATGATACCTGCTGATACCTGCGCCCCTTGCACATTATATTATTGCACTTTATTTCTGGTATGTTAATGCATATTTTTACATTTCTTCTACTTGTCATGTACAGTGATTCTGTATTTCTGTAAATAGACTTTCTTGTATATATACTTGCCTCAGTGTAATATATAGTATAATATATAGTAATATATAGTGAGATATATTTATCTATAGCAGACTGTATTATTTATAGTTTATAGTTAATCATTTTTGCTGAGCCGGTACTTACTTATGTTCATACAGTTACAACCCTTTTTTCTATTGTTTTACTGGGCTGCTGTGTGTAACTGCTATTGGCTGCTAAATTTCCTTCGGGATCAATAAAGTCTGTCTGTCTGTCTGTCTGTCTATCTATCTATCTATCTATCTATCTATCTATCTATCTATCTATCTATCTATCTAATATGTACACTAAGCAGTATTACGCTCTACTGCATATGCTGACTGCTGTTTGCACCTCAATTCTAGTAACTTCTGATGCACAGTTACTGGAGAAATAGCCTGATAGTGTTTCATTATACTGTACAGCCCTGTATTAATATACTGACAAATGACAATAATGATAAAGCTGAATATGTTACTGGTACTTTGACCTTAAAGTAGTTACAGAAGACGCCATGTGACCTCTTTGAGACTCATCTTTAACAGTCTTATAACTGATCCCTCATTATTTACCTTTAAGGGTAAATGGGTCTTGGTACTTACAGGTTAATGTAAATGCACCTATTTTTGTAGCCAACTGTACGACCATTACAACAGCGTGTGTAAGCGTGCTAGAGAGGGACCGTGTGTGTGTACTTGTGTGCAGCCGCAGTTCCAGAAAATGGAGGGGAGGACTCTGCTTTCTTTTTATAAGTGCACCAGAGCGAGCAGCAGCAGAATTTAAACTCCAATACTCTGAGGTTCAAACGTAGACGATCTACTTGACCTTCTTAAAAGCGGATCCTGGTTTGGATCTTCTGTTTCAAAGGAATTTCTTGCATGAGCACACTGAAGTTTGATTGATTCAAAGCGGACGGAAGAAGCTCCCACACAATATATCTCGTAAAAGATCGCGTTACGTTTTCCGTGACAGTCTTGATGGGAAGAGTCACAGATGAGCTAAAGTGGAGCAGAATACTAGAGCCAACACTCAAATGTCACTATTTTTAAATCACGTCACATGTGTTTTGGTGCTTGGCATGTCAGGAACACATCAGCGTGCTCAAAATATTGACGGAGCAATGTACCGGCCGTGAATTTATACCGACGTTCGTGTATACAGCCACTAATTGATGTCATCTAAAAAAAAAAAAAAAAGGAACTTTTTATAGCCATCAACAATGTGTCTGTAATCACTTAATTACATTTACTTTACTTCTATAGTTACTATAGTGATACTTTTTTGGATGCTTTAATTACTTAATTATGATATGAGTAGTTATTGATGTATTATTCTATGCACGTGAATTATTTCATTAAAACTGCGGACAAAGAAATTAGCTCGCAATGTACTGTAAAAACTGAGCCCAGCTTTCCTCAAAGGATATTGTATTATTTTTAAGAATTGCTATAAGTCTTTCCAGGCTAGAGTGATTGATCTTTACAAAGGTCAAGCCCATGCCTTACTGAGATTTGGGTCCTGTCTTTCAATTTCTGCAGTTTCACTTTTTCAGCAATGGTAAGTGATATTAATATAGGAGATCTGAGGTGATTGGGTACTGAGAATGAAGACAGACCATAAACAAAAAGCAAAGTATACAATACCAGTCTAAAGTTTAGACCCACCCAACTAAATGGATGTTGTTAGTGATCTTAAAGACCCTACAGGCTTACACATAACAGTCCCACCTGATGAGAGTCTGAAACAGTACATATCCTGATATACCACATATACTCCTGATGTACCACAGTATGATATTTCTCCATATCTCCACCTCTAATATATATTTAGTGGTGTAAAAACTTTGATCTCTTTTTCTGCACAGTCTAAAAGCTCTAGTTCCCCTTTCAGTTTAGTGAATATTCATGATGGACAGACCAATAGAACTGCTCCAAACCTGCTTAGAAATAAACCTTGTTCTATCAGCCTCCACTGCAGGTTAAGAAAGCTGTTTCATCCTCGTGTAAAGTTCCATTTTTAAGGTGGACTGTATAATTCCATGAGTGCCATTTTATAGTTTGGTGTCACTTTTATTCTAAAGTAAAGTATTAAACAATAAACATAAGATAAAACCTTCTATGAGTAGCCGTGTCTAAACTTTTGACTGTCAGAGTAGGAGTGTCTCTTTGTTTCATGTTTTTGACAAAGTCTGCCATGTCTTGTCCAGTGTGTCCATCATTTGTATGTTCCTTGTTTTGTACCTCTGTCGCTCTCTCCCTATCTCTTTTTTGACTTGGGTGGGTGGTATATATGGGCAAGAGGGGTGGTAGGGGTGGTGGATTAGAGACTTTTTGGAGCATTTGGGGGCTGGGTGATTGTGGTACCACAATACCTTATATGGGTAGGTCCATGTATAAACGGTAACACAGGGACAATTATAATGAAATGGAAAACTAAAGTTTATGTCTCCGTTCTGGGGGGTGGTGGCGTGGCCACGAATTACTGGCCCAAGCAACAATTACCTTTTAGTTAGCTTTTGAGTTCTTTTAGAACTTACAGATGAATTTCAGCTCCGATCTATCTACCTTACTGCCACCACAGCAACTTTACACCAAAAGCATCAGTATTAAAGTTGACCCTGTATTAAACATGCTAACGCACAACATACAGAGTAACTGAAATACCCAGTCCAGATGCAGCCTTCATCTGCACACAAAGGTTCCAAGATGTGCTCTGAGCCTGGATGTATATATACTAGAGCATAAATAAGGACAGTGTTATGATGACATATTATGATAAACTAAATTTGTACTATACTGCATATTGCAATACAGTGTTGTATCTAAACTGATCAAACTGGTGGTCTAATAAGGTACTGTGTGACTGTTTGTACAGTATTCTTACCTCAGTATATGCTTTAGCCCACAAGTTGGTCAGTTTATTGATATCAACTTCTCCATTAGTGAGCCTCTGTAGAGCTGCTTCTGCATCCCGGTCATAGTCTTCTAACGTTTCTTGCTCCACAAAGGTCAACAGTTTGCTCTTCAATTCTGAAATCAAACAAGCATTTCAGCTAGAACTCTCTTTACGGAACACTGCAAAAACAGTCATATCGAGAGCACTGCAATCTTCGCAAAAAGCTAGTTAGAGAATTTTAACAGTCAGCTCATGTACTCTGCATCAGTGGGTCTCAACTGAAACCATGCTACAACAAAGCCCTTGACATTACACAGGATGTATGTATCCTTAGTTTTGTGTCTTATCCAGGATTCTTACCATTTTCAACGAAGCATGGGATTCGGTGAAGCAACATGAGCCTCCCATGAAGGTCACTGACATTCTCTTGGACAGGAAACTGAAGAGGCACTTTGAGAACACAGTGATTTCTGCCCGCCTTGTACTCAAACGTGAACTCCTTTTCGGTTGTGTTGGTTTTCCCTTTGTTTTTCCTCATTTTCACCTTTCAGGGGAACAGTAATGAAAATTCATAATATTATGCTCAATGGGGTTAACAAATCATACATGAGAGGCTGTGTTTATGGCTGATATTTACCAAGGAAAGAAATCAAGACTTAAAAAAATTGCTAGGACATACATGCAAAGACGAACACACTCAGACATGTGGCAAATTAAAGGAAAACCAATATAAAGTCTCTTAGGGAGCTGACAGCCCACCACAGTCAGCGAGAACAACTCTGATGTACTTTCGCAGAGCTTCTCTAGAGGTCTCTGGAACGGCTCTGGTGGGATGGAATACCATTCTTCCAAAATGGTAGTGGATACTAACATGAGCTTTACATCCTTTTCATACAAGAATTTCAGTGACCCCTCATGCCCTGTGGATCATCCTGAAAGAGGCTCCCATTAGGAATTCTGAAATGTTTTCTCCCATGTGATCTGGCAGAATAGCTTTCTGGATGGATGTGCACGGACCTTTCCATCTTCTTTTCCAAGTGGCCATGAAACCATATTCCAACAAACTGCTCCCCAACAGCCAAACAGAGCCACCGGACCCTCTCACGGTAGGGGTCGAGCATTCAGGCCTGTACTGTTCTCTTGGTATACATGACACATGCACTCGCCCACTTGTGCACAACATGGTGAAGGATTCCTCATCTGGCCAGATCGCTTTCTCCAAGTTCAATTCAACTTTGTCATTATACCAATACAGGGTTGTACAGTACGAAACACTGTCAGGCTACTTCTCCAGTGCAGTAATTCAGGAATAGATCAACAGTAAGCAACAGTGCAAAAACAAATAGACAAAAGACGCATTACAATATGTGGACAAACAGTAAGACACGTGCCAAATGTGCAAGAGCAGTAACTGAATGTCAGTATGTTAGAATACCAGAACTGAGGTGCAAACAGCAGTTAGCATAGGCAGTAGTTCTACATCTCTATAGACCTGTGTCTGTGTGTAAACTCTCAAACTGAACTCTGGTGATTTGTCTTTTTAATGAGGGGTTTAGGCACTGCAGCCTTACTTTAATCTCCAGTGGGCAGAGTGCTGACAGTGCTGAGTACGTCCTGCATTGAGATTCTCAGTCACCAGTGGAATAAATGCTGTTCTGTTTGTCCTTACATATCACACTAATGCAGATGCTAGTTGTGCCACTAAGACACATGTTGACATTGCAACACTAGCCAGTTGTGTGTCTTCATGATGAATGCTTTCGCCATCCAATGATGTTTACTGCTTAAGTGTATCATGCAGCACACTTCACTGGAATCGTCTGCATCTGTGATGTTTCTCCACTCAATTATTTAGATAGACAGATAGATAGATAGATAAATACTTTATTGAGCCTGAAGGAAATTTAGCAAATTAGTTACTATGTAGCTCATTATGACATATCAGCTGGAGACTAAGTAACAAAGCAGAATGACATTGTCAGATGTATAGATGCCTGCTTTGTGGAATACCCTGTCTGCAAAGAGCTAAACACGCAAACACATACATACAATATACAAATATATAAATGATGACAAATGCTTAGATAACTGTTATTCCTTAGGCCAGAGAAAGTTATGGTTTCGTTTGTTTTACTTTAAGTTACATTTTTTTCTAGCATTTCTGTACGAAAGCAAAGTACACTAAAACGTTAAATGACGTCTACAATCTTATTATTATATTACTGTTGTAATTGTACGAGACACAGAATGTATAAATACCGAGCTTGCTAGCAGGTTAGCATAGTTAGCCTGCTGGCTAACTTACAACATACAAGCTTCCCCACGTCCATATTACAAAGTCAGCGTGCTCGTTAATACACCGACATCTAATTCAAATATAATAACGATTATTAATTCACAGTCTTATCGTATTTTATTGTATTTAAGGCGAGTTACTCACCGCTTATGGTTGATTCAGCCTCTGAATCAGCTGATCACCTATTCGCGTATTCGTAATTGTAGTTTCGATAATAACATCTTTTAGGTTTGTGTTTTGGTACATGATTACCCTGATATAACCGTAAAATTAAGTCATTAAAAATAATACTGAGAAATAGTATTATTTGATCACATTGACGCTAATTTGGGAGATATAAGAAAACAACCGTGAGATGTTTGACGAAAGTACGCTATAGAACATAAAGATTTGACAAAAGAAGAGCAAGATGGCTCACTCTGTGTTTGTTTGTGAAGCCTGGTACTTGACATGCGGAAGTAAAGACTAACGCGAGAATAACGCGTAGATTATTAGATGAATAAAAAACATATCTTTAAAATGCCATACCTTTATTTTTTGGCCATAAAGGTGACAATAAATGAAAGTCTGTTTTAGAGTACTCGTTTTCTTTTTAGTCACATGATCAATGGAAGTACATCCACTTAAAATAATACAAAAATAAAATAAAATAAATGTTTTTTTTTTCTTCATTTTAAGAGCAGAAATAATCTCAAATAACGAGAAATCATCTGAAAATATTGGCATAGTATCTCAAAATAATGATATAGCAATTCATATGATTATGAAAAAGTAAAATGGGTTTCCATACTGATCTGTTAGGACAGGTCTTTATGTTTATGATACATTCACATTAGATGCGCAATCAAATAAAAAATAAATGGTTTTTTTTTTTTTTTTTTCATTTTTAAAGCAAAAATCATCCCAAATAATGAAAAATGATCTCAAATGGTGAGAAATCCTCTGAAAATAATAACATAGCCATTCAGATAAACATCAAAAAATAATAATCAAGTGATTATTTTAATTATCTTTTATTGTAAGTGGCGGGAATGGCCTTCCATACTGCTCTGTGTTAAGACAGATCTTTATGTTTATGGTGCATTTTCACTCCCCACAGTAGCTGCACCATCAACAAGTGTGAAAACAGGAATTGATTTCACAACTATTTGAATTATTAAGTGGAGAATACCCCCTTTAAAATGCATGAGGTGTCCCGTTGCACATAGTTTAGCTAATTTGTTTACCACTTCAGTCTTTACTGTCAGGTTATCTGCTGGAATTAAATCACAGACTGAACACATCAGTGAACAAAGGAAATCCTGCTATTGATCAGGAACCTTCTTGAACTTGAACTATAGTAGGTCTAGTAAACTGATCCATGCATAACAGTAGAGCCTGCAGATAGTAATTATGGGTAATTTAGAGGCATAAATAAGAAATGGACGCATTTCATTTGTAGGCTGACTTGGTTCCAACAGAAGACTTCTGGTTCATAGGTATTGTGTGTAGAGGGGCGTGTGGTGTGAGTGTGAATGCGTGCAGAGGCCTGACTGCCTTTTAGCCTGAACTGTGGCTCATAGGAGGACAGGGACTTGACTGGACTACCGACTAATGATGGACAAAAAGTAAGTAGCCTGCTCTATCACTCATTCACAGAAGGTGCAGAATTGATGTTTGCTTGTATTGTTTCGCTCTTTTTGTCCCAAATGCTACAAAGCTAACCACAGCAGCAGGGTATTTGATTGTAGATGCTTGCAATTGCAAGTAATGCATACCACAGTTGCAAGTAGTACATTCAACACTTACTTGCAATTGCAAGTAATACATCCCACTTCTCTTCAGAAACATTACTGAACCGTTGCTATCATTATACATTTCAAGTCTTTGCAACTAGTGCCAGTCTGCTTTAGAGAGACTGTCCACCAGGGGGCAGCACTTCCTAATAGACTCTTCTGCACAAGGTCTGTCCAGCCATCTAAATCCCAAGGCAATTGCAGTAACATTAATTAGAGCTAGTGTTCGTATGAGGCTGTGTTGGTATATCACTGGTTGTCTGATATTAACTATGCATATTACTGACCACAGAACTGTCTGTCCTGAACAGAATGCTTGCAAGAAAGAAGCTTGAGGCTCTCATACATGAGAGAAGCTCCAACTTTCCTCGGCTGAGAAAGGTAGGCTCCGTTTATTTAGACGGCTTTATGTCATTCAGATGAATCCAGTGGAAAGTGCTGAGCAGTTAAAGAAAGGTTAGGGCACATTGTGTTTGTTCACTGAGCTGATTTACTAGGAACAAATACTTCCCTCCAAGTCCCTGTATCCATGGGCCCATCAGAGCCGTGTCTTGTTCTTCTTTAGGACAATGCCCTTTCTAACTCACCAGAGCCAGCAACTTGATACTGGCACGAACATGGCCTTGTGTTTGGTCAAGTGTAAGATTTTTGGTTTAAAACATTAAAAGAACGAATAAAACTAGGGAAGTGCATTCCCGGAAGGAAACGCGGAATGGTTGCACAGCTTCCCAGGTTCCCCTGGCTGTGGTTGAACAATATGAGAGAAACGAGGGATGAATAAACAATACATAGAGGAGTGCAGGTCAGTATGTCTGTGGATTAGAGTTTGGGGATCTGCCCTGAGGGAGTACATGCAGTTTGATGGCTGTAGGTTTGATAGGTTACAGGGAGTAATAGGGTTTGAATGGGCAGAAAATAAATGGGACTCTATGGGTGAAAAGAGGGATGGAAAAAAAGACAAACAGATGAGTGCAGGTTGAACCAACATTGAATTCATGCTCGGGGAGTCAGCCCTGAAATGGTGTATCAGAAACGGTGTCTCCAGTTCAAGCAGAAGTATAGTAGGTGGCCGTGCACTTTTCCATCCCATTCATTCTTAATGGGAAGAAAATTCCAGAAAAATCTGTTGCTACGTGCAAACTGTGCATCCGATCCGAAAGCTGTATACAAGAAGCACACCATTCCCGATTGGACCAAACATTTTGGAATTGGAACAGCGTTGATATCTCCAAAAAATGCAGGATTAGTTAGCAGACAATAAATGTGTACCAAGAAGAAAAAGAAAGAAGAAAAGAAGAGGAAGAAGAAAAGGAAGAAGAAGAGGAAGAAGAAAAGGAAGAAGAAGAGGAATAGGAAGAGGAAGAATATACAGCCAGATAAAAGTATATTGTGCATTGCAAAGCAATATGTAACCATAATGATCAAAAGAATGCAAAAAAGTAACAATTTTGACATCTATGTATCATGTTGCAGAGATATCTACTGAAGCTAGCATGCTAACCAGCTAGTCCCGGCCCATCCTGTCTCATAATACCACTTTGTACCTCAAGAGGCGATAGTGAGTCACTGTAGTGTGGAGTGAAATCAGTCCAACATGAGAGGATGAAGAAGTAGCTCTGCTGCCCCGACGGCGTATTCTAACCTCTTATCAGTCATGTTAAAGGTGCTGCTTCCGGTTAGATCATTTAAGGGCAGGTAGGCAATGAAGGAAGAGTAAACACAACAATGGCTGAAGCTCCTGATGAGTGACCTCCACTGCCCACTCTCGACAAGAAACCACGTTCAGCTGCAACCAAAAGTAGTGATATACATAGCAGAGCCAGAGTGACTGTGCATTTCCTGGTGATATACTGCCCCCTAGTGTTTAGAGTTTGAATTCCACAGGTTGCAACATCTTACAAATTCCTACTTTAACAAGCCAAGTGTTGCACCAAGGTCCAGTTTCTTGGACACGGATTAGGCCTCGCCTTGGACTGAACTGCAGTAGCACTGGTAAATCGCAGTTGGTAATCTAGCTACACTACCAGACAAAAGTTTAGACACACCCAACTAAATGGATGTTGTTGGTGATCTTAAAGACTTACACTTAACAGCCCCAACTGATGAGAGTCTGAAACAGTACATATCCTGATATACCACATGTACTCTTGATGTGTCACAGTGTTATATTTCTCCATATCTCCACCTCTGATATGTATTTAGTTGCACACACACACACACAAAATTTAATTTTTAGCACAGTTTAAATCTTGTTCTATCAGCCTCCACTGCAGGTTAAAAAAGCTGTTTCATCCTCCTGTTAAGTTTCATTTTGGAGGGTTTTAAGGTGGACTGTATAATTCCATGAGTGCTATTTTATAGTTTGGTGTCTTCACTTTAATTCTAAAGTATAGCATTAAGATAAACATAAGGACAATCTTCTTTGAGTAGACGTGTCTAACCTTTTGACTGGTAGTGTACCTTCATAACACATGTATAAGGAAATAATGTATGTATCTTGCATAACTGTGAAATGATAGGAGCTGTGTTATGAAGTAAATGACATTATAATGATGCACCTAAAGTGACAGCCATTTATAAAGTATCATTTCCAGGCAACTGAGCTTTGGGAAGCAGTCTAGTCTAGATATTGTATATCATTTCTGTGTATTTCTACTTACAAGTACAAGTATTTCTAATAAGGGGATATTATGTGTCTGCCTGCAAACATGGCAAGTATTAAAATACTATTACTGTTATTAGTATTAATAGTAAGTAGTATTAAACTGATCACAGTAACAACTCACTGTACCTATTCTTTTGATGCTTATGTAAAGAGGTGATTCAGTGCTTATTCATTTGTTATGAAGTTCCTATGTAGGCAGCCCTCAAATAAAGTGAAGAGTCTAGGCTTAATCTGCTTCTGTAAAACTGGCTGTAAGAGGGGTTTTAACAGTGTAATTTAGTCCAAGACTAGACTTACACCCAGAATGGCTTCCTATAGCTGCTTCCTATTCAGGGTCTGATAACAGAATTTTCAGTGGCAATGAAAACATAATAAAGGAGAGATGAAATGACACTGAAATGCTGTTGGTTTGAAAGGAAACTGGTCAGTCTGTTGAGAGCGGTCAGTCAGACCCTGCTGAGTGATGTTTGTCTGCAGAATGAGAAATGGCTGACTTGTTTCAGCAGCGAGATCAGTGTAGTCTGTACCTCAGCTACATTGACCGGCTTGCTAAGCATTCTCCACTAATTAGCTTCAGTGTGGGACTCAGGAATACCGTCTAGCCAGATGTGTGAAATACACCGAAGCAGCATAGGCTCTCTCTGGCTTTCGGTAGAGTTGCCCTTTGTCTTTTAAGCCATAGTGGACGATGGAGTCAGCCCTGTAAATGAGCCTTTCCAGGAAAGGTTTGTTTTTTGTTCTCTATGTTATTTGAAGCAAGGAAGTCCAGAAAGAGCCTGTTAGCATGTAGTTAGCATTTTCTGGACTGTTATCTTGTGACCACAACTTATTTGTCTTGTGATTTCAATATGAAGTTGTCATCTCGAGAAACCTTGGTCATCTTGAGATAACAAGAAAAATAAGTTGTGATCTCGAGAAAACAACTTTTGTTATCTTGACCATACCTATCTTGACCTTATTGCTATTGCCTGACCATGTTATTACCTGACCTACCTATGACCTTACCTTATCGTACCCTATCTCACCCTTATTGTTATACTGACCTTGACCTATCTTGAATTAAGTCATGATCTCAAGACAATAACTTCTAACTGTATCAGTGCCTCTTTGATCATCCATATATAAGTCCTCCTGTGGCTGTAGAATTGTATTGTTACCCAATATTGTGTATATCCAGATATCATGATAATAGTGAAAGTACAGATTCAATCCTTTATATTGGTGTTAAGCCAATACCGTCAGAAAATGCTCAGAAGAAGATCACATATGGGGGGAAAGAACATAAAATCCAAGCCTAAAATACATTTATCCTCAAAAGAATAGTTGCACAAATAGCTGCACCCCGAAGGGTCAACCAACAGGAATGAAACTTGGTGGGTAGGTCTGACATTGTGAGACATGCGAATGACTCAAGTTCCACGCTCGGCCACGCATGTGACATAAGCAATAATAGGCCTTATCACTGTACCTGACTGACCCAACAGCCACTATTGCAGGCTTTCAGAAAGCAGTGATGTCCTCCATGAGTCATCCTGTCAGCATCATTGGTAGACGGCAGCACGACGCAGGACTACATGCCTACAGACCGTTACGACAACTGTCCGTAACACCACGTCAACGTAGCCAAAGACTACAATGGTGTCATGCCAGACTGTCATGGAGTGATTCAGAACGGCAGCGGGTCATCTTCAATGACGAGTCCCACTTTTGTCGTGGTGGAGACGACCAGTGAATCCATGTGTGGAGGCACTGTGGTCAGCGCCAAGATGTCCAGAAGACCTGGTGTCACTCCACCTCCACCCCTACCACACAATCTGCAGGAACTGTGTGAGAATGTTCAAGCTGCATGGGATGGATTATCCCAGGTCACCGTTAGGAACCTCCACAGCTTCATTCTTCCTCATTTATGCACTTCTGTGTAGGGCTTTGCACTGGCCTGATGTAAATCAAAGGCTTATTGTTTCAGCTGAGTTCAGCCCAGAGAACAACAGTCTCAGCCACAGATGCTCCACCCACTGTATACCTCTGCGTTTTCTGAGGGACTGTTTATGTTGTGATTCCCTCCTTTTATACCTCACTCCAAACACCAGGCTTGTGATTGGTCAGTGGTAGTTTCAGTTGACTTTGCTTTTCCTGTAGTAGTAGGTGCTTCCTGGCCACATTAAGTGGCAAAAGGTACCAGACTCTCCCTGAAGAGCCTGGGAGTGCGAGACTTCACATAGCCTGAGACCATTACTGACAAGAGCAGTATAGCTATTACAGGTTCAGCGTAAAACTAGTTAATCTAAACTGCACTGCAAGCCATATAAGCCCTGCTATTGGCCGTGCATTTCTTCTCTGTAGAGCAGTAGACGACTGTATCATCACAAGCGGAACTCCATATGAGGTCTAAAGCACTACTAAAAGCGGACTTGACGTGGGTCTCTGAGTTGTTTGGCACAGACAACACAGTTCCTGTAAGCGCAAGCAGGAGAGGCAGGAAAGACCTTGAGGCATCTTCGCCACAGCGAGCTGCCATGGAAACCGTTGGCACTTGGGTGCAGAGGCTGGCTCGGCTTTGCGTTCTTCAGCTGGAGGTGTTGCTGTATTCCGGCCTCCGCTGACGATAGCGCCGGTTCTCTGAATGTATTAACAGAGTGGGCAGCGTACATCTGTTTACAGTGGGAGCGCTCTCGGCGCTCAATCACCTCCCACTCATGTGTTTCCCATCCCTTTGATACGGTCTGAATTCCGTAAACCCATTTACACTGCAGGCCCTGTCGTTGTTTTGGGTGACAGTTTGCTGACACCTCTTCTAATTAGTGAAGGCAGCTTCTTCGAATGCCCACAGCCTATATTTTCCTTGCATGTTGCGTTCCCCGAGGGTCACCTATAGCACACATGTGGTTTTATGGACCAAAAACAGTTGCAATTAATTAATTAAATTAATTAAAATTAAATTAATTTACATGCCTATTTTCCGAGCTCTCATTATCCCTTCTATACCCTTTCTCTTACTGTGACTAGCTAAGCTAAATAGGCTTGATAAATGGAAAAAGACCCGAAGCAAAAGTTTGGGTAGCCAGCATGGTCACTACTTTTCCCCTTTGACAAGTATCGTAGTAGCTAGGGGTGCAGCGAAGAATTATCTTGGTCCACTAAAATCCGTGACCAAATTATTGAGTTTATTAGCGAAGGGGCAATCCGAATCCGAGTGATCAAAAAACCAGGCCAGGTCAAAACCATGAAAGCTAACTCCAAGTACATGGATAAGACGAGAGGCAAAAACAATAAGGCTAGCAAGGATCAGAACCAGGGAAGAAACAATCCAAACAACCAAAGTTCAAATCAACAATCCAAGAGAGAAAAGCCAAAACCAGAAAGAGGGTCAAACATCGACAACAGACTAAATAGATGGCCGCTTGTCATAGTTGACTATGGACAGGGGAGAGTGATTAGAATTCTGTAGAACGCGATCTGGAAACCAGTCCTTGATTGACTGGTTCAGGACACATGTTAGTGACGTCAGAAATCTGTGTCTTCTGGGAGTTATAGGCTTAGTCTCAGTTGTTTACTCCACACTAATACTACACAGTATATACTATGTACTAATCTTAAGAGTGTGAGTTCAGCAGGTTAGTACACATGATATCAGCATACTACATCATAGTGGGGATGCTAACATCATACCGAGCTGGACTCTGAAGGCTGCTTCAGTGAAAGTTTATTACACCTGCAAAACACAGAACTAGTGTCTCACAGTATGGCATCGGGCCACCATGTTTGCTAACGCAACATGCCAGACGTCTCAGCATGGAGTTGTAGAGGTTCCTAATGGTGTCCTGTGATAATCCATCCCATGCAGCTTGAATATTCTCACACAGTTCCTGTAGATCCTGCTGTGGGCCTTGTTTGTGACATGTGACAACAAACCGTTCATCTTGGCACTGACCACAGTGCCTCCACACACTGATTCGTTGGTTCGAGTCACTTCATGACAGTCTGCCACAAAATTGCAGTCTTTGGCTCACTGAATGTCTGCAGTCATGGCTGTTGGGTCATTCAGGTACAGCGATAAGGCCCGTCCTTGCTTACGTCACGTGCGTGACTGAGCATGAAACTTGAATCATTGGCATGTCTTACAATGTCAAACCTACCCACCAAGTTTCTTTCCTGTTGGTTGATTCCTTCTGGCTGCAGCTATTTGTGCAGCTATTTTTTGAGGATGAGTGTAAATGGGTAGCACTGTCACTAATACATATTACCCAGCATGAACCTGGTTATTTATTCCTTAGTATATTGAATTATTACATTGTCATTTATTTTAGTTTTTGAAAAGCACAGTGTGTACAGACACACACACACACACACACACACACACACTACTGAGCAGGTGTAGAATATAAGCAGAGCAAATCACCCAGTGGAGAGCTGCTCTGGGGTTTGTACCAGGAAGTGAATTTAATGTGTGAAAGCACCTGCAGTGGGCCCCCGCTGGGCTGCCAAGACCCTCCGTGGTGTGGACCTCAGTGAGGTACCCATTACCCTGATGAACTCCTCACCTGATAGTATCTGATCCCAGCGGGCATACTCCAATTTAAGCTCAGACATTTGTGTCCCACAGCTGCTTCATCATGTAAGGGCAGGACAGACCCTTTAGAGGGTCCATATCCCATATTTGTCCTGCATTATTATTTTCTTTCACTGGGGTCTAGTTATGATGTCTGTGTGGTGTTTATATTCCAAATTCACTCACATGGAGGTGATAGCCAAATTAGCATGATCATTTGTGTGGTAATTTAGTGAGTGCCTCCTGCAGATGGCGCTGCACGAGGATGATGGGGCTATAAATACCTGCGGGGTGTGAGTGACGGGATCCATAGGTTGAGAAGAGGTGCTACAGTGCAGTGAATGTCTCGTTCCATGTGTGGTAAATGGTTAATGATTGGCTAAAAGGAGTGACTGCGTTTGGGCGTGCCAAAGACCATAGTGTGAAGGAAGTAGCTGAATCTGCAGGTGTATGGAAGCGTACGGTCATACGGGTCTACCAGCAGTGGCTAAAATCCCAGTCTACAGGAAATTCCCCTCGGAATTGTGCCACCAAATCTGGCCCAACTGCACAATTCTTTGATGCAAGAGTGTCTGAACATTGATGTGGCCTACATCCAGAAACTTGTCCAGTACATGCCAAATCCAATCACAGCTGTAATTGGTGCTCGTGGAGGTATTAGATGCCAGTTTAATACTGTGATCTATCTATTATTATTAATATACTCATTATGAATATACTCATATTATGAACATAACAATTTTAATGCCAAGTAGATTAAATATTTACATGAATTTCAGAATTTCAAAGTCATTAAATGTTCTAATATTTCTTCTTCATTTTTGGTGATGTGTGAAAATGATTTTGGCCTTTAATATTTTACATTTCTAAAATGTTCTGCTGTTAATTTCTAGAATTAAATATAGATACATTCGGATTTGCAGATTTTTGAACTCCACTGTATATTTTCTATATCTTTTTTAACATACATTTCTGTTCCAGGGTAGACAGAGATGGATTTGGTCTTTTGCACTGTTAGATTTTTTTCTTCCTGTCATATTGAAACATTCAGTGGACATATTTTCATTTCATTTCTGTATTCATTAAAAGCAGAGCATTGTTTAAATCATCAAATATGATTGTTTCACAAGATTAAAACAAAATTTAATTTACCTGCATTTGAACAATTTAAATATTTAAGCATATATTTAAAAGCTACATCTATTATAATAAAATGTATGATGTTTTATATAAGATTGCATTATATCAAAAGTTTGAGGTCACTTGTCATAATAATGATTGTTATTCAACAATAACTCATATACCATGTAGACTGAAAGTGTAAAAAATATGTAAGTGTTATTAAATAATAAGCTATCATATTCTGTGAACTGGAGTTTGTGTTCATGAAAACACTATTAATACTGTAATCAACACTATTAAAACTATAAATGCTATTATTGTCTTCATTTTTACTGGTTCCTACAAACTGTTGGTAAGAAATTTGTTTAATTGTGGGATAATAATCTTATAATTAAATAGATTTATTATGTAATACACTATACATTTTATTTATTGGGCCAATTTCAAATAGTTGAATATATTCACAAATATATATAGCAATTTATTTCATATTTCCATAATGGTTGGTACATAGAGAGGGAACGTATTATTTGAGTCCAGTAGGGCTCCGTGGACCATGCCTGCCTGGGCACAGCGTGGGCACAGCCAGCTCCGAACAGGATGCCCTTTTGTCCCCTTGTAGCTGATGAAATGCTGGTTTTGTGTGCAGAAGCCGGGGACAATAGAGCGGCAGCAGGTTTCCCCATATGTAAGCGGCCTCTGTTATCCAGTCTATTGTTCTGTAGGGTCGAGATGGAGTGTCCTCCATTGGCGCGCAGTGGACAGCTGGACGCTCCTTCACCCTAATGAGGCCTAATTGGATTTGCCGGCTTTGCTGAGTCTACTGTGACACGGGGGTCTTTTAATGAGAGCATGGCTTTGGGTTCACTACTGGTGGTACACCCACCCAAATTGGTCACACTGTGGAAGACTGTATTGTACTTGCCTGCTTGTGGAGTATTACATAAGGTGGTGGTCACGTTTCTTCATTTCGCTGATTATGACATACTATAAGCGGTCCATTAGAACTTCATTCTGCTCATCAGTTTTTGCGTAATGTTTGTTTGTTTGTAAACACACTGAAGGCTACACGATGAATGCTGTTGCATAACATTACCGAGGATGAAACGCGCGTCTGTTCAGGCTGAATAATAGCAGAGATGATAATGAACTCGATGAATGGAGAGGTGGCTGTGGGGCTAAACCTGTTACGCCTTTACCCAGATCTGTTCCTGCATGTGTTTCCATGTGATGGGCCCGTATAATGAAATCCCTGAATTGCGTGCATAAGCATATGACAGGTGAGCTAACACCCTCCGGTAAAATGAAGCCATGGGAACGAAAGGTTGGATTAGCAATGGCCTTGGCTATCACGCTGATTGAATTACTTCCTGAAAGCCGTACGTCCATATGTTTGGCCTTTGTGTAATAGCACATAGGTGGCCTTTACAGAACTGCTGGCCTATTCTGCCATGAAGTCTTGTGGTGCTATGGGACTGAAGTTAGTGAAGCCATATGAACGATGAACCTGCTGACCAGCCTTTTGTCAGTCTGTGACCTATGCCCAGGGTGGCCACACGTCTGGTTTTGGGCCAGACCATCCGGTTTTCAACTCCCAGTCCCTTCCGGTGCAACACCTGGACGGACGCCTGTATGTCCTCTTTCCGGAATTAACTATTTAAAATGTTCCCTTGCGAATATTATGTGTGCCATTGTCTCACGTCCGTTAATGCTGTTCTAGTATTGTGCCCGACACCCACCCCCTTTTTACGACGTCCTTGTTTTTAGGGTGGGATGTTATGAAAGTGCCCACCCTAGCTGTGCCAGTGTTTTTGGAGTGGTTATGTGAATTTGTGGAATACGAACAGACTGGACATTCTGCTCATTAAGCCTGGAATCCCGGATCAGGAAATGTCATATAGTGAAATATGAGCAGTGCACTGTAAAACTCTCTTCCTTTAACTCACATAAAACTGACGTTAGTACATGCTGTACTCTCTGCTGTGGTCAGCTAAGAACGTGTTCCGATAAGTGTTCAAGTGATCAGTGAGAGTCTGTTCACGAAATCTGGCGATGATAGTACACTATGTTATCCTTGGGGACTATTTTGCTTCGCAACGCACTGCATGTACCCTTCCACCATTATTGTATTGGGGTGTCGTTTAGAACAGGTTCTTCAACTGGCAGTAAAAATGCCCAGCCAAGCGCTATTCCCAAAACGGCATATGAGCAGGGGGTCATAACATGAAAGGACACAACATAAGAGGAGGCTAAACACTTCTAAGCCTGTGTTCCAGTACAAAGCCCACCTACCTCAGACCCAGCAACAGCAAAAACGGTACTGTCCTTTACTTGCCGGGAATGTGGCGCCTCCCGAGAGCCTCTTTGCATGGCCACGCCATGTGTGGTGAATGCCACAATATTTTACTGTGAAAATCATTTTTCATTTCAATCATTCAATCATTTCAATCATTTCACTCATATTTGGCCAGCCCTTCTCAAACACTCTGTATAACAGTTTCTCAGACATCAGCTGTTTCCTTTCTATGAGGAAGCTTTTAGAGCTGTTCACACGTCTGGTTCCCATCACCACCACTGTGAAGAGTTTCTCTAGAACAGAACATTTCACATCAAACCACCCTCGCAGACTTTGGTGACGTCTTAATCACTTAATTGTGCAGATAATGTTAATATACCTGTGATGATTTTTATTAGGTGAATTTCGGTGAGGCCAGTCGAGAGGTTTTGAGCCATTTTGTGCCATTTGTGGTTTTACACCCAGAGGAATTTGTCTTCTGCATTTAACCCATCTGTGAAGTTAAACACCCACATACACACACACTAGTGAGCGCACACACACACTAGGGGGCAGTGAGCACACCTGCCCGGAGCAGTGGGCAGCCCTATCCACAGTGACCGGGGAGCAGTTGGGTGTTAGGTGCCTTGCTCAAGGGCACTTCAGTCATTACTGTCAGTTCAGGGAATCGAATCAGTCACCCTCTGTTTAGAAGGCTGGTTCCCACGACTGCTCATGTTTATTAACATGAGCCCAATAAATAATACGTGGAAGGGGGAGGGAGTGATTGTGTAAACAACAGTGCACGAGTAAGTGTGTATTACACGCATGTGAAGGATGTAGATGTGGTGACATAACAATTCTCGGCTTACCTGAGAGAATCCTTCGGCTTACTGTGTTACAGCACCATGGACAGCAGCTGCAGGACGTTTCAGTCATCCTTTGGTCTGTTATGAAGAACCTGTATCCTGTATTTTTCATGTGTTATTATGTCTTTACTCTTTACTGAGGTAAACTTAGAACACTTGTGTGGTTCTCTATGTGCCAAAGATGACCATATGATTCATTTGATACAATCACCTTCCAGCCTCTCTTTAAATCCCTTAGAATAGAATGAATAGAATGGCTGGTTTTTGTTTCAGTGCCTTTAAGACTGATGTGTTCTGTATTGATCCTCATTCAGAAAAGCACTCAGAGCTGAAACCCTCCTTAGAACGTCAGTATGAGTGGATGGTGCTAAACTGGTGTAGACTGAATAAGTGGATATACTGTATGTATAAGAATTGGTTTCTTTGACATCACAGAAACAATGAACAATGACATTTGTGTCCATGACGATCAGTGGCGTAGGTTTGCATATGGACAGTGGGGACATGTCCTCTTTAGTATTTTGGGAGGACAGAACTGTCCCAAACATGTTCACATTATTTTTGGAGTGATATACCCTTGATGGGTAACACAGGCCGCCAATCCATCGCAGACCCCAAATACCTGTGGGACAAATTTCATCATGGTATCAGCTTGTATCAGTGTGTTGGTACTGGTGTGTGTAAACGCAGTATCAGCCCGATACCGGTATTGGTATTGATTGACCCCTAGTACATACACATTGCTGTTGGGCAGTCATGTGGTCGAGGTAGGGAACCAGCCTTGTGACCATAAGTTTGTCCGTTTGATTGCCTGAACTGGCGGGACATGACTGAAATGCCCTTGAGCAAGACACCTAACCCCAGTTTCTCCCTGGGCGCTGAGGATAGGGCTGCCCACTGCTCCCGGCATGTGTGCTTCCTGCCCCCTAGTGTGTGTGGGTGTTTCACTGCACGGATGGGTTATATGCAGAGGTTGAATTCTTCTGTGTGTAAGCATGATTGGCAAAAATGGTTCTAATGTAAACTAATCTGTTGGAGGAAAACTTCATGGTAGCCTTACAGGAGAAGGAAATACACTTCCTTAGCTTGTTACGGGATTTGATGGAACAAGATTTGCAAGATTTCTTTCGGTCCATTTGTCATGGAATTTGACCACAGTTGTAACTTTATTCAAAAAGTATAAAGCGACAAAAATGGAGATAAATTTTGGGTTTGCAGGTCATTGATGATATGTTTGTGTGTGTGCTGCCTTCATTAAAACTGTTCCTCAGTGCCGGGTTAAAAGAAGACCGTTTTATATTTATATGGTCTTTTTTTGAATCCAGCGTGCTAAATATGATGGAGGTGTCCAGGCAGAATAGACAGGAGGAGATGGTTCAAGTAGCAGCTGTAAGTAAAAATATCGTCGCTGTTTCCTTTTTTGTTATATTTAATATTTTTCCATCTGTTAAACACCAAAACTGCTCTTCACCTTGTGTGGAAAATCCATGGTGATTGGACAGATAGAAATTTTCCATAGTCTCATGAAATGAAACCTTAACAGCCAAGACCGTTATTTTGGAGTTGCATGTTTTTCTTTGGGCAGTGACAGTATATACAGAACAGTGGATGGGTGGAGTGTATGCACGTAAGTAGTTAAGCGTTCACAGCACACACGGCATTGTGCACATTTACCTAGTGCAGTTCACACGAAGCTGTGAAGAATAACAGAAATGCACCTATGTGTATATTTACACTCCTGCTATCCTGTACATGGAGGCCTGGATGCACCTGCCTCCATCACTCACTGGCCTAGCCTCAGGTTGCCTTCTCCATCTTCGCCAAACATATCATCCCCAGCCGGCTGGATCGCTGGATAGGTCTCCATAACACCCACCCTTCCCCCTCTGCCTGGCTGCTGATAGTTACCGTGGCACCTTAGAACAGACCTTGCAGTCGTACGCTGGTGGACATCTCTGAAAGAAGTGGACATGGGCCCATGGGTGGACTCAGACAGAAGGGAGCGAGAGCAAAGAAGAGAGGAGGTAAGACTGGGATGTAGGAGACGTACTCCCCTAAGACAAGACGCCACAGGCAGTAATTCAGTGTTCTCTCAGTCGCTATTCATTATTGCATCTATATCGTCTTCTCTTCAGCTGAAATCATACAAACATGAAAACTCTATAGATAGATAGATAGATAGATAGATAGATAGATACTTTATTGATCCCAGAGGGAAATTCAGAAATAAATATACATATAGACATAAATACACACGCACCAGTCCCATCTGTATTCCAGTGACTTTAATGAAGGCTTAGCTCCGCTCACAATCTGCTTGTGTGATATATAACTGGAAAGCTGTTTCCTGAAGAATCTGTCCATATGATTCTGTTCCGTTATATGAACAGCAGCATTCCTACAAATGGTGCATGAGACCAGGTACGGCAAATAGGTTGTTCATTGCTGGATTTGTGCTAGATTTTGTCCTACACAATGGCACAATCTAGCATAAACTGATTCATAATAACTGTGAGCTTTCTTCATAAAACATATAAAAGGGTGAGATTCCAAAAGTCTGTTGACTTTGGCTTTGTGATATGTATTTTTATATTATTTATTTATTTATTTATTATTTGGATATTATTACTGTCCAAAGGTTAGATTTTTTTTAATATGCATATTTAAAGTAGTGAGCACCTCATTTGCATATCTAAATGTAATATTTTTGGAAAATTTCCAGTACAAAAAGATGAAATGAATAAAAATCTCAGTAATATCAGTAACCAACTGGCAATAATTCATTGTGATATCTATTGTTGTGAATATAGATTTTTGCTGTTCATAAAAAACAAAAAATTGAATTATTTTTTTATTTTAATTTTGTTGTGGGAGTCGTGTACACTTTTAAGGCAAATGGCTACAGTCAGAAATTTGGTTAGAAGATATACATTTGATATAGAAGGTAAGATATTTAAGATAGACAGCACCTCATTTGCATAACTAAATGTAAAAGTACGGAAAAATAATAGAAAGAATATCAGTAATCAACTGGGAATGATTCATCGGTTGTTCGGGTATATGTTCACTGTTCATAAAAAATGTATAACATAAATAAATATGTATAGAAGAAAAGTTTTAGTTTCTTATAATAAAATTTTTAAGGTTTTTAGGGTTTTGTCATGGCTTAGTAACTCCAACTGACCAAGCCAGACATCAACATAAAATTTCTTTAAAAAAAAAACTGACTCTTAACCGACAACATCAGACGCTGGGTTCTGGGTTAAAGAGAAAAGACTTCAAGCTTTATTGTCAGGTGTGTGCTGAAAAGCCTACTCCTGGGCGGATTGAATTCAATGGCCACCATATGGTACAGAGCCTCCATACTTATACAGTGTTCAGGAGGTGATGTAATGCCCCTCCCGCTTTTCTATACATTTCCAAACTAGGTGTTGTTCCCCTTATCTCAAGGTTCACTCCAAAGACGCATACATTGAATGTATTTGTAGAACCCAGAATGCCTCCTGACTTCTCAGGACAGTCCCCGCCCTGAAGTCTCAGGATTGTAAATTAAGTTGTCCCTTACTGCTTTTAGTCCTGGGTCGTAAATTAAGTACTGCTCCTAACCTTGTACACTATAAACACTTCCCTCGACCTTTGGGGTCTGTTTATGCTGGTATTTTCCGTCCACGTGTATCCTAGCCTCACTATGCAGGATCTAACTGTATGGATACTTAAAGGTGTACAACTGTAGCCCTGTTTTTCTCACTCTGACAGATCATATTCAATGCATGTAGGGTTCGTTCATCAGCCAGTGACTTGAACAAGGTGTGTTAACACAGGGCTTGCTCTCCATGGACAGGACCAGACACCCTTGCTATAATCCAAAATCAATGTTGCCCTCTAGTCTCTCAAATTAATGGGCCCTTATTCTACATTTTTCATGTAGGTCCACTTATGACATGTATGCATGTTGATGTACCAAAAACAATCATAGGCTACATACACACAGCAGGCTAAAGTGGCCCAAATCTGATTTTCTTACCGAATCCAGTTTTCTTGTTGGGCTGTTTACATTATATTGTAAATGTGCCACATATCCAACATTAGTCTGAACAGGTCACAGTCCTAAACTGACCTGCATGCAGTTCATCAGGTAATCAATGACTACTGATGGATGCACTTCCGCTTTTGGTTTCAGTTTCATCTTCATCAGCATCACAGAAGCGATCGCAAAGTTCCAGTGACTGACAGATTGTGAAATCTCCTTGAACACACAGCGTTTGAGAAGTGCTTTCGTATTTATTGGCACAGAAATATCAACCCAAATGTTTAAGCGGGCCTGGCAGGGCAATTATTATGACTAATGTGCAGCTGGATTGTGTCAGGTTGTATCAGATTTCACTACCACATATGAGAGGCTGTGTTCAGACAATAGGCAAATCGGATTAGTTTCTGAAATCAGATCTTTTGAGATGACTGTCCACACTGTCCCTTACACTGGATGACATGGCAGAAGAACAAAAGATGGAGGTGCATCATTTCACACTTGGTGCTCTTCTTGATTCTTGAGTCTGAACATAAAGTGTCCCAAATCAGAACTGAAAATGCCACATTGACATGTGTTAATACATCTGTGCCACATATGGGAGTGGCGGGGAGGGATTGTATTTGGGCCTTGTTTACTTGCTGGGTGAATAGGCCATTGCATGTCTACAATAGATATAGCAATAGTGCCCTTTAAGACTGATACACTATATTGCCCAAAGTATTCACTCACCCATCCAAATCATTGAATTCAGGTGTTCCAACCACTTCCATGGCCACAGGTGTATACAACCAAGCACCTAGGCATGCAGACTGCTTCTACACACATTTGTGAAAGAATATTTGTGGGTTGCCATGATAGGATCCCACCTGTGCAACAAGTCCAGCTGCACTGTGCCAAGCGTAATGTTTGGTGGAGGGGGGATTATGGTGTGGGGTTGTTGTTCAGGAGTTGGGCTCGGCCCCTTAGTTCCAGTGAAAGGAACTCTTAATGCTTCAGCAGACCAAGAGATTTTGGACAATTTCATGTTCCCAACTTTGCAGGGACCAGTTTGGGAATGTCCCTTTCCTGTTCTAACATGACTGCGCTCCAGTGCACAAAGCAAGGTCCATAAAGACATGGATGAGCGAGTTTGATGAGGGTCCTGACACACAGAGTCCTGACCTCAACCCGATAGAACACCTTTGGGATGAGTTAGAGTGGAAACTGCGAACCAGGCCTTCTCGTCCGACATCAGTGTCTGGTCTCTCAAATGTGCTTTTGGTCAGAAATTCCCACAAACACATTCCTAAACCTTGTGGAAAGAGTTCCCAGAACAGTTGAAGCTGTTATAGCTGCAAAGGGAGGATGGATTAAGAATGGGATGTCACTCAAGTTCATATGCGTGTGAAGGCAGACGAGCCAATACTTTTGGCAATATAGTGCATATGTAAATGACATATGTTCTGATTGGCTGCCCTCAATCAGAAAGCAATCTGGACTGAACCCCCACTTATCACTTCAGTGCGTATGGGTGGAGCTACACTGCTGTAGGCTAAAGATGGGCAATGTATGTGTTTTATAGGATGATATATCCTGGTCACTAGATTGTGTTTCGCTCAGGTAGTATGGCAGGTAGAGTTAGCTATAAAGTGCAGTTTGCTTGCTATTCCTTACTATGAAAGACTCTTTGTAGACTTCAAATAATCAGGTAGGTCAGGAGGTCAGGACGCCTCCTGCACCAATTACTGAAACAGCAGGTGCACCATGTTGCGATTCAGAAGGAGGTCAGTGGACTGACACGATCCTAGCCCAGCACGTTGGCTGTTCTTATGGAACTGTACAGTCTATTTGCCATCTGTCTACACAGAGGGTCTAAACATGCTACGTGTCTGGGTCAACGGCAAAAAAGCTTACAGCTGTATGAATAAAATATGAGGATATTACATTGTAGTGTGTTGTGGGGATCATAGTGCCTGGCCTAGACAGATGACCCCGATAGATGGGTTTGCTTATGTTTGTACTCCAGAGTAAAACCTATTTTAATATAGATATATGTATAACATATACTGTATATACATATATATATATATAACACATATATCTATTTAATATATCTTTATCTATTTCTATATATATATATATATATATATATATATATATTAATATTGATTTTTTAAGAGTAACGGTGGGTATGGTTTTTGAATATGTGTTTTGATATTGTGGCCTCCATTGGTGGACAAAGTACCCGAAACATGTAGTTGAGTTAAAGTAGAATGAATGCAGAATTAAAGTTGAATGCAAAAGGTGCACTACAGAGAAACTCACTTACACTGTGGTGGTGACGGGGTCATGTTGTCCACAGTGCAAATGTAGCCAATATATTTGCTCTCCAAAACAAACAGTGAACCTGCATATGTCTTTGTGTGTTTTCACATATAAGTTTGCTAATATCCTCTTTAATGGATGAAAGTTTTAGGCCCAAAACCTTCTGAAAGCGATCACGATGTCTCAGGCATCAGGTATTCATAACCATTTGATGCACTAACTTCCTGTAAGGGAGCTTTTAAAAGCATTAAAACTCTTCGCTCCAGAGAGAATTACAAGGTTAATCGCATTATAGGTAGGCTAATGTAGTGTTAGAAGTCTTGCCCAAGGACTCCTATTGGTATAGCACAGCTACATTGTAGACAAACTTGTGGTTGGTATAGTGTATCGTCTGGTTGATATAGTGTATCGTCTGGTTTGTATAGTGCATTGTGTGGTTGGTATAGTGCATTGTGTGTTTGGTATAGTGTATCGTCTGGTTTGTATAGTGCATTGTGTGGTTGGTATAGTGCATTGTGTGTTTGGTATAGTGTATCGTCTGGTTGGTATAATCCATCGTGTGGTTGGTATAGTGTATCGTGTGGTTGGTATAGTGTATTGTGTGGTTGGTGTAGTGTATCATCTGGTTGGTATAGTGTATCGTGTGGTTGGTATAGTGTATCGTGTGGTTGGTATAGTGCATTGTGTGTTTGGTATAGTGTATCGTCTGGTTGGTATAATCCATCGTGTGGTTGGTATAGTGTATCGTGTAGTTGGTATAGTGCATCATCTGGTTGGTATAGTGTATTGTGTGATTGGTGTAGTGTATCATCTGGTTGGTATAGTGTATTGTGTGGTTGGTATAGTGTATCGTGTGGTTGGTATAGTGTATTGTGTGATTGGTGTAGTGTATCGTCTGGTTGGTATAGTGTATCGTGTGGTTGGTATACTGTATTGTGTGGTTGGTGTGGTGTATCGTCTGGTTGGTATAGTGTATCGTCTGGTTGGTGTAGTGTATCGTGTGGTTGGTATATTGTATTGTGTGGTTGGTGTAGTGTATCGTCTTGTTTGTATAGTGCATTGTGTGGTTGCTATAGTGCATTGTGTGTTTGGTATAGTGTATCGTCTGGTTGGTATAATCCATCGTGTGGTTGGTATAGTGTATCGTCTGGTTGGTATAGTGCATCATCTGGTTGGTATAGTATATCGTGTGGTTGGTATAGTGTATCGTGTGGTTGGTATACTGTATTGTGTGGTTGGTGTGGTGTATCGTCTGGTTGGTATAGTGTATCGTCTGGTTGGTGTAGTGTATCGTGTGGTTGGTATATTGTATTGTGTGGTTGGTGTAGTGTATCATCTGGTTTGTATAGTGCATTGTGTGCTTGCTATAGTGCATTGTGTGTTTGGTATAGTGTATCGTCTGGTTGGTATAGTGCATCGTGTGGTTGGTATAGTGTATTGTGTGGTTGGTGTAGTGTATCGTCTGGTTGGTATAGTGCATTGTGTGGTTGGTATAGCGTATCGTGTGGTTGGTATAGTGCATTGTGTGTTTGGTATAGTGTATCGTCTGGTTGGTATAGTGCATCGTGTGGTTGGTATAGCGTATCGTGTGGTTGGTATAGTGCATTGTGTGGTTGGTATAGTGTATCATGTGGTTGCAGTACAGCACCTACTTACCTGAGACTGTTATACGAGTCATGGAATTCTTTTATTTTTGTATTTTAGTTTTTCTAAAATCATGATTTTATTCCTTAAACCTGTTAAACTTAAGACTTATTACTCAGTCATTAAAGTCAAGGCTTAATATCTACCTTACTCAGTAATTACTATGAAGCTAACATGTAGGCCATGTAGATTTTGAATGTAGACCCACATACAGAGTTGAACTAGCCTTTTGCTTAGCCACACAATGTATCTCCAAGTTTCTCTCTGAAGACCAATGACCAAAACGTTAATCTCAAATGTCAAAGAACAAAAGCTCATACATTAATTGATTTGGCTAAGCTTCCGCCTGCTGTCACTTTATAGCCTCGCTCCTCCACTCTGCCAGTATCTTGTGACTAATCCCCTCAGCAGCCATAACGCAACGCTGTCTCCCTGCCAGAACATGACCTTATTGTCACCTGGACGGCCCATGCCTCTTCAGCGCAGACACCTCAGCTGCTACAGATGCTGTGGAGCAGCGCGTCTGCCAGCCAGGCCATTACCCAGCAGCCCATGTCACTCACCAAGCAGGGGATACTGATATCCACAGCCACGCCCCGCTGCTGGCAGCGGAACTTGGTGTTAGCGTTAGCATTAGATTAGTCTGCCTCAGCAGGATGTCAGTGAAGCCTTCTGAGGGGAAATTGCAGCCTGTCTAGCCTGCTATTAGCTTATCCCCTGAAACTTACTGAGATTTAAGCAAGTCAGTGAGTTCCCCCTACAGTACACGTGGTGGGCTTTTACAGTATTCACTGAACCAAGGACATACTGTGTTACTGATGTGAAGCACCACTTTCATCACACTAATGTTTCTGTAAAAATCTGATTTATGCAATTTTGCACTTTCCCCTGATGTTATCGATCATAACAGGTATGTTGGGTGTCTACACGCTGCTAGACAAAACAGCAAAGCCAGCACAAGACCAGCACCATACCAGCTTAACCCAGCATGGAATGTATGCCAGACTTCAGCGGTGCATTTAAGATCTTTAGTTTAGCACTGCAGCTATGAGACTAATCTTGAGTCAATAGTCAGCTACATATTTTCTGCATACATCCCCATAACCTCTCTCAACCTGCTCAAATCGCCTTCATTTTTTTAAAAGTTGCATTTAATATCTGAGTGTATATTGAGGTCTATTGTGTTTGTTAGCAACATTAGCCTTGTAGCTCAAGTTTGGACACTAAACACGTTTTAGCTGATCAACCACATTTTAGGTAAATGGACGATCGTGTACATTTTATTGATTTTACTTTAGTTTAAAGTACCAAAATTACTCCAGTGGTAACAGCACCCACTTGTGGAGAATCTTCAGCCTGCTAAATGTGAGTGAGTGAGTGAATTACCATTAGGCACTTCACATTTAAAAATAGAACTGGTTTTGAATGAAATGAATATTGCAAATCGACATTATTGTTATTGTCATAAGAAAACCTCACCAAACTGAAGAAAAGTTGGATGTTTTATGGGTGTTATTTTAAGGAGACCTTTTTGGACCGATTTTGTCGGTTCCATGATTAAATGTTTTCACTATGGAAGTTGTGGAAAAAAAAAAACATAATAAAAGTAAGTTATGAAATTTTAATGTGGCAGCAATAATATGCATATATACATGTTTACTGACAATCATACTTGTCATGAAATCTCCAGAAGAATGACTCCTGCACGAGCGTTCACCTCGAGTCTCCTAATGGCGGCCTGTGTTAGCTGGGCCTGGATGTTCACAATAAAACTTGTTAAACATATTCGCATTCTCAGTTGACCGCAACTACTCAGATCCACTTAGTCTTGTTGGAGTAGCGCACACACCTCCCTCTCAACCCTCCAATTCTCCTCTGAGACTCCACAGAGACGAATGCGATACCTCTAGGAAATGGCTGAGATTGCATTATGAAGGGCAGAGCTAACTTTCCCCACTCCTTCCCGGTGCTGGAGCTATCTAAGTGCTGCGGCGAAGCCCGAAAGCCTTCTTGTGCTCGCCGAGGGATAGTATTTCATCTATGCGCCACGCAGATGTTTGTCAGTGTCCCGGGAGGGGGGGAATGGGAGCAGCGGAGGGGAGGAAATATGACAGCTCCGGTGGATCCGTCTCCAGGAGACGGTAGTAGGGAGGGAGGGGGAACCAAGAGGAACCAGTAATGTCTGCTCCTCTGGGCTCTTAAAGGAGCTCGTCTGCCAGGGATCAGTCTACGCGCCCTCCCCTGACACCCCTAGAGCAGGAAGAGGAAGACAGCGCTGAGAGCCCCCGCAAACTCAGTCTCCGGCTCAGGATGGATCCCTTGTGGTGTCCTCGCTGCACGCCGGCGAGCTCCCCCTGCACTCGCATCCGCCCAACTCTCCCCGAGACTCAGCCAGGCTTCTGGAGCAAAGAGCTAAAGCAGAGCACCTGAGGAGGGGACTGGCACAGGTTTCAGAAGAACCAGCTGAGACTTTTTCAAGCTCCAGAAGCTCTGAGCCTTTCTAGCTTCCTGTCTGTTCACGGTCTTGGGGCAGAAAGTTGGATGGATGTTTGGGAACGAGCATCATCCTGAATGATGCAGCCTTCGAGGACAGCCTCCGAGTTGTAAAATCGGATACCTCCGAAAATGAAGCTCAGCCTGGGTAATTAGCTCCAAAGTGAAGGTGGATTTGATGGTCCAGGGCTGAGGAAAGGCAAAGGCCGGAGCAGAATGGACTGGAAGCGTTGTCATGTGGGAAGGTGGGGCTTCTCCAACCTGCTGTGGCTTTGAGTGCCTCCGGAGCTACTGGGGCAGCCAGAACCGCAGGAATAGGAGGGTACAGCCAGAGGTAAACAAGGCCACAAAGGGCTGCCAACAAACTCTACTCAACGTCTTGTTGAAGTCTTAGTCAGAAATGGCTAACATAGCACATCAGTTGACCCTAGGCAAGCTGTGGGTTTACTAGCAGCACACAGGGTAAAGGTACTCATTAATGTGTTTGGGCTATTGCTTCTATTGCTGCTATGGTAAAAAAAGTGCTCTGTTGGTGATTCCTGACTGGAGCTTTGAGATGCTTTATACTGGGTCCAACCATGTTGTTGTACAGGCTCAGATTACAGTAAGTGTATTCCATGTAATACTAGGGCAAATGTTTGCCTGCTTGTTTGTTTGTGTCAGCTATTAGGACAGCTATTAACAGGTGTTGTGGGATATAGTTTAGTCACTTGATCAGTGCATGCTTTATAATATGATTTTAGTATTTATATAATATGTATATGAGGCAAAACTCAGAATTGGGAGACCTAGAGCTGAGCAGTATGGCAACACTGTAGCAGTATAATACTGTTCACGATTCAGGCTTTATTACATGTTACAATATTTAGTTTTTCTGAATTTCAATGCATTTATATAGACAAAACAAGAGCAGTAGACCCATCAATAAGCATCAATAAGTATCCATTTTTTGAGTCGTGTGAATTACTAGTGCATTACTATATAAGTTTGTTATTATTTTTAGCTCTATTATTATTAATAGTAATAATGATGCTAATAATAACAACATCAATAATAATGTGTATGTCATCATTGGCTTGAGGAACAGCTGTTAAGACCACAGTCATTTCCATGGCTTTGAATGAAACGTAAATGCATGAGGAACCCATTAGAGAGCTGTTGTTGCTCATCAAAGGGTCTATAAATGCGGTGGACACATTCTCTAGGTGGACAAGGCCGGCATGGATTGTACGCGCGTGTGTGTACATACGCATGTGTGTCATTGCTGAGCCGTGTTGTGCTGAAGGAGCACTCCATCAGGAACAGTTCATCCCCATGGCTTGTTCTGATTACTGGAGTGCCTCAGGGTTACATAATAGGAACCCTAATCATAATCAGCCACAGCTTTTCCTCCTCTCCGTTCCTCATTTGTAGTAAGAGCATTCTTCTCCCCACTTCAATAACCCTCTCTCTCTCTCTCTCTCTCTCTCTCCCTCCCGTGTTGACTCTGTAGTGTTTACTTCTCTATCTAGGAAGCAATTACTCACCAGCGACAACAGCTTACATATCTAATGCTAACATGTTGTTCTACTTCCTTAGACACGAATCAGTTGTTAATGTCAAACTGAAACGGGCAACAATGAGATGCAGAAAGCATTAAATGAGGCAGCATTAAATGCATGTGGTCCCTGTAAGAAATGTGCAATTAATTAAAGCTAGGAAAATAAAGATCAAATATAAGTCTCAATATAGTCTGTTTACTGGAGATACGTTCATTTTGAAAAGGTGTTTAGTTGTTGGACAAACATGCTGTACAGCCTCTAATCAACATGTTAGGAACCCATATATTGTCTACATTGAGACCAGGCAAAACCTAACCTGAATGCAATCGATGGCTCAGACTAGGAAAATCCCCTTCTGATAATGCACAGGGAGGGAACTGGCACCTGCTATGGGTTGCATTTTGGGGGCTGTACATCGCATGCTGCCACTAGCTGATGACTGCAGAAGAAAGCCAGATAAAACAGACATACAAACACCCCCCTTCCCAAAAAGTCACCCCAAAAACTAGCGCTTCCAAAAGTTCCTCCCACCTTCAAGACGCATCATAGGAATGGGGTTTCCCTAGTCTGGCCAAAGCCACCCTTTAACAGTATACCTTAATTTGTGTGGTCACTGTCACACTTGTCCTGCACAGGGTCATCAAATTGGCTATTATACTTTTAATAGCTTGATGCAGTGTTCAGATTGAGGGGGCACTGGGGAGAGGGTCTCCCCCCTTAAGAGAGGGTAAACAGACTCCTCCTATAAGAGAGACAAATTGTAGCCTCAAATTTGTTCTCCTTTAATAATTCTTGCATTTTCGGACGTGTGTAATGTTCACACTAGCCTATGGGATCACGTCATACTACACTCATCATCAAAAGAACAGTTGCACAAATAGCTGAACCCAGAAGGAATCAACCGACAGGAATGAAACTTGGTGGGTAGGTTTGACATTGTGGGACATGTGACTGATTCAAGTTTCACGCTCGACCATACATGAAGTGACGTAAGCAAGGACGACCCTTATCGCTCTACCTGACTGACCCAACAGCCACGACTGCGAACATTCAGCGAGCAGTGATGCCCCCCATGAGTCATCCTGTTAGTGCCAGCACCATTGGCAGACATTGGCATGATGCAGAACTACATGCACGCAGACCGCTACGACGACTGCCCTTAACACCACGTCAATGTCGCCAAAGACTGCTATGGTGTCGTGTCAGACTGTCATGGAGTGACACAGAATGGCAGCAGATCATCTTCAGTGACGAGTCCCGCTTTTGTCTTGATGGAGACGGGCAACCAATCCGTGTGTGGAGGCACCGTGGTCAGCACCAAGATGAATGGTTTGTTGACACACGTCAGAAGACCTGGTGTCACTCCACCTCCACCCCTACCACACAATCTGCAGGAACTGTGTGAGAATATCCAAGCTGGATGGGATGGATTATTATTAGAACACCATTAGGAACCTCTACAACTCCATACCAAGACGTGTAGCCCGACCCCATACTGAGAGACACTACTTCTGTATGTGTAGCTGAATAATTTTGCCCATATCAGTCTAAATGTATCATCATTTATTGTTGCTGGTAACCTTTATCTTCCTTCCCAATAGAATTGCAATCCCACACCTCCTTCTGGGTGTAACTATTCTTTTGATGATGAGTGTATTTATTTTTGCTTACCAGTCAACATATGACAACAATGTTACCCATTTGCATGGCAAACTAAATTGCAGTCGGTCTTATATCTTATCCAGTTGTTCTTTATGTTCATTAGCTAAAAAAGAGATACACTATTGCTTTGTCTTCTTGTGTGAAAACTATAAATATCAGCACAGATAAGAAGTTAAAAGACACCTGGCTAATAATACTTGCCTGCAGCAACTCTACAGGAGCAAACCTCACAAACATATATTCTGAAAATACTGTATTACATTTACTAATACCATATGTAATTGGCTCCCGCATCCCCCTGCGACCCAGGAGGATAAGCGGCTTAGATGATGAATGAATGCAATATATAGGTCAGTCTTTTCACAAAGGGACCTCTAAGTCCACAATTCAGACCCTGGCTTGATGCAATCCGGCGGGTCACTTCACCATATTGTGCTTGAAGCATGTTCTGCCTGCGCAAAAAAGCGTCTTCCACTTTTGGGCATCGAAACCGAACAGTCCTCAGCAAACTATCATAGATACGAACTACACTGACTCATTCCACCATTCACATAAGTGAGTCATTTTTCGTACTCCGTGCGTGACGCCGACTCCTTTTCTGCCTGCGTGTTATATGTGCTCTGGAGAGGAGGTGTATGCATGCAGGTTCATGGCCTGTTTCTATTTTTGTTACTTGAGGTGGCATGTGATTCATCTTCTGTGGGCAACAGTCTGAATTGTGCAGGAATGAGAAGAATGAACTGGAGCTCTTTCCAAGCTTGTTTCTGAAGTTCTTCTGTCTTGCTAACAGAACATAAATACATCAGTGCTGCCGGAACAAAACATAGTGTTTGACATCATTTGAGTGTCAGACCAACAGACATAATAAGACATAGTTCAAAAGTATTTAAAGGGCTCAATTAATGGAAAACGTTTTTTCAGTCATCGTCAAAAGAATCGTTGCACAAATAGTCACACCAAGAAAGAATCAACCATCAACCACATGCAAATGATTCAAGTGACATAAGCAAGGAGTCATCCTGTTACATGAGACACCATTGACAGACTGCTACACGACGCAGGACTACATGCACGCAGACCGTTGACTACTGTCCTTAACACCACGTCGACGTCGCCAAAGAATGCAATGGTGTCGTGCCAGACCGTCATGGAGTGACTCAGAATGGCAGCGGGTCATCTTTAGTGACGAGTCCCGCTTTTGTCTTGGTAGAGACAACCAATGAATCCGTGTGTGGAGGCACTTCTGTATGTGTAGCTCAGTAAATATTGCCCATATCAGTCAACAAAGAAAGTTTACGTTAGGTCTAGTTATTATTTGCTTTTCTCTCACTTTTTTGCTTTTCATTGAAAATAAAGGGTATTAAAGTGTATCCCAGCACTTAGGAGGCAGGATACACCCTTCACAGTACAGAAGAATGTTTCACTGGTAATTTGCTGATCTGGAGACTCCTCCTCCTGGCAGGGCACTTTTTTGGCAGTGTGGACATAAATTCACCTGACACTAATTTCTAGGTTCTGTGTTGGTTTTGTTTTGTTCTGCAATTTTACATTACAGACTTTGGTAAGTGGTCTTTGTTCCCTACCCCAAAGGCTTTGGGTGATGGTATACTGGTCAGCACCCAAGGAGATCAACAGACTGATCACCACAAAAACTAATATATGTTGTGCTTTGGATGCTGGTATGCTGGTCAGCAGGTATGGAAGTCATTAGACTGATCACCAGCAAAACCAGTATATGTTGTGCTTTGGAAGCTGGTATGCTGGTCAACAGCTATGGAGATTGTTAAACTGATCACCACCAAAACCAGTATATGTTGTGCTTTGGAAGCCGGTATGCTGGTCAACAGCTATGGAGATTGTTAAACTGATCACCACCAAAACCAGTATATGTTGTGCTTTGGATGCTGGTATGCTGTTCAGCAGCTATGGAAGTCATTAGACTGACCACCAGCAAAACCAGTATATGCTGTGTTTTGGATGCTGGTATACTGGTCAGAAGCAATGGAAGTCATTAGACCGATCACCAGCATAACCAGTATATGCTGTTTTGGATGCTGGTATACTGGTCAGCAGAAATGGAGGTTATTAGACTGGTCACCACCAAAACCAGTATATGGTGCATACTGGATGCTGGAATGCTGGTCACCAGCAAAACCAGCATATGTTTGGATGCTGGTATGTTGGTCAACCAGGATGAACAACTTGGGTGACCAGCTAAACCAGCAACTGACCAGCACTAGACCAACTATCTTATACCAGCTTAAACCTGCATGGATTTGTTCAGCATAGACCACATCAAACATATTGAGTCTGAAATATATATCTAACTTCACGTAATAGCATGAAGGGGCTCTCTTTCTTCAGACCCTCTGCTCTTTGTTTTAGCCTTCTTGACTGACCACTGCATGTCCCTTGGACGTTTTGAGTTTCCCTCAGTGACGATGTAGTGATAGACTAAATTTACGACCCCCGCTGCGAGCCCATGTCCCCCTCTGACAGCTGGAAGCTGAAGTGAGGAGGAAGCCAGCAGCTCGCTAGCTGAGGAGGAGGAGGAGGCGGTGCTGTTACTGTGGCGAGTCGAACTGAGGCATGCATGCCTACCGCTCATGCTGAGGGGTCTCCTCGTGTTTCAGCGCTCGGGTACAAGCAGCGGACAATGTGCCATAACACGTACAGGCAGCGCCGTTTAAAGGTTGCGGCGTCTCGGCTCCGGCGCTAGTGTAGGGTCGCAGATGTAAGCTTAGGCTGCCTATTCAGAGCAGGGGAAGCCAGCAGCAGCTGTCAGTTGGGAAAACCTGAACAGGTGGCGCACCTCAGGACGCACGCGCGCGTCAAAGCTAGCAGACCGACAGCTTGCCTCTCCGCTTAATCTCCTGCTGACGAAAGCATTTCAGACCCCTCTTCGAGCGCCTTCAGAGGAGCCTCGGCAGTTTGCGAGCGAGTTCTCGAGCTGCTGATCGCTTTGGTCGCAGTTTCTTCAGTTCGGGGGCATTTTCTCAGGGAAACTCGCTGCTGTGGAGAATGCGCTCCGCTTGGACGTTATAGTACCTGGTGGTCGACGTTTGATCTCACCGTCCACGTGTTTTGAGCATCAGGCATGTTTCCCGAAATCAACAACAAGGTAAGGTAGCCCAGCTCCTGAGAGCACTCTGGGTTAGAATGGTTCGGATACACAGAGTCCGGTAAGCTGCTGATGGGTAGTGGAACCACCTCGTGGCGGGAGTGAATCAGGTAGAAGTGACACTTGAGTGGACTGGAACATTGTGTGAAAGCAGATCATTAGAACGCTTTGGCTATTTCAGTGGGGCTCCTTTTAGACTCTTTATTGCTGATGATGTTGCTGGAGGTACAAACCGCCTGGATTCTGCCAACATAGGACCTCCTTTGTACCCCATACCGTTTTCAGCGGGTGTGCGTGGATGGTGCCTGTTTTTGTTGGGTTTGTTTACTCTAATTTTGTCCTGTGGTTAGGGTATCAGTGTGTCCTGCACTGTTTGGTGTTCGTGTTCTGCAATGTTCAGCAGTTGTCACTTTTTGTCCTGCGGTGTTCTGAATCTAGAATTCTGACCCATGGTGTTAAGCATCTGTCATATAAGTTTTTTACTGTCTGGTGGTGTTTTGAATGCCCGTCTGTTTGCTTAGTAGTGTTATCAGTAGGTGTTATCAGTTTTGTCCTGAAGTGTTCAGTGTCTGTTATTTTGTGCTATTATGTGCAATGTTTTTTGTTCATTAGTGCTCAGTGATTATTTTTGTCTTCTCATGTTCAGTGTCGTGTGATGTTCATCATCTGTCGTCTTGTCCTGTGGTGTTCAGAATCTAGCATTTAGTCCTGTGATGTTAAGCAATTACCTTTTAATGTTTTTTTGTTCAGTAGTGTTAAGCAGTTATCATTTTTGTCCTGCCGGGTTCAGTATCCTGTGGTGTTCAGCATCTTTCATTTTGTCCTGGGGTTCTGAGTGTCTATCATTTAGTGAATTTTGTTCAGTAATGTTCAGCTGTTATAATTTTTGTCCTGCTGTGTTTAACGTCCTGTGGTGTTCTGCATCTGTCATTTTGGCCTGTGGTGTTCGGCACTTACCAGTTGTAATTATCATGTTCAGCAATTATCATTTTTGTCCTGCGGTATTGCATGACTGCCAGTTAACATTTTTTGTCCAGTAGTGCTCAGCTGGTCATTTTTGTCTTACGGTGTTCATTAGTGTCCTGTGGTGTTCAGCATTCATCACTTTGTCCTGTGACGTTGTTACCCTGGGTGTTTGTTTGCTTGTTTATTATTTATTTATTTATTTATTTGTTTGTTTGTTTGTTTGTATATTGATTTATTTGTCTTTATGATTATTTCGTAGTTTCGTGATACCTCAGATGTGCTTCCTGACTAACTGTTTTAACTTGCCACCGAAGTGGGCAGGAACATATTTGGCAGAAGGACATGCGATCGTTCAGTTGCCATCCAAAAGCCCCAGGCTAGTGTCTAACTGAAGTGGCTGTCAACAAGTAACTCAGTAGCAAGTTTCAGGACACTATATCATAAGCCCTGAGGCCCATGAGGTGTTGGGAACGACATATGGTGTGTTTTTAGTCATACCTGTGTCCTGTGGGATTCTCAGATGACCGCATCACCCTTTCAGCTGGTATACAGTGCTATAAATCTTAGCCCTGTAAGATCCGGTTTGCAGTTCGCGCTCAGTTTTTGGCCAAAAATAAGATTTTAATGCTATATTCAAATGTAAGCATGCAAATGTGTTGTTTTTATTGCTTACGTTGAACTTTTGCATGAATAGATTATCTATAGAACTGAAGCATTTCTTAATATCCTAATCAAATCTAATTATTAGTATTAAATTTCTGAAATTTATGCCACTAGTATTTATGCCTCTAGTATTTATCTCCTGTTAACTCATATTAATCAAGGTGGTTTGTTTCCTTCGACTACTTCCAGACACTCAGTGATGCAATTGTTTAACAATATACCCTATTTATTGTCTATACGTCAGAATCAGCCCACAGTTTTAATATCAGTTCATCCCTATGATGCTCCTTCCAGCTCCGCCTATCTGCATAGCCCTGTTGGCCTTGTCAAATCTGTCAAATCAAACAGACACCACACACTGTATAAATGCATTACTTGTTTGCTTCAGGCCTTTAATGTGTAACATCAATTTAATGACCGCAACTGCCCATCTGTGGGACATTTAAGACAGGTGCCTGTAAATTCTCAGCTCCTCAGTTTGTATATTTATCATGGACAGCTGTGTAGTTTAAATCACTTAACGTGCTTAAGGAAGGTGCCTTCTCAGAATCACCTGCTCCTTGCACACTGACCCACATAGCGACTTTAGCTGGGAGGTGAAGTGACTGTGCAGAAAAGCAGCTCAGGTGTTAATATTTGAATGTGTTTTGAGTCTCTGGCTCACATTCCAGCACTGACCCGACGCCACGTGCGGCATATCTCCTCTCGCTTTGCTAAATGTGCCTTTTCTCTTCCTGCCGTGTCTGCACTGTTAAATTTAAAAGCCGGATCGACTAAAAATATGGTTCCACTCATCACAGTGAAATTAGGATTGCCTTTGAAAGGGTCCATATGCTTCGTTTTTGGCTCCCTTTATGGTGCGGGTGGATGTACCAGAATTCATCATTGCATGCTTGCTTTATTTATTAGAGTGTGTTGATTAAAACAGGCTGCTCCTATTATTGAACCTTTTGTGTATTTCATACTTATAACATTATAACATTTCCATGTACCAAAAATGGACATAATTCACTTTTCCAACTTCTCTGTGATCCCTAGAATGAGTCTTTGAGAAAATGAATCTTGTGTAATCGAGCTCTGTTCTGATTGGCTGCCCTGTATTGTGCCTCATTCCCGAAAAGCACTCAAAGCCAAAACACTCCTTAGAACTTCATTGTGAATGGGCGGGGCTAAACTGCTGCCTGCTGAATAGATGGATATGCATATGCAAATGAGTTGGTTCACATGATATCACAGAAACAATGCGTTCGATATGGCTGCTACTTCCAGGCTGTAGTTGGGGTTCTAGGTGCTAATAAGGGTGGAGCAGCTGCTCTCTTCAGTCTCTTCAGTGTTAAACGCTGAGCGAAGCTGCTCCATATTATCCAAGGTTTGAGAAACTCTCCGTAGTGAAATGTACAGAGCATTGGCTTTCTATTCGTCAATTTTCCTTTCCACCTCAAATAGTACAACAGCTATTTCCTGTCAGCACAGGCAGCTGCCCCCAAGAGCCTCCATAACTGCGGTGAACTGCTGCACTGTTTAGAGTGGTATGATAAATTCTGTACACAAAGCTGGCGAATAGGAAACATTCTGGCACCTGTAGCATTTAAGGTGGACCGAAACATTTGATGAAGAAGCTGGCGAATAGGAAGGTACCTTCAGCCTTGTTTGAAGATGAATGCCATGCCCGCTGGGTATAAATGTCGACATCCCCTTCACAGCCTGAAAGGGTATATTTCTCCACATAGTCCGGTATTGTCATTGCTGTTGCTCTGTTGCTGTTGGATGTAAATTGCAAGTGGGGTGTAAATACTAATGAGTCTGTTATGTAACAGCGTAGGATTCTGTAATCAGCTTGTTTTACCATCCTCTATTGTAAAAGGAGGATTTGTATTTGAAGGAGGAGCAACAGTGTTTGATGTTAATGGTGAGTCGGTTCTACGTACTAAACTCTCCTTATTGAACTATGACAATGTAAATACAGTACATCCATTCTATGGTGCCTCTAATATGCAGAATGTGAATGATCTCCGCCCTGCCCTTGTACTTTGTTCAAAAACAAAGCCTAATAAAAGCCTAATAAACACCTTATAACTTGTTATATATATTTATATATGTATATTATTAAAAGCCCTTTAGGCTTAAGTTTCTCCACCTAGTGACCTTTTTCCAGAACCTCATGTGTAAATGAAAGTGACCAGGGTCTCTCTCCAGTTAACACCCTCCCCTCCGCCAGATATCTGTCTGAGCCAAATACCATTCTGTGTTTCTGAACAAGTACATAAGCGCCTGGATTAAGGGTGCAAACCACTTAAGTCCTGTGGCGTGCATGGATTGGATCACTGCTTTTTGTGTCAGTCTGTCCACTCTGTTTGACCTCCCTTTGAAACCCTCCACCCCCCCGCACAGCAAGATTCAATAACACGGGTGTCAAAGTCCTGCTGGGCCAGATCACTGCATGGTTAAGTGTTTACCCTGATTTAAAGGGCTTATGTCATGGAAAACCCAAATGTTCCTTACAACTTTGAGTACGACTGTGTGGGAAAGTGCCAAAACATAACATTCACCCCACCAGTCCATACATAAGGAAACTAAGCTGTTAGAACAGCCTGTTTTCAGAGGACTGTTTCTGTGATGTCACAAAAAGCAACACATTTACATATATCTATCGGCCTAACTTTCAGCAGTTTAGCCCCGCCTATTCAGGTGGAAGTAATGGGGAACCTGGAATGCTTTATGAACACAGAGTCAGAGCGCTCATTTACATATATGAGTCTTAAAGGCGCAGTAACACAAAAGTCCTGTTTAACTCAGAGTCATAATAAGGGCTTGGGTAACAGACAGGTGGATCATCGAACACACCCAGTTCAGTTCATCAGCTGATTATCAAGTCTATCATGAGTTTAATCAGGTCTATAAGAGCACAGAGCACAGTGGCCATCCAGACATGGGCTTTGGCAGACTGTGTTGGGGCAGACTGGATTGGGCCTTTTAGTCCATCCATATGCTGTCTGTCAGCACTATGGATACGCTGTCCTCACGATTAAGACAAACGCAAAGCTGTTTCCGCACCTCAGCGTGTGCCAAAGTCTGACACCATGACCGATCAGGGCGGCGGTGGCGGGCACTTTGATACCCATGATCCCTCAGCTCAGATGCGGTCCCCCTGGGAGAGTGGTGGGCTAGTAATGAGGGGGCTACTGCGGGATGCTTTCAATAGAAGTGTCCCATTACAACATGTATGACTGGCTTTAGTCCAGCCTTACTGTAAAATCTGATTTCTGCAGGTTTGAAAACAGATTGACTCATTTGAATCGCTAATAACTGCAATAATTTATTGTCTTTTGTTCTGTGCAGTTGTTAGAGTACAAGCCTGAAGTGGCCTAATTTGACTGATTAGCTGTCTTGCTTCATAGCTGTTGATACTTAATAGCTCCCAACTGGTGACAGAACGAGCTCAGTAAGCAAACATTACTCACTGCTGCCCTCTAAAGGCGTCTTAGCACCAGCCAGAAATTAGAGGTTTTGTTTTCCAATCTTAACTGGCATTTGCCTTAGCTCAGTGGATAAAAATATACCCACAGTGTAAAAACGTGACTGGCATTATGTAATAATTGTCATATGTCTGATTGCCTGTGGAAAAGAAATCTGCTGATCAGACCTGTGTGTTAACTGTGTAGGCATGGCTAATGAGATGTTTGATTGACAGCTCTCCATTTAATACTCCTATCCAGCTTCACCCCTCATACAGAGCGAACATCATTATGCAGCTTTTATGTGACACTAACTGCACCAAAAAGTCACAGACGAAAAAGACCTGCAGACAGACGAATGAATGAACAAACAGACGGACAAGCAACGCATGACAGAATGAACGAAGGAACAGCCATGTGGGTGCATGGATAAAGGAATAAACAGGCGACAGGCAGCTACAGACAGGTGGTTTAGCTTGCTAGCTTTTGGTTATGCTGGTTAGCTTTAGCTCACTAGGTTTCCCCGACTCTGCAACTGTTTTGCATGGGCGGAGCCAGAGATGTCAACCAAGTGATTGGTCAGGGGAATGCTTACAGTAGCATTCCCCGTGATTATGACTGGCCAGTTTCCATGGAGAGGATAGAAATATGATGAAGTTCTGTATATTGGTTGTATATAGGTCACTGCATAATATTCAAAAGGTCCGATCCTGAAAGTCCAGTAGAACAAATTTGTAGATCCACCTTCACAAGCTAGACCACAGCAGGAGTGGTTTCAGAGTGGTACGTTTTTACTGTTTTAGCTCTCTTTGTGTTGGGCGAGGGCGTGCCAAGCTTGCTGGTAGGTGGGCAATAAGGACTGTGTTACGAGATAATGTCAATTTGTAACAGAGGAAAGGGCCGGAATTCCAATTAGGCATTTCAGGCAGTTGAGAAAAGTGGTTTCTGTGGGAGAGAGTTTCTCCTTCTGATGTGTACTGGTGAACTTTGCAGAGCATGAATCATCTTTGATGGCCTTTATCGACACTTTTAAGGGGTTACTTGCAGTGTCCACTACCTAGCAGCCATAGTCAGGGCTTGATTTAATGGCGGAGGCAAAGAAATGTTAATAGTGGCGGAACATTGACGTGGCCTACATCCAGAACTGTATCCGATCCATGCCAAATTATATTACAGCTGTTATTGGTGCTTGTGGAGGTATTACACGCTATTAGGTATGTTACAGTCAGTCACAGGTGACTAATAAGACAATAAGAGATGTCTTATTTTACCTTCACAAAAAAGTAGAAATTAAAGCTAGCTTCAGCTCATAGGCAACCTAAACGTCCCCTCTCCCCCGACGTTTGAATGCACCCCACCCCAAAATCCTTCGTGTCCACAGGTATGTAATGCACATTGAGTGTGTGTATCTATCTTATCAGTACAGTCATGTTAAGCCTTGGAGTTCTGTAAATACAGCAGGTTAATTAAACGCAGAGACCTTGGTGAGTCACGCAGAGGGTTGAATAACGCTGTGTGGATTGCAAGGCGAGCGCCGATTCCCTCAGTGTTCAGACATCGTCCCACGCTGTGCACAGTTCTATAAGAGCTGACGGAGGCCGTGGGAGGTGTGCATGTGCCCACTCACTCAAGCCATTCGCTACATGTTTTCTCTGCTTGCTTCCGCAGGCGGCCAGACCGGAGGCTTTCCCTCACCCTCAGAGGTCACAGGCCGAGACCACACGTCTAGGAACTAACCGCACCTGTTCACAGGTACTTGAATACACTTCACTGACTCACACAGATCAGACGACCATTCGGGAACCTAAAATAGAGCTCGGCAAGAGCCTCTTCGGATGCTGTTAACTGCTTGAACCCTAAGAGCGGCCAATGCTTTAGTTTCTCGCTCTCATAACTACATAACCCGCGTGTTTCATGGTAGTAATCAAGTGCTTTGTGAAATGAGAGATTAAGTCGTTCATTATGTGTTTTATTCTATTTTAAGATTCATATGATTAAAAAGCCTGGTGTTCAGGCTAGGGATGCTGTGGTATGTGAATCATGAATCATATATATGTACACGTTGATGCTGATACATATACATTTATGAAATGTCGAAATTGGGACTACATGTACCTGGGTGACCAACTTGACTGACTTGCAGTAAAACTACAGATATTCTAGCACAGTAACCAGCCTCTCCCAAACATTCCCCGATTCTAGAGTACAATAAAACAATATAAATTTTTTACTATCTATACACATTTTAATATCGGCTGTTATTTATATGATTCTGATATTCCTAGTTCAAGGAGTGATTAACCCTCCTATCCGCCCCTCATTGTGTGCATTTTGTTCAATTATTGGAATGTGGGAATTGTAAGAAATTCTGTCAGAGAGCAGAAAATAAACTTTCTTTATATGTAGAAATCATTATTTGATACATAAACATTTACAAAATGTAGAAATTGGGACTACATCTACCTGGATGACCAACCTGACTGACTTACAGGTGCAGTAAAATGGATAAAATGCAGATATTCTAGCACAGTAACGTCACCTAAAAATTCCCCTATTCTAGAGTACAATAAAACAATATATACGATTTTTACTATATATACAATTTTTAGTATCTGCTGTGATTGATTATATGATTTTGATATCCCTAGTTCAGGGGGTGATTAACCCTCCTAGAGAATATTCAAGCTGAATGGGATGGATTATCACAGGACACCGTTAGGAACCTCTACAACTTATTTGTGTTAGCAAACACGGCGGGCTAACAACATAGTGAGACACACTACTTCTGTATGTGTAGCTCGATAAATATTGCCCAAATCAGTCTAAATGTATCATCATTTATTGTTCCTGGCAACCTTTATCTTTCTTCCCAATAGCACTGCAATCCCACACTTCCTTCTGGGTGCAGCTATTCTTTGGATGATGATACAATACAGTACTTTATAATAAGTGCTATTTTGCCCTATAACGCGCTGCATGTAGCGTGCTGCCTCATGAAAACTATTGTAAAACAATATCTGAGGCATCTGGCAACCTTCTTTATCACTTCATATCCCTTCTATGAAAAATTGGTATCCGGTGTCTGAACATGATAGTGGGTGACAGGTCACCTTTATGCAGGTTAGTTTCTACTCCTAAACCTGTGCAAGCAGCGTCCAGCCAGTAATGCAGAATCCACAAACCGAACCTGGACACTGTTTCAAAGGTCACTTTTAAATATTTAACCCTGTCTGTGACGCGGTGGTGTCTCCTTTAAAATGGCCTTTAACTGCTGGGACTGTTAACTAAATACACTCCTCATGGGCAGCCTTCTAATGAGGGAACCTTCGAGGCACTCTGTGGTTACAGAGAATCCATTGCCCTGATTGTGGTTTTAAACAGACGGCTGCGGTACCTGAAGTCTTGTTTACGGCCTGGCTACTGTATTCCTTGCTCGTGTGGTTCTGCAGGTGCCCCAGCACTAAATTTAGCTTCTGTCTCTATGCATCATAATCAAGTTGGCAGATACCGCAGCAGCCCTGGAACACATGAGATTAAATATCACGTCTATCTATAGATGAGGTTGCTCCTTTTTCGGCCCAGAAAGTTGCCCGAGCTCTGAGTTTGAGTCTTCAACTCAGGCGGACGAGAGAACCTGCAAGGCACTAACGAGCCTCCTCCCCACTGTTTTGCCCTGTGTTTTGTTTTCGAAAGGTCAGAAATCTCGCTGCATTCTTTGTCAGCACAATTAGAAACACTTTTAGCCCGAATGCAGCACTCTGCACATTTTCAGATGCAGGGTAAGCTAACCTTGAGCTAAATACGTATTTCAATTGATTACCACTAGCGCTACAAGCTGGTGGTCAGTCTTTTGTCTGGAAGGCAGTTGAGAGCTAAGGAGGCCTGCAGAATGTACACCTACGCCTACTGTATGCAGACCGTATTGCCTTATATGTCTTGTGTATATGGCTCCAAATATAACAGCCCTGGAAAGCAAGATCAGCATAGAAGTTTTATTCTGCTCTCTGACAGTGTGGAAACTGGCAGTCTCCTGTCAGACCACTCTTTTTGTTCCCCTCTCTCTTTTCTCCCTGCCCTGAAATTCCATCCTCTACCCAGGGGGGCAGGTCACTAAGGCCGCTAACCGCTCAGCTTAGCAGATGAATGTCGATCAGAAGCAAGTGGTTGCGTATGAAATGGTACCAGTGGAGACAGAATTGTGGTCGGTGTAGTGCAGCAAGCAGTGATCGTTCTTCAGTGCTTTATTCACATGACCTTGATTTGATGTAAATCCCCGTTATGACTTTGACCATTGCAATAGTCAGAGCCCCCACAGGACCACCACAGAGCAGGTATTTTGTGGGTGGTGGATCATTCTCAAATGAGCTTTGTAGCGACCAGTCATTTATATTTACAGTATTTAGCTGGCACTCTTATCCAGAGTGAATTACATACAGGTTAATCGCATTACAGGTAGGCCAATGTAGGGTTAGGAGTCTTGCCCAAGGACTCTTATTGGTATAGCACAGGTACATTGTGGTCGGTATAGTGTAGTGGGTAACACTGCTGCCTTTCAGAGCTCCAGCTGTAGATTGGGGTTCGATTCCTCACTCGGGCAACCACCCTACACTATACCAGAGTCCTTGGGCGAGACACCTAACCCTACCTTCTTCTATCTGTGCAACTGTAAGCTGTAAGTCGCTCTGGATAGGAGCATCTGCCAATTGCTGTGAACGTAAATGTGACCACATACAGCCATTTTGCTTGCCAGCCAAAACCACCAGTGAACCCGAACGTGTCGTCTGGTATATTAGTGGTAAATCTGAAACCTTTATGGTGCTCCATGTATAACCCTCATCTATTAATGGGTCCAAAAAATAAGTTCAAGTCTAAAACCTTCCTGAATCTATCGTAAAACAATGTCTAAGGCATCAGGCAGCATATTCATAACCACTTCATGTGATAACCACTCATGATGCAGGCGTTCAGCTCTTCAGATGTCTGGCTCCCTGTACCAGCACTGTGAACAATTGTGACTCAGCTAGCTTCTCAAACACAGAGCATTTCACATTAAACCACTCTGAATGATCATTCTTCGTGTACATCTTCACTAGTTAGATTACCAGTAAAAGTTTAGACACGCCCAACTAAATGGATGTTGTTGGTGATCTTAAAGAGTCTACAGGCTTACAGTTAACAGCTCCAACTGATGAGAGTCTGAAACAGTACATATCCTGATATACCACATATACTCATGATGTACCACAGTATTATATTTCTGCCATATCTCCATCTCTAATATATATTTAGTTGCACATAAAAAAACCTTTTTCTGCACAGTGTAAAAGCTCTAGTTCCCCTATCAGTTTAGTGAATATTCATGATGGACAGACCAATAGAATTGTTCCGAAACTGCTTAGCAAAAAATCTTCTTATATCAGGTTGCAGGTTAAGAAAGTTGTTTCTTCCTTCTGTAAAGTTTCATTTTGGAGTTTTTTTAAGGTGGACTGTATGTCTTCACTTTTATTCTAAAGTGAAGAATTAAGATAAACACAAGGAGAACCCTCTGTGAGTAGCTGTGAGTAGCTATCCATGTGCAGCCAGTGAGGCAATTCATAAGTGACACTCCATCACTCATTTTCAGAAAAAACGTTAATCCTGGACCCCATATCTGAAAAGTGTTGTGATCATACTGCTGTTGACTATTTTAAATGTATCCTTGTATGTTGTTTCCTGTAGAAGTGCAGCACAGGGACTGCCACCTTACCCCAACTCGACCCGCCAGTCAAACAGGTGGTGGTGACCAATGGCAAACTTCTCCACCAATCAGATGGCATCTTACCCAACATTGTCAAGCAGCTGGTGCAAAATGTCCAACAAAGCCAGGTAAAAATGACTCCAGCCGAAGTCAAAGTTGTGTTTTTTGATGTTTAACGGTTTTATTCAGAGTATCTTTGTTCCGTTCATCATGTGCGCTGACCTTTACTAACCTGCAGGAGGAGAGGGAGAGGCCGAGGCCTCAGTTCCCTGCACGCTTCGGCTCCTCAGTGGACAACATCTCAGAGTCTTTGACCAGAAGTATCATCAACAAGTTTGAGAAGATCAGGACGTACGAGGGGCAGAGGCTGCCCATGTCACCAACAGGTCAGCAGTGCACTAGTAGATATGGGGAAATTAACAGCACCTTAACAAAAGCCTGACATCATCATTTCAGATTAATTGTTTCTCACTGTCAAAAGCACAGATTGGAAATACTACACATGTGTTTTGTAGAAGCGGAGATGTCTCACTGTGATTTGAGTCTGATGTAAAGTTGTTCTTCGGTGTCTGGTCCTGTTTTGCAGACAGGATACTGCCGTGTCCTACGTGGTCCCCTAGTCACTACACCCTAGCCTGGATCTCTGTATATAGAGCACTGTAATAGGGAACATAATTTGTGATGGTAGTAAATGATTTCAGACGCTAACGTGAGATTTGCTCATTATTCACAATGAATGCAATGCATTATGGGTATCTCCTGTCTGCTAGGATACTTTTGCCATGCATTCTTGGATTGCTCAAGCGCACTGGATCTTCTACAGCAGTGTTTCTCAACCCTGGTCCTGGAGGCACCCTGCACCCTGCCCATTATGGTGCTTTCCCTGCTCCCAACAAACCTGATCCAACTTAACTAGCCCAACTAGAGTTGCAGGAGTTGTGTCAAAGGAGGGAATCCACTATAATATCCAGGGTTGGGCGCCTCCAGGACCAGGGTTGAGAAACACTGGCCTACTGTATGTTTTCGAACGCCAGTGTAAAATGACAGAACCCACTGCTAACAGCAACGCTGTTTTAAATTCTTGTTATTTTTTGACACTGATACAATCAGACTCAAAGCTATTAATACAGAATGTAAGAGCTAATTCCTCGCATAGCTCTTTAATGAATTAATTATGGAATTGTTTAATTATTTACATAATATAGAAAAACAGCAACAATAATTCTCAAGGATTCGAAGTCCGTCTTTCTTCACTTGACCTTGATTTGATGTAAAACCTTATTATTACTTTCTATAATTAACAGGGAGACAATAACCATTGCAATGGTCAGGACAAACAGGTATTATGTGGGTGGTGGATCATTCTCAGCACTGCAGTGACACTGACGTGGTGGTGGTGTGTTAGTGTGTGTTACGCTGGTACGAGTGGATCAGACGCAGCAGTGCTGCTGATGTGTGCGGAGACACATGCTGCTGTACGTGAACAAATGAGCATTGTGACAGCCAATCATTCACATTAACCGCATTTAGCTGACACTCTTATCCAAAGCAATTTACAAGTTAATCGCATTACAGGTAGGCCAGTGTAGTGTTTGGAGTCTTGCCTGAGGGCTCGTATTGGTGTAGCTCAGTATAGTCGCCCAGACAGGGAATCAAACCCCCGTCTCCCACTTGGTATATTCGCTCACTGGCAGGTAGTGGTGTTATCAGTTAGGCCACGCCAGCAATCAGATTGCTAATATGTGGCATGGTAACCGTGTGCTTACAGTCATGAGCTGAGCACTTGGCGGGAGATATAATGGCTGGAAAATATTCAAAAACAAGACGTAACTAACAGAACAGAACTAGCCTTTAACTCAGTATGCACTTAATTTGCTGGTGGTTTAGCGATACCGCCCCCGAAGGGTCTAACAGTTAACAAGCAAAGTACACCCATCAGCAAAAGAATAACTGCACCCAGAAGGAAGTGTGGGATTGCAGTCATATAGCATTCCTCAAGGCTAGTGTCTTTCAGTATGACATCGGGCTAACGCAACATGCCAGACGTCTTGGCATGGAGTTGTAGAGGTTCCTAATGGTGTCCTGTGATAATCCATCCCATGCAGCTTGAATATTCTCACACAGTTCCTGCAGATTTTGCAGTAGGGGTGGAGGTGGAGTGACACCAGGTCTTCTGAACATGTGACATGATAACAAGCCATTCATCTTGGTGCTGACCACGGTACCTCCACATATGGATTCGTTGGTCGTCTCCACCAAAACAGAAGTAGGGTTTGTCACTGAAGATGACCCACTGCCATTCTGAGTCACTCCATTACAGTCTGGCACGACCCCATTGCAGTGTTTGGCGATGTTGACGTGGTGTTAAAGCCAGTTGTCGTAACAGTCTGAGTGCATGTAGTCCTGCGTTGTGCAGCCGTCTGCCAGTGGTGCTGGCACTAACAGGTTGATGGAGGACATCACTGCTTGCTGAATGTCCAAGGCTGTTGGGTCAATCAGGTACAGTGATAGGGCCCAAGCATGAAACTTGAATCATTGCTTCAATGTTGATTCCTTCAATGGTGATTCCTTCTGGGTGCAGCTATTTGTGCAACTGTTTGATGATGACTGTATATTAAATCATAAAATAAACACACACTTACTAAACAGTCCTGAAAACTATGGGTGCTGCAGCCCCCTTAGCACCCCCCACCTCCTGTGACCCTGACCACTGCAGTAAAGAAGTGAACGCAAAAAATAATTGATATTGTCAGTGAAAAGCCATTTTCCTAGTAGTAAGTAAAATATTAACATGTTAAACATATTAGACATTGTGCAACATTAGTAAGCAGCACATTCCACATTGGTGTCTGGAAAAGCTGACATATGTTCAGGAGAAGCCTGGCAACCTAAATTTCCGTCTGCTCTTCTGTCTTTACTAACAGCTGCGCTGAAGCACTTTCAGAGCCAGCTCACGGAGTACGAGCAGGAGGAGATCATGGACTACTCCGAGATCTGGTATCTGGGCTTAGACACCAAGAAGATCGAAGGCTGCCAGGGATCTCAGCAGAATTCAGGCTACGATGATGAGCACGGCAGCTACCTCAAGGTAACATCAGATAGTGTTAAAGAGCGGCTATCTGCACACATTGCAAGGTGCGGGGTAAAAATACTGTCCCATGAAGAAAACAAGACACTCATATGCTCCGTCGGTAAAACGGCTGGGGGTCCTGAAACGCTGCGTTAAACTATTTTGGGCGCTTGAAGCATGAGCGTGGACGTCATATAGCATTCCTCAAGGCTGGGTCAAGGTTAGTGTGATGGGTTTCCAGGCATATCCTCTTTATATAGTCTTCTGTAGATAAAGAAGCAAAGCTGCTGTCTCCTACAGGGAACTCCACCCCAACTCCACCCCAAGATTTCTACATAATTAAAAGGTTGGGATGTAAAGAATGTCAATGTCAGGGTTTGGTGTGAAATGCGCCATTCTGAAGTATGGTTAGATGTATACGCCGCCTGATGTCTGACACATTGTTTTACGACATGATAAAGCTTTGGCGTAAAATGCCTTGCTGATCCATTCGGTTTGGAAGAGTACATGCATGGCATTGATTCAGGGTTCAAGAGTTTATTATCATAAGCCCAGAGAAAGATTCAGCTGCACTGCACAATGATATTTTTACTCTGCACCTCCTGATAGACGCATATGACTGTACGCTTCCATACACCTGCAGATTCAGCTACTTCCTTCACACTATGGTCTTTGGCACGCCCAAATGCAGTCACTCCTTTCAGCCAACCAAGCCAATTAACATCTGCTTTGGAGCCATTTTCTACACATGGAACGAGACATTCACTGCACTGTAGCACCTCTTCTCAATCTATGGATCCCATCGCTCACACAAAAAGTGCCCCATATATAGACGTGATACTTTGAATCACAAGGGAATTGTCGGGGAGCGAGGACTGAGCATGAACAACGTTACTGGTCGGATGCTGCTTGTGGAAGAGGAGCATGAGGTAAAATTCTTGTTGGAGGGAGTGAGGCTTCCACAGCCCTGATGGCCTGGGAGTAGAGTCTGGTGGTCCTAGATTTGCCACTCTTGTATCATCTGCCAGATGGGAGAAGTGTGAAGAGGTTGTGTTGAGGATGAATTTAGTCCTTGATATAAGCCAAAGAAAACTTATTTTGTCAGATCATCCACTATTTTACCATCAGCATCTTTACATATGAAATTCAGACGACACGTGTAGGCTCACTGCTGGTTCTAAATAGTAAATAAAATGGCTACATTTGTGTTGTAGACAAGCCCTGGTCCCCTGGTCACCTCTGGACATTTACTACAGTGAACCATTTCACATCAAAGTGGCCAGAATGACTTTGTTTACATCTCAACAATGGAATCAATGGAATTCACCCTTAAGATCTGTACAAGACAATCAAATACAGTTGTATACAAATGTTTTGGTACCCAAATTCTGCATTTTGTACAGTTTCGAAGTGAAAACAAGTACCCTTATCCTCTACAAAGTTATTGCACATTTAGTATTTAATTTTTTAATATATTTTTTCCTCCCCAAAATGCTAAACTCAAAAATACTGGGAATATTTAACATGTCCATCCGATTGCCATTATTTTAGCTTCCATTTATTTCCGGAATCTTGAAATCTGCAAGGATTCCAATGTTCAGTCTTAGAAGTTGGTTGCAATTTCTGCTTCCCACAGTCCAAGTACACACAACCAATGATGCTGACTTCCAGTCTCTGGGGTGGCCGGTCCTGCAACCAGTATGCCATATTAAAATGTGTTTTCTATGAAGGACGTGTTATATTCATTTGGAAGATCAACAAAACAAATGTCACATGGCCAGAGGTGCTAAAACCTTGGTCTATGACCACAATAGCGAAAAACCTCAGACTCTGCATTCCCTTGCGCATGCATCCTTTATCAAGTATGTCCCAAAAGTAGGACATTCATTCATTGCCTAGTAATCTGCCCATGGCCCGTTTAAAAGGTCAGAGACAATGAAGCTCTCCAAGCATCTGGGCACACTTGCATCATGAACCATGCACAAAAAGCTTCTCCATGATTGAGTTTTGCTGCATCAGGACAAGCCCAGCATGGTTAGCATTCACTGACTGACATGCTGACCTCGGACTCAACCTCAGGAGAAACAGGGAAATTGCATTACAGCATGAGGCCAGCTAATCTCCTGTCAGACCTTCATGTGAACTCTGCCTGTGCTCTGTGAATGCATGCTCCCAAACAGAGACCTTTGCATTGTTTCAGTGCTTGGACCTGCTGTCCTCAGAATGGTGACCACAGCATGGAACAGTAATACAGACAGTGCAACATACAGTACTGTGCAAAAGACGTGTAGAAGCCAACCTATATTGATTTGCTCTCCAGTCAAAACTGCCATTACATTATGCATTGTCAGCATAAGAAGCATATGTTTAACAGGCAGAAGCATAGAAGCCTCAGTGACTAAATATAATATCAAATATTTCAGCATTTAATGAGAGGAGACTTAATCAGGAGACTTGCTTTTAGTTTTTCAAAGAGGTCTGCAGGGATATGTGTCTGTACCTCCAAAGTTCAGTTTCTGCTTCTCACCATCCAGGTAAACACATTCAGTCATGCTGAGGTCTGGACTCACTTGGGGTGGTCAGTCCATGTTCTGAGAGCCCCAACAGCTTCTTTGTTTGATGTATCTGTTTCCGTTTTTCATTGAGGAGCTTCTTAAAGAGCTAAACATCCTTCCAGACCTCCATAGCATTGTAGTCTGGACTCTGGGTGGTTCCATTGTTCTGAGACCACCAGCAGCTTCTTTGTTTGATGTGCCAGGTTTCTTATTCTCAGTGAGGAGCTTCTTGAAGAGCTACACATCCTTTCAGACCTCCATAGCATTGAGGTGCTCTTCTCCCAGTGGAAGGATGGACGGAATCACCTGTGGCTGTTCTCAGATCTGAAGCAGGAGTGGAGCTTGATGTTCTTCTCTCTCTTTCAAAGATGAAAGCTTGAAATTCTGTCTCAGATGGAAACAGTGTTTGTGGTCTACTAGGTCTTCTGGGTGGTTGCTAGGAGTCATGTTTTCTCCTCAAGCCCCCATCAGATCCCTGACCCTGTCAGATCAACAGGTTTAAGTGCTGTTTATCTGATGGAGACAGTGTTGGTGGTCTACCAGGTCTTCCGGGTGGTTGTTAGAGGTCCAGTTTTCTATGCAGCTTTTCATTCATTTTTGGACCCCAGTTTTAGAAAAACACCTGCTTCTTTTACCTTAGCTTCTCCATCCTGATGAAAGTGGACTATCTCATGTCTAATCAGAAGTATCTCCTGAAAAAAGGATCAACTTGTACTTACTGACCCATAAATGGAGGGTGACTGTTTGCACAGTACTGTAACTAGAGGAGGTTAATCCTGAAGCCCGAAATAACAAATAGGCCGTTTATAATAAATGTAGAGAGAAAGAGAGAAAGCCAAATATGGACTTGGAGGTCAGGGGGGTTCAGCTCATTTGTCTTTTACCCATCTTTCCTCACTGTGACACAGTAAGTCGTCCTGCCAGATGGAGATTGAAATAGCAGTGCTTTGGCTATCCATAGCTGAGACATGACTCTTCTTCCAAATATGATCTGTGTGCAGGTCCTTCATGACCATATCGCCTACCGCTACGAGGTTCTGGAAGTGATTGGGAAGGGATCCTTTGGGCAGGTCCTCAAATGCCTGGATCATAAGACAAACGAGATGGTGGCCATCAAGATCATTCGCAACAAGAAAAGGTATTTACAGCACCAGAAGGCTGGTAGTATTATCTAAATCAGTTCTCATGTAAACATATTGATACTTTTGTACTACACATTGTACTACACATTGCTATTTTGAGTAAAAGCACCTTGCCAATAAGCAACTTGAGTAGAACGTCCCTGTGTAACTGCAGTGGGCCTTGTAAGTACACCTAGCACTATTAGCATGGAAACCGAAGCTTGTTTGATGCTTTTCTTCTCTTTTGGTTGCTTTTTTAGTCTAAAATAGAGAATAACATTCAAAAGTCAGAGGCATGACCAATGGCAAAGCAGTGCAGATGCTATTACAAATAAAACAGAATTAAATCTGAATTTATTATTAATGACTAACTTTAAATTTCCTAACCGATATACTGAGTAGATGTAAAAGTGTTATTTATATTTATATAAATACAAATCCTAATTTCATAATCCATAATTTAATTTGAGGGAGCCTGGGAGGGTCTGTTTGAGTCTAGGTGAGTCAGGGAGAGTCAAGGCGGGCCACAGGGAGCCTGGTAGGGTCAAGATGAGTCTGGGTAAATCAAGGGGGCACAGGGAGTCTAGGAGGGTCAGGGTGAGTCTGGGTGAGTCAAGGTAGGCCACAGAGAGTCTGGAAGGGTCAGGATGAGTGTAGGTGAGTCTAGGTGAGTCAAGGTAGGCCACAGGGAGTGTGGAAGGGTCAGGATGAGTGTAGGTGAGTCTGGGTGAGTCACAGGACGTCTGGGAGGGTCAAGGTGAGTCTGGGTGAGTCAAGGTGGGCCACAGGGAGTCTAGGAGGGTCAGGGTGAGTCTGGGTGAGTCAAGGTGGGCCACAGGGAGTCTAGGAGGGTCAGGGTGAGTCTGAGTGAGTCAAGGTAGGTCACAGGGAGTCTGGAAGGGTCAGGATGAGTGTAGGTGAGTCTGGGTGAGTCAAGGTGGGCCACAGGGAGTCTGGGAGGGTCAAGGTGAGTCTGGGTAAGTCAAGGTGAGTCATGGGGCATCTGGGAAGGTCAGGGTGAGTCTGGGTGGGATAGGCTGAGTCAAGGTTGGTCAGGGTACGGCAAAGTGGGGCTGGAGATCTTTTCTATTTCCTGTAACATATTTAATAAACAGAAAGATCTTTTTTACTTGGGAGGTGGACAATATAGTCCTACACTAAATCCAGTTAAACTGGACTAATTGTGCTCCATTTATACTGAAACATGTAGTTGGTCGGTGTTCTACAAGTATAACAATATCCATAATATGTTCATTTATTGTGACATTTATCAACTGCTCATTTCCGATGAAATACAGGGGAATTTTATGGCTTTTGCAAAATGTCTGCGCAATTCAACCGCTGAGATGTGACCAAAGTCACTCTGAATAGTCTGATGTAAAATGCTGCATCTCTTTAAAGCGGTGGTGACAGGAACCAGAGGTAGGGATGGCAAATATAGGCAATTTGTTTACAATCCAAAATTACCTGCACACATACACCTGTCTTCTGAGTTTGTATATGTAAAGGTGATGATGCCAAAAAATTATCTTAGAATTACCATAAAAATATCTCTGGTACCTCAGGCAGAAAATTTGCTACCATTTCATGCAATAACTCCTAATAATTCCTATCACCACCACTTCCTATCACAATTCTGACGTTTCTCCAGAATGGAGCATTTCACACTGAAACCACTCTGAATGACTTTGTTTACCTCTCATAGCATTTACTTATGATGCAGAACGTTTAGAAAAGGCACATGTAAAATTCAAATGGAAAATCAAAGACAACTGCTCCATGGAAAGAAGATACGGAGTGCATTCAGTTCATGTTCTGGTGGTGTTATCTGAAACAATGCTGGTTCAAGCCAACTGTACTGGACAGAAGGCCAAGCTGGGTCAAAACTTGGCTTAGGAAGCACTAAAACAAACCACTGTGTGGCTGTTCCTTAAATGTCTCTTTCAATTGTCCGCTCAGCAGTGCCTCAATCATTCGTCAGCACTGCTTGAAGGAAAAGCTCAGCACCAAATCAAACTTACATGAGCGGCCCCCCAAATGTAGTCAGTCAACCAAGGGCTAGGACATTGAAGCCTGAATGCCTGTGCATACTTTGACCCGTACTAGATAACAGTATGCCATACAGTGTCAGAAACCACGCAAGTATTTAAGATCATATTCCCAGTACGACAGTTTGCACGATGCAACCCTAGCGGCTAAAAACCTTCCTTTACATGTGAGCTACTTTAACAGCAACATCATAAGCCAGTAAAGCCAACCAATCATGTTCTGGCTGAAGGACTACACTGTAAGTTAGATGTAAAACTCCTTTTATTAAACGAAAGAGCTTGTTTTTCCTTAGCTTTAGCAGTTCACTTAGTCAGAATGTCAGCATCTGATCTGTACGCGGCTGGGTCATAGGCCACTGTGAAACCCTGAGAGGTGTTAAAAGGCATCTGCCGATATCGCCTTTCCCGTCCTCGCTCAAGTGATCCGCTCGTCAGCCCGCGTCGCACCCCCTTTGATTGATGCAGTTGCCATCAGGTTTTCAGCCTTTCAATAATGCAGAAAACAAAACGAGAGCTTAGCGGAGAGGGCTTGCCCTGGCCTCAATACTGGGCTGGAGCAGTGCTAAACTTTGAACCTGGACTTTGAATGAGTGCAGCACTTGTACTCAGCGTAAGGTGGCCACTTTCATAACCCCGAAAAGGAGGATATCCCACCCCCAATAGGAGGACATCATAAAGGGAGGGAGGTGGGGGTTAATTCCACTAGAATGGAATTAAAAGCAAAACACAGGCAGACATCAGTAGAGACAACCAAGGAACACGGACACGAACACGACTAGTTACTAAGATCAGAAACACAAGAACACAGAAACTCGGCTAAGAGCTCTAGTAAGCAAACAATGGGGTATAAATGTGAGTCCTAATGAGTCCTAGATCAACTGCAGGTGTGAGAGTGGGTGGAGTCAGGGTGGAGCAGGAAGATGTGCAGTACCACACAGGTACCAGGCATGTGACATTAGTGCTGTTTTACATTACCGTCTACAGCCAGTGTTTGTTTGTTTTCCTCCAAAATGGGCAGAAACATGTTTCATATATCTATCTATCTATCTATCTATCTATCTGTCTGGCTGTCTATATATCTATATCTAATCTAATGTATAATGTTGATTTCTGAGACCTATACATTGAGCTGGAGCTTCTTTTTGAGCCTTTGCATGTAGCGTTGATATGTTAAGGCGTATGATGTGATCCAAAAAAATCCTTACAAAGCCTTTTAAATGATTATTTCAGGCTTTAAAAAATAATACAAATATATAATTACAGATATAAAGGTCTTACTTAATGATAATCGCCTTGACTGGCTAATTATCATAACTTCAGCTTTCACAGCATGATGATGCTTGTACTGTCTGTGGTCTGCAGGTTCCATCAGCAGGCGCTGGTAGAGCTGAAGATTCTGGATGCGGTGCGGAGGAGAGACCGCGACAACTGCCACAACGTCATCCACATGAAGGAGTATTTCTACTTCCGCAACCATCTCTGCATCTCCTTCGAGCTGCTGGGGTGAGGGCGATGTTTTTGTGAATCAGTGCGGAGTCAGTAGGGGCGCAGCAGTAATGGAGCCAATTATCCTTTTCCAGTAATTCAGTTCTGAGAGACGCCACCATGCAGACAACGAGTGAGTCAGCGGCTGAGCTCGGATAAGTGCATTTATAGATTTCTGAAGTTGTGATGCCATTCTCTTGTTGGCGTCATGCCCACATTAGACCCATATAGTGCTATGGGAAATATGTTGTTTATATGGGAAATATGTTGACTGTTGTTTTTCAAAATCACTGCTATTGTGGTGAACAAAACCATCTTCCAAAGCTGATGTGGACTAGAGATGTCCTGATGATGTCAGGTCCTGATCCGACTCATTTAATAGAAGTCTCTCCTGATATCCAGTTTTGATCCGATGCTTTTCTTAGATTAACCCATGGCACACATCAAGTACGTTACACTTAAAATCAATCCAGTGTGTATGATTGACGACCGAATGGTGACTCTGCAGTGCATTAAGAAACAGATTGCCTGCATCCATGCTGCTGCTTAATGTGTATGTATTTTTATACAGCTTGTTATAGAGCAAGTTACTTAGAGCTGTAATGTTATATAACCTTCTTTATTTAAAACAATAAACTCATCATCAATAGAATAGCTGCACCCAGAAGGAATTGTGCGATTGCAGTGCTATTGGGAAGGAAGATAAAAGTTACCAGGAACAATAAATGATGATACATTTAGACTGATATGGGCAACATTTATTGAGCTGCACATACAGAAGTAGTGTCCCTCAGTATGGCGTCGGGCCGTCATGTTTGCTAATGCAACATGCCAGACGTCTCAGCATGGAGCTGTAGAGGTTCCTAATGGCGTCCTGTGATAATCCATCCCATGCAGCTTGAATATTCTCACACAGTTCCTGCAGATTGTGTGGTAGGGGTGGAGGTGGAGTGACACCAGGCCATCTGGACGTGTGACGCGTGACACACAATGTAAAGGACAGCAGGTGTTTTTAAATTATGTCAGAAACTGAAAAAATGCAAAAATGGAGAGATGAGGTTTTTCCGACATCAGCAATATAAAGGTTCCTCACACATCTCATATGCATAATTGGTTCTTTATGGAACCAAAAGTGGTTCTTCTAAGGTGTTGCACAATACAGTATACAGGATAAGGTGTTTTTCAAAGTCTTTGAAAACAATGTTGGTAACTACCCATTAAGATGTGGTCTAACAAGTGGACCATGGTGAGTCAACAAGTGGACCATGGAGGGTCAAATAATTTCCTCAGTCTACAATTATGTAAAATGTTCCCTGATCCATTTTGACCCTCAAAACGGAGCGTGTGAAGTTAGAGTTGTGTGTAGAGGGGCCTCTGAAGCTTTGGGGTAAAGTGATCGATTAGGGCACATTGTGAGAAACTGTTCCAGCCTCAGGCGTCCTGACCTTTCGGAGGCCGTCAGATGCTTGCCACCCCGTCTCGAGTTACCGTCACCATATCCTTTACTTAATGCCTTGATTAGGTCCCTATCTCCTTCCTCGTCCGCTCATGGTGTGAAGGCTCCGGTTACGGACGGCTCTGTGGGTGCTGTTCACAGCTGCTGTCACAAGCGCCCCTCACGGCCAAAGATAACTCTGAGACCACTGCTCTCTAAGGGCTCTTTATCATAACACTTAGCAATTAACACAGCTTTTAGAGGGGTTTCACCTCTATCGATCAAAGTGCTAATGACTACGTGCAGCTGAGCAGGTCTATGAGTGACTAGCCAAGCGTGGCCCTGAGTGTAGAAGAACTAGTTTGAGCTTTAGAACTGCTGCCCTCTAGAGACAGAGAGACAAACTGCACTCTCACTTGCACAAGGCTGTGATGGAAGACAGAGCATGCTACTACCACCTTTAATTGCATTCATGGAAATTTATATTGTTGCCTTTTTTTTGTTTCCATGCAGAGCAAACCTGTATGAGCTGATCAAGAAGAACAACTTCCAGGGCTTCAGTCTGGCCCTGATCAGACGCTTCGCCCACTCCCTGCTCAAATGCCTGCAGATGCTGCACAGGGAAAAGATCATCCACTGCGACCTCAAACCGGTACACGTTTTCCACACTCGCTCACTTCTATAAATTAAGCACCAGGTAGCTTAAATATATTGAATGTACTGAGCCTGACTGACACTTCACCATGTAAAATTCTTGCTTGAAACTTGTTAAGAGCAGATTGAATAATTCAGGACATTCACTCATTATCAAAAAAATAGCTGCACAAATAGCTGCACCCAGAAGGAATCAACCAACAGGAATGAATTTTGCTGGGTAGGTTTGACATCATGAGACATGCAAATGATTCAAGTTTCACTCTCAGCTGTGGATGTGACGGGCCTTATCGCTGTACCTGACTGACCCAACAGTCATGATTGCAGACATTCGTTGAGCAATGATGCCCTTCAGGAGTCATCCTCTTAGTGACAGCATCATTGGCAGGCGGCTGCACGACACAGGTCTACATGCACGCAGTGAACCTCTGCAACTCCATGCCGAGACATCAGACATGTTGCCTTAGCAAACATGGCGGCCGACGCCATACTGAGAGACACTACTTCTGGATGCGTAACTCAATAAATATTGATCATATCAGTCTAAATTTATCACCATTTATTTACTGCAGTCTGAAACTTCCTTCTGGGTGCAACTATTCTTTAGATGATGAGTGTATGTTAAGAATTTGCAGCTCTTGCGATTTGAAAATTGCACTCTGTCAAATCACAATTTCAGTATATAAACGATTAATCGTCCAGCCCTAGCTTGAAGAGGTTTTAGAATGTAAAGGCTTTGAAGAGGTTTGTGGATCCTGAAGCTACCCCTTTAGAAGCTACCCCATCTACCTCCAAGTAATAAACACAGTGGGGTCTTTTAATATGGAAATCTTGAAAATGTGTTTTTAACATGGTTTTTAATGTTTTGTTGTGCTCTGTAGGAGAACATTCTGCTGTCCCAGCGAGGGCAGGGGAATATCAAGGTGGTCGACTTTGGGTCAAGCTGCTATGAGCAGCAGAGAGGTAAAGTCTCTCTCTCTCTCTCTCTCTCTCTCTCTCTCCCTCTCTCTCTCTCTCGGGTCATTTGCATTCTTTTGTGTAAAGGGGCAATGATACATGGCACTGCAAGTAGCCAGCTAAAATAAAAAATGTATGAATGATGCAGTACTGGGTTTATGAACATAACATACCAAGGCACTTAACATGTAAGATGCTAGCTTTAGCCTTTTATGCCGCCTTAACCATTTCCAAAGCTCTCCACATGGAAGCACAGTGTTTAGAGTCACCATCCAATGACTCTAGTTTATCTTCATCAACCCTTCATTAAAAGGAAATAAAAGTCTATGCAATGGCTGAAAAGCAACAAGAAGTCAGAAGCCAGACCTGTGTACTTCTAACTATATTCATCTAACCAAGAAAATACATTTTAATTACATTTTAATAATTTAACAACTTAATAATTAACTTAAATTTTCACTTTAAATGTGCTTTTATTGTGTTAATGTCTAATATTTTATTGTCATATAGTGTTTTTACAGGCTAAAGCACATTTCATATAGAGATGCATAGTTTTAAACTATGCCTAAGTGCTGTATTTCATCATCCGTTCATGAGAGCAGATGTTTCATGTAGTCTACATACGCCCCCTAGTGGCCTAAGCAATTGCCTACACATTTAGTTCCAGCCAGAAACCGCCCTGCCCTCTCTCTCCTGAGTTCTTTGTTAAATCTGTTTTCTGTTGCCCTAACTCCTCTTTATGACGCACGCCGAGAAGCTCACCAGGAATGTTCTAATTAATTGATTCTCTGTAACTCTGTAACTTCTATATCTAATGTCCACTGGACTTTGGACCATGGACAATCAAAAGCTTACATAGTGTCTTTTAAGAACTTCATTCAAACAGTCTTTCCTACTCTCTGCTGACAGTGTACACATACATCCAGAGCCGTTTCTACCGCTCTCCAGAGGTGATCCTGGGCCACCCCTACAGCATGGCCATAGACATGTGGAGCCTGGGCTGCATCCTGGCTGAACTCTACACAGGCTACCCACTCTTTCCAGGGGAAAGTGAGGTAGAGCAGATCGCCTGTATCATGGAGGTTAGTGCAACTGTTGGTGATTCACTCAATAATGGGAAGTTTTAGTGATAGGTTTGTAAAATGTTGCATTTATTTCTCTGTAGTATTGTTTTCTAGCATACTGTGTACATAGTATACCATACTATAACATAGTATACGTAGTTACTGAGATGGATTTTGTTCATGCTCTAATGGTTTTTGCCACTTTCCAAACGTGACTACACATAGTTAGTGGGGTGGATATCCGTGTGTTTATTAAAGGCCACTGAATTTTCAGAATTCCTGCGGAATTCCGTAGTTTGCATGTAAACAAATCAGAACGGTTTCATGTGAAATGATTAATCGGACAAAAACCCTACCGACTCTAGTTTCTTAACAGTGGTTTGATGGGAACCAGGGGTCGAATGGTGTACAGAGCAAATACACAGCCTTTTTACGTGCTAGCCAATACAACCAATGAACCTACACGTGTCCTGTGTAATGTTGTTAATTCTAAACCAGTGGACAGTGGTCTGAAAATGGAGGTTTTCTTTGCACACTACTTTGATGCATGACGCACGTATCCCTATAGCATGAATGCATTTTAAAATGATTTGTAACAATTTGGACCAAAATCTTCAAAACTATCGTAAAACACAGTTTCAGGCATCATGCAGTGTGTTAAAGGATCCCCTTAATTGTTCCCATAACTATTTCCTTGAAGTGAAACTGCTATGTGATGGAGAATAGGGAGCTTTTATAGGCATTAGGCTCCTTAGACATCAGGTTCCTATCATTTCCACTGTGAACAGTTCTTAGTTTCTGTAGAATGGTGCACTTAATATCAAAGTACTCTGGATGACTTAATCTTAGGAATGATGAATCAGTGGAATTGACTGGATGCTGAAAAGGATGCATTTATTTCATGTTTATTTAAGCATAGCAAAAATAACAACAACAACAATAATATTAATAATATTAATAATAATTGTGTTTTGTAGGTGCTGGGCCTGCCTCCAAATGACTTTGTTCAGACAGCATCCAGACGAAGGTTATTTTTTGGTAGGTTTTTCTGCCTGCTCATCAGTATATCACACAGTGTTCCTCAGCCCTGGTCCTGGAGGCACAGTGTCCTTCACATGTTAGTGCTTTCCCCCGCTCCCAACACACCTGATTCGACTGATCAGCTCATTAACAAGCCCTTTCAGAATCCACTAAACCATGCAGGGCAGGGCGCCTTCAGAACCAGGGCTGAGAAACACTGGTATAACAGATACGCTATGCTGCTAATCCTGCTACTGATGCAGCGATAACACTGCTAATGCCGCCGCTGACTCTGGAGTAGCAGTAATACATTTAGATTGTTGTGTGTTCTGCTCAACCAGATTCAAAAGGAAACCCACGGAACATCACTAACAGCAAGGGGAAGAAACGCAGACCCAGCTCAAAGGATCTTGCTAGTGTACTGAAGACCAACGATCCTCTGTTTCTGGACTTCATACGCCGCTGCCTTGTGTATGTATATCCAAGATATGATATCATATTTGGTCACTGTTTGTTTATTAGGGATGCATGCAGATATCAGTCAGCATCTGTAGATGTTTGGTTTAATAAGTTATCAGCTTTAGAAAGATGTTTATGTTTCACGAGTGTTTCAGACTCATATTTGGTGACTTATGCACTGAACTACTGCACTATAATATCTACATCTACTTTATTAATTTGGTGGTGTTTTGCCTACAGAAATAAATGTATCTCTGTTACGGTAATCCAGAAAGATTTAGTCCTGATTTCTACATATTGTGAATGTTTATGTACTGGCGTTAGCAGATATGTACATGAATATCTGTGTATCTATAATCATATTCTAGGCCCGTCACAATTATTACATGATCGCATAAAAAAATTGTAGTTGTTTTAGATGATCAGTTATTTAAGCTGACTACAGTTATTTTCTACAGTCATATTATGCAGGAACAAACAACACGTGAAATGGCTGGAAAATAATTACAAATATAAGAAAGCGAAAGAATTCACAGAGACATAGTGGGACTTGAAACCCCGCCCATTTCAAACCAAACGTTTTGTTCCGATATCTACCTTAGTGCTGTAAAGTGCTGAAATTAATAGAGTTAGTTTATTGGTTAGCTTTGTGGCTTGGCTCAACTCAACATTTGTGTGAGTCCAGGCGCATTTTAATGGTTGTAAAGGATAAACAAGAAAAGACAATTGGTACATCTGTAATCGCAATTATTAATATGACAATTAATCCTCAGGTAAAATGTCATGATCGTGACAGCCCTATCATATTCACTACTGTTTTTTTCATTATGCAACCGTTCAAATGTTTGGAATCACTGTTTTCTTAAATATAAGCCAGTTTGGTTGCTGGTACATGTTTAAATGGTTGTTTTGGAGAGCTTGTGTGGTGCTACTACTCCAAATTCTACCCATTCTTGACCAAACCATACAGAGCTGTAGTTGATTTCATTATGTCAAGAATATTTTTAACATTGATATTAAATTCAGAATAAAGTTAATTGCCTGGTATGTCTTGTATGTGAAACACTGTGATCAGATTTTGTCAAGAAATTACTATAAAATATATATAAAATGTATACAAATATACTCTATATATATAAACACAGTATAATAGTGGTGACAAAAAGCTTGAAATACCTTATTATACCTTATTATATCTAGCTGGTTAGTACACTCTAGACTGTCAAACATTACTACTGTTATTAATATGAAAAGGTATTCCACACTTTTGAATGCTAGTGTACTCAGTTCCTCCCAGTCACGACCACACACACACACACACACACACACACACACACACACACACACACACACACACACACACAGACCCAGAAGAGCATACTGTTCATGCCTTTGTTTTTGTTGATGTGGCAGGTGGGACCCCGCCAAGCGCATGACTCCGGATGAAGGCATGCAGCATGAGTGGATCCACGAGGGCCGTCTCAACAAGCTCCGCCCTAAAACACGGTCAATCAGAAAACCTGGCGAGAGTGACAACAACTACGAGTACACGTACCGCAGAACAACCACCAACAGGACCGGTATGAGTCAGTGTGGTCTGTTTTCTGGCCGTACTATATAAAAACCATAAATATTAATGTTATTACTGCTGAATTCTTTACAGTGGAGGTGATGGGGACCAGGGATCATGATGTCTACAGCTGAACTATAGCCATTTTATTAACCATCCAAAACTACATGTGTGTTCTAAAGTTTTTTTATATCTGAGAACAAGTGCATGTATCTCTTCCGCCATGACTGGATTTTAATAATGCGTGTTTTAGATTAGAAGTATATAACAATGTCTCAGGCATTCATAAGTAAGTATTCATAACTATTTTGTATAATATCTTTCTGTGGTGTAGCTTTTAGATGCATTAAACTCTTCAGACGTCTGGTTCCCATCATCATCGCGTTATTATTAATATAGCCCAATTATGCAAAATTCACAAATGGATTAAGATACTGAATGTTTTTAACTTTATCATGGACATCAAAGAATGCTGCCTAACTACTAATACTACTACTTATTACCCTCATCATCAAAATAATAGTTGTACAAATAGTTACACCCAGAAGGAATCAACCGACAGGAATGAAACGTGGTGGGTAGGTTTGACATTGTGAGACATGCGAATGATTCAAGTTCCACACTCAGCCGCACGTGACATGGACAAGGACGGGCCTTATCGCTGTACCTGACTGACCCAACACCCACGATTTCGGACATTCAACAAGGAGTGATGTCCTCCATGAGTCACCCTGTTAGTGCCAGCACCATCGGCAGACGGCTGCACGACACAGGACTACATGCCTACAGACCTTTATGATGACTGTCCTTAACACCACGTCAACGTCACCAAAGACTGCAATGGTGTCGTGTCAGACTGTCATGGAGTGACTCAGAATGGCAGCGGGTCATCTTCAATGACGAGTCCTGCTTTCGTCTTGGTGGAGACGACCAACAAATCCGTGGGGGGAAGACATTCTGGTCATTGTGGTCACCCGTCACACGTCCAGGAGGCCTGGTGTCACTCCACCTCCACCCCTACCGCACAATCTGCAGGAACTGTGTGAGAATATTAAAGCTGCATGAGATGGATTATCACAGGACACCATTAGGAGCCTCTACAACTCCATACCAAGACGTCTGGCATGTTGCGTTAGCAAACATGGCGGCCCGATGCCACACTGAGAGACACTACTTCTGTAGGTGTAGCTCAATAAACATTGTCCATATCATTTATTATTCCTTTATCTTCCTTCCCAATAGAATTGTAATCCCACACTTCCTTCTGGGTGCAGCTATTCTTTTAATGATGAGTGTATTTATATATACAGTGTGTGTGTGTGTGTGTGTGTGTGTGTGTGTGCGTGCGTGTGTGTGTGTGTTTGTGTGTGTGGCACAACATGTTCTGTTTTGGCTCTTACAAGTTATTAAATCTTGTTATTGTTTTCCTTTCCAGAGGACAGAATGAAAAGGGAGAACTCGGTCAAAGACAGCAAGACAGAGACAGCAGAGCGCCTGCGGCCCATCGGAGCATCAGCTGAGGAGGAGGCCTGCGAAGGAGTGGACAACAGCGCGTCCATTAAAGACAGCAAGGACAGCAAATCCGAGAGCAATCCAGACAGTGGAGAGCGCTCTGTAGAAATCATCATCAAACCTCAGTCTCAGTCCCAATCAAGCACAGACTCAGAGGGACAAGAGGGGCACTGTCTGCCCCCAATCATTTAACACGCTGAAAGAGGAATGACGTCGCGCACTTCAGGCTTTGGGCCACCCTGGTCAGTGGCACTGATGGAGTCTGAAGGGTGTTGGAGTAATGCAGGGTCAGTGCCTGCTAAGGAAAAAGTCAGTGTTGGCTGTATGTAGAACCACTGGTCTGTAGGTTTTCTTACTTTGTTCATTTTTTTTTTTTTTATGTTGGAAGTAAATGTTAAGTATGTAAATGAAGTAACAGTCAGAACTGCACACTATGGGTTGGTTTCCTGCACAGGCATTAAAGAGGAATTCCATGTTATTATCCAATGTTTAATACATAAACACGTAAAGTTTTGATGTGAAATGTGGAGAAACTTAGCATGATGGCTTCTTTATAGTGGAGGTGATGGGAACCAGGGGTCATGATGTCTACAACACAAATGTAGCTATTTTATTTACCATCCAACACTACCAGTGAAGCTACATGTGTCTTCTGAAGTTTTTTTTATATGCAGTATTTGAACATACTTGAATATTTATAGCCCCGTTGCTAGTACTTTACTGTAGATCTGTTCATAAGGCTACATAGCACCTTCATAAGCTTCTTGTCATGACAACCTACACAAGTGTGTATAAATGCTTTATCTAATTGGCGTCATCTGTCATAAATGCTACTTTAGCTAACTCTGATCAAAATTGCCAAATGTAACCTTTATAGCAATGATGCCTATTGGAATAAGCATTTATAAACGTTCATGTAGGGTTATGTCAATTGTCGTGACAAGTTTATATAGGTGTCATGTAGTCTTATGAACAGTACCCTGCAGTAGTTTCATTTCTAATGAAAATAACAATATGACTTATAGAGCATATAAAAAAGTACATTTCATAGTTTTGATGAAAGAGGCCTAAAGTAACGCACATTGGTTCCATTCATAATGCTGTTAAGTTTGCTTATATGCAATATTGCCAAAATATCGTATCTCCACCACTATGATTGGATTTGAATAATGCATGTTTTAGACTAGAAGCATATCTCTAGTCTAGCATAAAACAATGTGTCAGACATCAGGCAAGAGTATTAATAACTATTTTGTATAATAACTTTCCGTGATGTAGCTTTTAGATGCATTAACCTCTGGTTCGTCAACGTCTGGTTCCCATCACCAACAATGCAAACGATACATTGCACATCGAATCACTCGAAGTGACTTGTAGTTTACATCCCAACCAATCAATTATATAGACATCAGGACAATTTCTACATTCTGAATGGACATTCTCCATGGGAAATCAAATGTGCTAGGCTTAATCCCTGTCTTGGAAACTGACCTTAAACGTTTTAGGAGTTCTTCAGCTCTAGATGAGCACATGGCTAGCTTTTTGGTGCTTGTGATACACTTTAAAAGGTCACAGCTGTACCTTCACGGAAGGTAACCAGTCGTTTTATCTTATGAATCCCCCTTGAAAACCAATATGTCCTTCCCGTACACAGTATTACACTCTGAGACGAATACCGATAGGGTCCTGCAGTTCTCACACTGACGTAGCCATGCTTTAAAAAAAGAGGTTTTTACAAGACAAAACTTTTACACTAACTTTAATAGAGTTCAAGTTGATTACCAAAGCAACTGTACTGTGCAATATTTCTGCATGCTTTAAAACCGTGTTTTTATGTTCTCATGCTTTTTAATTTTTTTTAGTTCTAGTTTTGATGGAAGATGGAATCACTACTAGCTAGGGTAGTGTGCAATGAGACTGAGCCAAAGAGATTTTTTCTGCAGTAGTAGTCATTAGAGTTATTGTGGTAATTGGGCGTTGCTGTAGATTGTACCAGATTCTGCTTGTTAGAAAATGTTCGGTTGTCATATCAGTATTAATTAACATGGGGAAAATGCCACCTAGAACTGGAGCTGGGCACACCTGCTATACAGAGATGATATATTGTAATATTTGATGTGACTGTAACTATAAAATAACAGATTGTTAACATATATTGATGACATTTATACAGAAATGGCATGACGGTATTGCTAATGATGATGATTGTAATGAAGCAGGCAATAATGATGATTACAGTATTTGGTAACACTTCATTTCAAGGCTAGGGACTTCATAAAATGTGCATAACAGACATATTTAAAGCACGCTAATTAAGCAATACTTCAATATTTATAACCCCAGTGCTAGTACTTTACTGTAGGTCTGTTCATAAGGCTGCATGACACCTTTATAAGCTTCTTGTCATGACAGCTTACGCTAATGTGTATAAACGCTTATTCTAATAGGCGTCATCTGTCATAAAATCTACTTTAGCTAACTTTAATCAAACTTGCCAAATGTAACCTTGATGAAAGAGGCCTAAAGTAATGCATATTGGTTCCATTTATGAAGCATCATTCCCAAATTATAATGCTATTACAGTTACGTATTGCGTGTTACGTGTTTGAAACTGAAATGTACTCTTGTGCTTAAACACAAGTAGTAAAAAACAAACACTGATATGGTGTTTTGTATTATGCCTATTAGGTTTTATTACTTCAGGTACTTGTGAATGATGCTTCATAACTGTTATAAATGGAACAAAAGCCTGTAGTTAACAGCAGCATTATACGAGAAGTGGTATTTTCTGCTCTTGGTGTCCCTCTACTGTTGTAGAGTGTTAGTTACTTTTGTACAGCTGTAGTAAATACAAATTGACCTTTGAGCAGAGGTGCTCATATACAGCTGTACATTTGTTGGTGAACTAAAGGATGCAGAATCTGCAGTTCTTGTTGCCAGTGCTGAATTGCCACTGCACTTTGCATGCATGTGCCTCATGCAGGCTTACGGATGCTGCCTATTTCACGGGCAATTTATGTCATTTACAAAAGGAAACAGCTGGAATCTCAAGTGTAATCAAACACCCATGATGCACAGATTCTGCTGGGGAGTCCGAAATTTGGCATAAGACCGGAATAGGCAACAGAGCCAGGACAAGAACCTTGTGACTTACCTAAGGTAGAGTAATGTTGGTTCAAATCTGGTGTGTAAAGTAGGTTCAAATCTGGTGTGAGATGGAGAAAGACTGACCAAACTGTTTGGTGCCGGATAAGTTTATTTCTTTGCATGCTGAGGTCACATGACTTTTAGCACTCAGAAAAGCTACAAAACTCCATGAGACAGGGACGATATAGGTAGGGTTACAGCCTGCGTTGTAGTCTTTCATAAATAACAGTGGCACGGATGAGCCATTCTACCCATTCGAAACCAGTGTACCATCAAAATAATTGACAAGCTGTTATTTCAGGGTAATATCCTTACGTACTTTTGCTGAAATCTCATTTACGTCATAAACTATCACATGTCAACTTGTAATAGCTGGCATGAGCTGTAAAATACTCAAGTACTGCTTTGTGAGTAGAGTATTCAGTGCTTATGCCTGAGTTATGAAGCCCCTGTCTAGATAGCCTTCAAATAAAGTGTTACCCAATACCATGTGTGAATGATGGTTATGACGCTACGTGTGAGGTAATGACGGTTACGACACTGGGGAAGATGTGTAGTAATGCACTGAAAGCAACATGTTGTACAATGTATCGTTTAGTTTAGAACTAAAGTACTTTGATACTAATATGTCGGCATATGGATTTTATGTTTCTCTGTATATAAAATTCTTATGTTTTTGCCATGCACTAGAAGTGTATGCCATCCGGTGATGTAAAATTAGACAAGGTTTTACTTGTTCTTGTATTGTTGATGTATTATGAATGAAAGAAGAGGGTTTTTACAACCACAAACTCAGTGTCTTCTTCACTGGTGATATTTGTAGCATTGAAACCTTTCGGAACGTTTCCTTCATTACGTCTGAATTTTATGTTTTATTAAAAGCCAAGCACTGCCAGCAGTAATACCCCCAACCGGGCCTGTCTCTAAAGAACAAATCCTTGGGTCAACATGATGTCTGACTGAATTGGCTCTTGCATTTGTCTTTTTTCATTTGCAAACAAGACCTGGTGTCCTTGTCATGAGAGAATAAACATTTTACCGAGCTCTGCGTGCCTCTGGATCTTGGGATTGGTCATTCGTGCAAGTCTGTTTGACTATTGACATCTGTTATCTTGGTTTTTGATTCATTGGGAAACTTTAGATTGTTCACTAGATAGCAAAGACACACATCCACATCCTGATACGCTGTCATGATGAGTCAACCTTATGCAAAGTTCCCGTTGTTAGAAACACCTTTTTTTCTGGTCACGCTGATTAGGAATCAGGATATGCAACTGAATAAATATTAGGCATCTAGTTATGTCTTTCCATCAGACACATATTGGCCAAAAGCCATCCTCCCAGTTCATACTTTTCCTCCAACATGAGCTGCTCCTTCGAATGGGTTCTATATTTTAAGGCCTGATGGGCTGTAATGTTTATATTTGCTTTCCAAAATTAAAAAGTCTGGAATCACGGTTCTCAAAACTATGTAATTCTTGATCATACATGTAGAGTACAGAGCAGAAACCACCTGGCTTATTTGTTTTTCCCCCAAAAGAAACCACTTTGCATGCATGTGCCTCATGGAGTTTTATGGATCCTGCCTATTTCACTGGCAATTTCTGTTATTTACAGATAGAAACAACTGAAATCTGGAGTGTAATCAGTCACCCTTGATGCACATGCATGCGAAATGGAGCTGGATTCTGCCGGGGGTCCGGAATATAGCATAACACCGGAATATGCAACAGAGCCAGGGAAAGAACCCCATGACGTTGAGTAACATCGCAGGATTTTATTACAGTAGGTTCGAATCTGGTGTGAGATTGACAAAGACTGACCCAACTGTTTGGTGCCAGATGAGTTTATTTCTTTGCACGCACAGGCCTGAGGTCACATGACTTTTAGCACTCAGAAGAACTACAAAACTCCATGAGACAGGGACGATATAGGTAGGGTTACAGCCTGCGTCGCAGTCTTTCACAAATAACATTGGCACGGATGAACACTTCCGACCATGAAGTAGCAAAGGAAGGGACGCTGCTCTCTCTATTATGAGTCAGTGTGCCATCAAAATGATTTACAAGCTGTTATTTCAGGGTAAAATCCTTACATACTGTTGCTGAAATCTCATTTACATCATAAACTATCATGTCATCTTGTAGTAGCTGGCATAACCTGAAAGATACTCAAGCAATATTCAAGTATTGCTTTGTGAGAAACACCTTTTTTTTCTGGTCAATCTTACTAGGAATCAGGATGTGCAACTGAATAAATAGTAGACCTCTAATAATGTTTTTCCATCAAACACATGCTGGTAAAATGCCATCTTCCCTGTTCACACTTGTTTTTCCTCCAATACGAGCTGCTCCTTCTAATGGGTTATGTATTTAAGGCCTGATGGGCTGTAATTTTAATATTTGCTTACCAACATTCAAAATTCTGGAATCACTGTTCTCAGAACTATGTAATTGTTGATCATGTACATTACATAGCAGAAACCACCTACAGTCCTGCTCACCATTACTGGCACCCCTTCATTTTTTGCATAACCTGTACAATATCTTCAGAAATAAATGCAAATGTACCGAAGTTACATCTTCAGGATTTTTGAATTGGAGGTCCAAAGAAATATAACAAAAAAACATTTTTTTTCAACTTACATGTTCAACAGAATAACCAGCATGGACAGCAATAAAGGAACCCCTCATTAATATTTGGTTGCACACCCTTTGGCAGTGATGACAGCCTCAATGTTTCTTGTAGCTGGTATTTTCTCCCAATCCAATCTTCCTTTGCGGTTTGTTCAAGCTCTTGAATGTTTGCAGGGTTCTTTTCCCCAATGGCAGATTTCAGCTCACCCCAAAGATTTTCAATGGGATTAAGGTCAGGACTCATTGCTGGCCATTTTAAAACAATCCATTTTTTCCTTTTCAACCATTGCTGTGTGCTTTGGGTCTTTGTCTTGCTGGAGGACCCATGATCTTCGACTCAAACCAAGTTCTCTTACACTGGATAGAATATCTCGCTCTAAAATCTCTTGGTAATTCTCTGATTTCATGATTCCTGTGATACGGTCAAGGCCTCCAGTACCAGACGAATTAGAGCAGCCCCACAGTATTACAGATCCTCCACCATGCTTAACCGTTGGTAGGGTGTTCTTTTCCTTATAAGCTTTGTTGCGCCATCTGTAAAGAAACTGTTGCTGTGCACTGCCAAAATCTCTGTTTTTGTTTCATCTGTCCACAAAACATTTTCCAAGAAGGATTGTAGTTAGTCAAGGTACTCTTTGGCAAAGATCAGTCGTTCCTTTTTATGTCTTTTCTTCAGCAATGGTTTCTTCCTTGGCCTTCACCCATAAAGCTCTGCTTGGTTTAGTGTGTGGCGTATGGTACTTGTTGAAACCATGACCCCAGATTGTTCCAGGTTGGCCTTCAGGTCTATGGATGTTTGACATGGTGGTTTTTCCACCATTTGCACCAACCCTCGAAGACTTCTCTCATCAATTTTCCTCTTCCCTCCACGTCCAGGGAGGTTCTTGACAGTTCCATGCTTGGCAAACTTCTTAATAACATTGCGCACTGTTGAAACTGGGATACCAAGGTCTTTGGAGATGGCCTTATACCCTTTGGTGGTCTTGTGTTTGCTAATAATAGCACTTCTGATGTCCTCAGACAGCTCCTTTGTCTTCACCATTGTGACAAAGGAACAGGGCATAACATGTGACTGAAATCATCATTGATTGGCTAATTCATGTCACACGGGCACTGACAATTTATCACAGGTGATTCTCATTTGTGATTTACCACAGGTGAGTCAAAATGTGTTTCCATACTGATTTACTGTAAAGGGTGCCAGTACCAGTGTCACAGCGAGCTTTGGGTATTTCTATTCTTTCCTCCCATTGTTTTATGTTTTAAATTGTTGTTTATCATTTGCTCTTTTGTATCAAACACGAATTCTCTATAGAAAAAAGCTGTTTTTCCACCAAATCTGGACCAACTGCACAATTCTTTAATGCAAGATGTGATCTACATCCAGAGACCTGTCCAGTCCATGCTAAATCCAATCACAGCTGTTGGTGCTTGTGGAGGTATTACATGCTATTAGGTATGTTTCAGTCACCGATGACTATTTGTTTTTGTCTGGTGAGCTTACAATACAAGATCGGCCAGACCACCAAACCGGCCCCCATCAGATAAACAGCACTTAAAAGTGTTTCTGTCCATCCGTCCACTGTGAGAAGACCTCTTAATGATGCCATCACTGGGAAAAGGAAATAGTTTATAAATCAAACACAGAAGCTGCTGGTGTTCTCAGAACAATGGATTGACTACCCAAGTGTCCAGAGCTCAACATCACTGAATGTGTTTGGGGTTGCAAGAACCAGAAAATAAGAGCCAGTTTCCTAGACTGAACTTTGGAGGTTGGAAAAATATCTCTGCAGGTTTCTTTAAAAACCTGAATGCAGATCACCTGAGCAGCACGGAAGCTGTAATTTGCATAAATGAACTATTAAGGAGCTAGTCTTTATTAATATACTTGAATATTACTTTGACAGAGTTGTGTTTTTCTCAAATATTATTGAAATTGAATACTTGTACTCTTTAACTCCTTTAATTATTTTGTAATTCAATTTTTAATGAATGAATGTATTATTATTATTATTATTATTATTATTATTGTTATTATTATTATTATTATTATTATTATTGTTATTAGGTCATGCTTTCGGGTTTCCCCAGTGCCTCTGATCTCCCGAACTCCATCTCTCAGAACCCACCACCCGATGATGTCATCATCATATGTCCACCATGACCCAATTACGTCCCGCTTTCCCATTCGTGGTCCCTGAAGTACTAATCACACACCTGTTTGTAATCTGTCTGTTTGCTTACATACCCCTGATTTTCAGTCACAGTTTGTGAAGTATTACTAGTCTGTAGCACACTGAGCGGTCTCTCCATTGTTCTCTCTTTTGTTCTCCCCCTGCGATTCCTGTTTGCTGTTTCTGGTTTTCCCTTTTGTTCTGTTTGCTTTTCGACTCCTGCTTGTCTTTCTGGTTCATGACTCTTCGTAACCCCTTTATTATGTTTGCCTGGATCCTGTTGTTAAACTTGACGTCTAATCTGTTAATAAACCTTGCTTTGCTTTTAGCTCAGCGTGCGTCAATCTAAGTTTGTCAGTCATTACAATAATAGCTTGGAATCTACTTGGAATCCTAGATTTCTGCATGTATAATCCGCCATTGCTCTTGATCTGTCGATTTTCTGCTGGCCTGAATGCGAGCTGGTGTATGTAACTATTAGGTGCATCATCCTGGGTGGAGTCAAGACTGTTATGTAAAAGTTTGGGATTTGGGAATCAGCCTGTTTTACCGTCCTCTGTTGTGAATGTAGGGTTTGTATTTGAAGGAGGAACAACAGTGTTTGTCAGTTCTATGTACTGGACTCTCCTTATTGAGCTGTAGTACAGTTTTCCATTCTATGGCTCCTTTAAGATTTAGTACTTTTCTCACTGCACATGCTAACTCTGTGATCAGGAAACACAAGGTAAACTTACTTAGCTATGCTGATGACGCACAATTATATATTTGGCAGACTCAGATATGCTAATAAATTGTGTCAGACAAACAAATGTCTTCAGCTCAATCAGGACAGAGGGGAAATTCTGAGTGTCAGTTAAAACTGATGTGTGAGGAATTAGGGGTAGAGAAGCTTGTCCCAATGCAGAGAAGCTTTTCCCGATGCAAAGAAGCTTGTCCCAGTGCAGAGAAGCTTGTCCATGCATTTGTCACAAGGTAATGTTCTATTTACTGGGCTTCCTAAGAAAACAACTCATCCTAATAAAGATAAAATGGGAGATTATATGACCCCGTTTTGAAAAATCTGCCCCGGCTGTCTGTATCTTGTGCAATATATTTTAAAATTCATTTATTAATTATTAAAGCCACACCTGACTACATACACCACCAGTCAAAAGTTTAGCCACGGCTACTCATAGAAGGTTCTCCTTATGTTTATGTTAATGTTTTACTTTAGAATAAAAGTGAAGACATCAAACTCTAAAATAGCACTCATGGAATTATACAGTCCACCTTAAAAACCTCCAGAATGGAACTTTACAGGAGGATAAAACAGCTTTCCTAACCTGCAGTGGAGGCAGATAGAACAAGGTTTATTTCTAAGCAGGTTTGGAGCAATTCTATTGGTCTGTCCATCATGAATATTCACTAAACTGAAAGAGGAACTAGAGCTTTTACACTGTGCAGAAAAGGCGATAAAATAAATATAATATACAGTATATTAGAGGTGGAGATATGGAGAAATATAATACTGTGGTACATCAAGAGTATATGTGGTATATCAGGATATGTACTGTTTCAGACTCTCATCGGTTGGAGCTGTTAAGTGTAAGCCGGTAGAGTCTTTAAGATCACCAACAACATCCATTTAGTTGGGTGTGTCTAACTTTTGACTGGTAGTTTATCTGAGTACATCATGAGCACATGACCTTAGATCAGCAGATTCTGGATTTCTGCAAACACCCAATGTAAACAACAGAAGCGTTGAAGATACTTCCTTCTGATTTTATACAGTGGAACTCATTATGTTTGATATTTAGACAATCAAATTCAGTACGAATATCTTTTTACTTAAAATACTGTACCTTATTTTATTTTTCTTGTTTTCAAACTTATTCATTAAAATGCTGCTGTCATTTACGTTATTTACTTTTAATTCTACCTAATTTTATATGTTTTTAATATTTTAGTTTTATTTTTATTCCTATATTCTATATTTATGTTGTGATCTTTTGCTTTTATTGCTTAATTGTTCTGTATTGTTTGAGATGCTTTATGTTCGGAAAGTGCGCTACAAATACATTTATTATTTATTATATTACTGAAAGCTAAACTGTCTCAGTATTTGGACTGTCCACCAGTTGCTTGCAGCTAAGCATAAACAAGCTCTGTCACAGTTTTACAACTTCAGAATTAGAAACTTGTGGAGCACAGAAACATTTACTCAGTTATATGCACATTAAATAAGAATTATAATCAAATTAAATTACACCATGTGTGATCTTGACAATTTTTAATTGTGGATGAAGCTTCAACTATGGTAAACTATTCTCTATTAACAGATGCTTTTCCAGATGCATGGACCCTTCGGTTCAGTTCAGACACATTTCCTTCCATCCATTGTCTTGAAAACTGGAAAAGCATGTCGGGCATGGCTTTTAGAATACTATAAATCATATGAATCAGAATCCAAACCAGAATCAGAATTTTTATTTCGCCAAGTATGTCACACATGCAAGGAGTTGTCTTGGTGAGAGCATATGTGTACGACATGTAACAAGAGCACAGACTGTTAACAAGTATTACACTGAGGGAAAAGTACAATAAGATACAATAAGTAGAATAAAGAGCCAGGTAAGGAGCTAACGAGATATATGAATATCTGTACTTATGTATAGGTATATGGATATTCTGTACATAAGTGAGTCTGAGTAGACTATTATTTACTGAATCTGTACAGCTGTGGAAATAAGTGTTATGTTACAGGGGAGTTATTGTAATACAAAGATATTCAGTTCAAGGATAAGTCTGAATTTGAAGGTCAAGGTGAACGCTGTGGTTAATCAGTGTAACAGGTCTAGGGAAAAAGGCTGTTAGCGTGTCGTAAATGTCTGGAAGAGGTGATGTCCAGGATGAGAGGGGTCAGATGGAATTTTGCCAGCACGCTTTCTCACCTTGTTGTTGTGCGTTGGTAGATCACATCTATGTCCACTCTGCTGTCCTGATTATGCGCTGGAGTTTGGCTCGTTCTTGTGAGGTGGAGGAACCCAAACAGTTGGTTCTAGATGATATGAGTATGGATTCGATGATCGCTGTGTAGAACTTGATCATCAGGGTCTGTGGCAGGTTAAATTTCTTTAGCTGTCTCAAGGAGAACATTCTCTGCAGTGCTTTCTGTGCTTAATAATTAAATCAATTGAATTAAATCAACATTTCTTGTTTCATTTGTAAATAATTCATGAAAAATAGAAAACAAATCATTTAACGTGGAGTTCCACAAGGTTCAGTTTTAGGGCCATTCCTTTTCTCTTTGCGCAGGTTATCTGTAGGTGACGTCTTCAGGAAAACAATTTTGTGACACACAATAATACATTTTTACTCTGTCTGAAAATCAAGACTGTCTTGATGGTCTCTGTGGATATCACAGGAAGTTCTACAACCAAATTGTAAATACATACAAAACCATAAACTAAAAATACTGATTCTTGGTACTTGGAAAAGCTGCTTGGTGTGAAACTCGGCTAATGGTTTATGTACCAAACCGAAGGTGATGATGGTTTCATGTTAGAATTGTTGCTAAAGTTTGGCCTTAACTGTCAGAATAATTAAAAACTTGTTTATGCATTTTTAATACAGAGCTGATCACTGTAATGCTCTTTTGACTGGGGTTCCGCTACAGCTCATACAAAACACAGCGGCACGGACCCAAAAACGGAAAATAGGTCCCATATCACCCCCACTAAAGAAAGAACCGAATCAGCAGCCTTTTCTTTTAGAGAAGGAGACGTTTTGAAGGCTCTAAACGGCCCGTAAAAACACTTCTACACTACAACCGTGAGTCAGACAGCACAGTGTATTCCCACACTGTGAACAGCGCGAGCCGGAGAAGCTCTGAATTTGACCCTCCTCCGCCACCGTACGCGCTGTAGGCCGGAAACATGGCGGCTGTCGTGTTGGTTAGCCGTCCTGCGAATGTCCTTCCCAGGATTTCCAGTAAGTATTAAGCCAAACAGTGTGTTGCTGCACTAATAATGAGACTTTGCGTTGAAACGGGAACACTTTAGGACGCAGCATTAAAAGCTAATCCCGAAACTAGCCGTTATTTAACGGAACCGGTTGTCCTCTAACTTGCGCTGTGACCCTGTTTGAGTTCGCTGCTCGTATTTCTGACGTGGAAATATTTACTGATTTTCTGTTTCAGCTCATATATGCTATAAAGAATCATGTCCTCTAAAGTCACTATCCATGAACGAGTTATGTACTTGGTCCTTATTCATAGTCCGCATGCTTTTGGGCTTTTCAGCTGGCTTAGACCGCTAATGCTAGCTAGCTAGATACTCTGCTAACCTGTGTGTAGTCCAGGTTGGTTATACACTCATTTGAGTTTGACAGCTTTGGCTGCCAGGTCGATGAGCTGGTTTAGACAGTGAATGAATTTCCACACTGCCTCGTTTTGTGGCCATTTGAGTGGGCGAAATAACTTCCTAAAGACATTTTGTATGATGTCCATAATATTATTAGAGGGGGACAAAATATGATATCGCGATATTTTGATGCACTATTTGTGCATCTCTTCTGTTGATGATGAGTGTATATACAGCACAGATTGATTTTACTCAAAAATGCTGAATGTGTTTTTTGCATTGAGGAGTTTTTGCATTGGTCTGTCAATAGTGCATCATGGCAGTGTCAGACATTTATGCTCTGATGTATGTCTTTTGTGTGGTATATAAAATGATCCATTGTTGTGCGTAAACTGCTTTGTGTCCTGCTTTTCTCTTTTTGGGTGAGCCTCAGAACCGAACCCATGTTGTTTCAAACACGAGCAGCTTCTTCTAATAGGACCATATCTAAACTTGCTCTCTGCTTTGTTCACCATGTATTGATGATCTACTTGCTCTCTGCTTTTTTATACAGGTGTCTGCTTCCCTGCGGTGCTGGCTGCTGGGCCTGTCGCAGTTCAGCACAGGCGGATCCACCATGCCGTGATCCCTAAAGGCAAAGGGGGGCGCTCTTCGTCCAGTGGAGTAGCAGCCACTGTGTTTGGGGCCACTGGCTTCCTGGGCCGATATGTGGTCAATCGGCTGGGTGAGTCTCTGATCGAACTGACCTTTGAGTGTTGTGTTTCCTCCTCTTAAAAAGAAGTTGGCACTGGCATCTGCAGTAAATGCAGCATTCGGGTAGAATTCTCCAACACCACTACCAACCATGCCTAGCCACGATTCCGAAGATTTGCAACCCCTGCTTGGATTGGTGTAGTCAGGGGATGCCTAAAATTCATACACTTCTTTCATCTGGATGGGCTCAAAATGAATGTAGTGTGATTATGTTTCTAGTGTGTAGATGTTATTTCGATGAACCTGGAAGGAACATCTGGAAAATCTTGCTCAGTTCTGTGAAAAGCAGTAGGCGATTCTGCCTGTAATTTCCCCAGCAGAGGAGGGAGAAAACCACTATTATGGCTGGTCCAGATGTAAATAAAAACACAGAGTGGCACATGTAAAACAGGAAGTTACTTCAGGACCACATGTCTTATCAGGTTTCATTTAATTGATTGTAAATCTGTGTAACTAGCACAAATGACAAATCAAAAACATATCATATTGTGAAATTGTGGCCAATACCAAGCTCTCCCGACAAGCTGCCAAGCAGTTCCCTTTACTGATGAGTTTTGTTTTATGATTTCAGGGCGAATAGGCTCTCAGGTAGTGATCCCTCACCGGTGTGACCCGTATGATCTCATGTACCTCAGACCCATGGGCGATCTCGGCCAGATCATCTTTATGGTATGTTATTTTTCTGCTTAAGAGCTTTCCATGACCACTTGCATTGTGCCCCCAGGTCAGCGGCACAGTCTTCTTTTACTTTTGAAAGTTCTTATTGAACATGTTCACACAGTGGCCCAAATCCAAGTTTCTAACCAAACATGATTTTCTCGTTAGGCTGTTCACACTATCTTTTAAATGTGACCTATATCTGATGTTAGTCTGTACAAATCACAGTCCTAAACTGACCCACTTGCACTTCCCACAGCAGGCTCATCTGGTGATAATAAATATGACTTTCACAGACACAGATCCACTCCTGGTTTCAGTTTCTTCTTCTCCAGCATCACAGAAGCGATCATAGAGTTCCAATGACTGACAACTGGGCTTATCCCCCAGAACGTGTCTGAGCTTACTGTAATTTGGCCACGGCCACTTCTTTGGGTTGCGTTCTTATGTCTTTAAACTTTGCTCTTTAGATGTTTTTTCTATGGCACTTTAGCCTTGTTCAGAAATGCAGCAAGAAATTGCAACCGATGTCGAGCTGGTTTGACATAAAGGCACATGAATTGCTATCTAGCTGTTCAAAGTTGCTGCAAGTTGGATATGTAACAGATTTCATCTGTTATATGAGGGAAAAAATCGGGCTGGGTGGAAAAAATCTGCCACTTCTACCTGATGTGTGAACGTAGTCTAAGAGGTTTTTGTGGTTTGTTTCAGGAATGGGATGCAAGGGATAAGGAATCAATCAAAAGAGCAATAGCTCATTCCAATGTTGTTATCAATCTGGTGGGAAGAGAGTGGGAGACCAGGTAAGTATAGCCCAATAGTCCACATATTTAATTATGAGAAGTCAGTGGTTGATAAAACTCTCTTGTGCGATGTCTTGTTTTTTTGGCTGCAGCAACTATAAGTTCGAGGATGTGTTTGTCACCATCCCTCAGCAAATTGCGAAGGCGTCGCGTGAAGCCGGAGTCACAAAGTTTATCCACATGTCCCACCTTAACGCAGACATCCGTAGCCCTTCAAAATACCTGAGAAATAAGGTAGTATGTCATTCACCATTTCTTTTTTTTTCACTAGCTGCGCTTGAATTGTTTTTATAGTGACTGTCGAAGGAGTTCTATCAGTAATGTAAACTAGAAATGTGTTGGACGTTGCACCATCACTAGAAATAAAGCAGTACAGTGTTATGTCACTTTAACCTACATGATTCTAATGTATTATGTGTTGAGCAGGCTGTTGGAGAGCAGGCTGTAAGGGACGAATTCCCAGATGCCATCATCATGAAGCCATCCGAATTCTTTGGAAGAGAAGATCGTTTTTTCAACCACTTTGCGAGTATGTGCCTCGTAGTATGTCCTTTTTTGAAAACATCAGCAGCAGCATCTAAAAATAGACTGTTCCAGATTAAAGTGCCGCTCACCCGCACAATTTTCTCTGTATTCATTCATCCACCAACGGATTTGATGTTGACACTTCAGATGTCTCTCTACGAAGGAAAATGCTCCAATTGAATTACAGTGCATTGACTTTGTTTGCTGTTCTCTGTGCAGACATGCGCTGGTTCGGGAAGGCTGTGCCTCTCATAGCGATGGGCAAGAAAACAGTCAAACAACCTTGTCATGTGAGTACTCCAGCCTGGTCCCGTGTACCTTTGGATAGATCTGCATCCTGTCTCATATAACTGTGATCAGCTTAGACCAGGCTTTGCGTGTGTGTGTGTAGTTTATGATGTGTGTCTAGTTTATGATGAACACATGCAATCAGATGAAACTGGGAACTAAAATGTGACTAAAATTGATACATTTAAGCATTCAGAATGGTCACAGTAAATTTGACAAATTAAGCAAATGGTTTAGCTTGACAAAAATAAAATAATCACAAGAACCAGAGTTGGCAGTAAAAGTGTAAGACGTCTTTATTAAAGCTTGAGGCTTTGCAAAGAAACAAGTTAATCTTGTAGCAATTGACGAACAAAGAAATTACATCCGTTTTGATACACCCGGAGTGAGGTGGGGTCTTTATCTGACTCCTCAGTCGGCCGTCCCAATTTACCTTTTCTTGTCCCATCAAAACATGATCTTATTCATTTTAAATTTGATTGGCAACCAGTATGAACCACCTACTATGAGATCATTCCCATTTGGAGGTTTTCCAGTATTAGCCATCCACCTTTTCTAGCAGAAGTAGCTCCCCTTATTTTCCCACCGATAAGCTATTCCGCTAACAAAGGACTCTTTCACTTCCTCTCCTTATTATCAAATGCCTGGTGCTTTGCTAATATTGGTCATACAAGTTATATTATGCTTTATACCGTAGTCACATGCTCTGTTCAAGGACTTGATTATATCATTTTATATACATCATTTTCCCTTTTTTTGATTATTTAATTACGTAATTCATTAAAGCATCTTTATATTTATAACCAGGTTTCTTCGAAGCACACACCTCTAATCCTTCTGGGTCTGTGTAGAACACCTCATTTACTGGCCTGTTCATTTGAATGAGCATCTCCACCTAATGTTAGTCTCTTTGACAGCATGTCTAATGCTTATCTCACTCTTGTGTGTGCTGTCATGGCTTCTCTCTTCTGTCTATAGGTGGTGGATGTGGCTAAGGCCATTGTGAGTGCCATCCACGATCCTGATGCCAATGGCAAGACATATGCATTAGTTGGGTAAGAGCTGAGCATCTTCGTAGAAAAAGCCCTGCCTTTATTTTCTGCCCGATGGCTGCTGATGGTTGTAGTGCACTGACTCTCACTGTGGTGAAATAATATTGCTAGTGTCTGCCAATCATATCAAGTACGGACATGATTAAGTATAGACTGGAACATGGTCCTTATTTAAAAGGAAAAAAAAACACCCAGTGAACACTGTTGAACTGTAATTATACAGATTTGACATTTTTAAATGTGTGTGTGTGTGGGGGGGGGCATTTGGATTCTTCCTCTAGTGTCACAGGAGAACAGGTGATTGTTTCAGTTCTCCTTATTGACTGGTAGTCATTAGTCACTGCTGCCTTTGTCTCAAACTGCCGTAATGGATGGTAAACAGAGCTTTGTTTGAATAAAATGTCATTTCACCTCCACCTTTTTATATCAGGCCCAACCGATACCTGCTGCATGACCTGGTGGAGTACGTGTACGCCGTGGCCTGCAGACCTTTTGTGGCGTATCCTATGCCACGTCCGTTCTATCAGTAAGTGTTTTCAGTTTGTTCTTCTGAGAATCTGGATGCAGTCATGCTCTCTTTATTATGTAACGTCAGAAGATGGTGCTAAATAAACTTTTCTGGTTTTAGTCTCATTGCCAGGTTCTTTGAGATAAACCCCTTTGAGCCCTGGACAACTCGTGACAAAGTCGACCGGGTATGTACGTTAGGCCTACAACCCTGAGACATTATAAAGATCTCAGGGTAATTAAGTTTACATTCCTACAGCACTGGAGTGTTCTGATAATTGCCATCTCCCCATAAATGATCTGTCTAGTTGGATTTAACACACTACTAACAGTACTGAACACAGTTTTCTAATACACTATATTGCCATATAAGTATTCACTCACCCGTCCTAATCATTGCATTCAGGTGTTCCAATCATTATGAAGTAGAATCTTTTACATTAAGTGGTACTATATGCCTAGTTGATCACCAATACAAGGAAAAATTATAGGGTAGGTAGAAATCAAAATTAAAGATTCCTCAAGAATCATTTTATAATCACACTTGCCACCTCCAGTCGAAATGGAATCCTGAGGTGTTTGGTAGTGTCCACCCCCAGGCCTGATCTGGTTTTTGAAACTTGGTTTACAGCAACCCAAGTCCTTCACAATTATAGGTTTTCTGACACACCTACTTGAAGTCAACAAGCTGGTCAGTTGAATTAGTTGTGTTTGCGCAGGGAAGACAATAAATCGTTTTGGACAGATGGTCTTACAGAACCGTTTACAGTATTAACACAGCTGAATTCTGTCTTCTCATTCTCCCTGCCAGTTCCACACAACGGACTTGAAGTATCCTGCTCTGCCAGGCTTTGAGGATCTGGGCATCACACCTTCCTCTGTGGAGCAGAAAGCCATCGAGGTGCTGCGTCGCCATCGCCGCTTCCGTTTCCTGGAGGCTGAGCTGGAGGAGATCAAACCTGCCAAAACGGTCGCCTACTGAGCAGTCCATCAGAGGGCCTCTCGCTCCTCCTCACACGTCGTGCTGTCTTGTTTTACTATGACTCTGTACATAAATACTTAAATAAATAAATACATAATAAGTTCATCTTGGGCTCAGAATGTTTGGTGGTATGAATGACTGTGCTCATTTAGAGACCCAGATTAAAACTACATCCAGACTAAAACGAACACTCGATGGTGGTAAAGTATTGGCACTGCATTTTGGCCCATGACTAGGTTTAAACAACTTTCTGTATTTTAGTAGACAGTGTTTGCAGTGGTCGATATTTATCTTATGCGGACTTAATAGTATTAGTCTTAATGAAATCACTCTTAAAGGGGAATTCTGACATTGCAGTGTAAACAAAGTCATTCGGAGTTTGATATGAAGTGTAGATATCCTTACAGACTCTGATGGTGGTGATAGGAACCACAGGTTGCCGTTTCTACAACACAAATAAAGCCATTTCATGTATTGTCCAAAACTCTGTGTCTTGTGAGGGTTTATCTGTGATGTTGATGATGGTAAAATAGTGGGTTTGGTAATACATTTCTGTGTGGGATCTTTTAGATTTTGCATGTTCGGTTCCTGTCACCACCAATCGAGTCGGCTTGTTTCCCTAGCATTTACACTGGACCACTCAGAATTTTTTATTTTACCTCTTAAACATATTGATCTTGGTCACAACCCCTGCAGACCAAATGAAAACAACAGAAAAATGCATTTCATCACTGTGTAAATTACAGTAATGGGTACAAACTTCATGACGATCACTACTAAACAGAAGAGCAGGACTCCAGTACCTTTTTTTTCCCTCAGCTCTTGTAATCCATTTCATATTTAATGTCTGGATTCAAATATTGTTCGGCAAATATTTTCAGAGTTAAGGCTTTTTTATTATTTTTACACGTATGTTTCCTGTTCATAACTCCAGCATATTGATGGCAACCACTCCCTGTTATCTTACCTGTGAGCTTGACTGCAGAGACTGCACTTCTTACCTGAGGACTAGACTGTCACCTGAGACTGAGTGCGCGCCCAGGCTTGAAGGATTGCTGGAGCTGATGTTAGACAATGAGGAGCCGGTGTGTGATCAAAGGACTGGGCTTACTCGGGACTGCTGCACTTTTCCTCTACACTGTGTCGTATGTATTGTTCTCCAGATACCAGGAGAACCCCAGTGACAGAGTACAGCGGGCAGCCGATGAAAACATTTTAAAGAAACTGGAGGGACTTGAGCAACGGGTCAATGAGCTAGGTATGATAACCTAGATTTCTTGGGAGAGAAATACTATTGCAAAGTTATTATTTTTATTTTTAATGTAATATTCTGCTCTTGTTTCTTTCAAATTTAGACTATGTTGGTATTTTTGTAAATTAGACTTCTTCCCTTTATTAAGCTGCTCTTTAAAAAGTTTCTTTCTTTTGCTTAGCAAGTGCAGATCATGGCATTTACTATACATTATAAAACCCGAATAATATAAATTCTAAAATTCTATTCTAAAATGGATTTCTAAAAATGAAATTGCAATGTTTTTGATTGTTAAGCACATTCACTTACTGATTCACTTACTAGGCTTTTCCATGTCCATATTCAGTTTCTGTGATGAATATATAAGGCACAATAAGAGTATATATGTATTTTCATATTGGTTAAAAGATTAAACTACTTAAACTTATTTTTTTGTAATTAGCATTATTTTGTCAGTGATAACACAGGATGTTTTATGATCTAGGATAATATAAATTAAAACATGATAAAAACAATAGATACAGAAAAGAATTTAAACATTCAGTTAAAAAGTGAAATTAAAATGAAATTAGAATAGTGCCGTTAAGAGACCAGAGACCAGTATGTTTGTATGCTGGTTTAAGCTGGTATAGTGCTGGTCCAGTGCTGGTTTAGCTGGTCACCCAGCTTGGTCATACTAGCATCCAAAACACAACACATGCTGGTCTGTGTTGTTTTGTCTTGCAGGGCTATGAAGGTGTAGAAAAGGTCAGAATGGTAATCATTTTATTTAATGTTTTATCTGATGAAGAGCCGTGAGTCGTTTAAATCACCCTTCATCCCTCATTTACCTCTTTATATTTTAATTCTTTGGAATGTTCGGATATTTAAAACAGCCACTAGAAATAACATCTCAAAAAGTCCCAGTAAAACTATGTAGGCGTGTCTCAGACATCATAACTGTTATAACAGCCTGAAGCAGTAAGCAGTGAAATCCTCTCCACAGTAAAGACTCTGGAGCTGAGTCCGAAAAGACAACAAAGTGAAGCAGGAGAACAACCGGAAGGACTGAAGGAACCGAAGGAACTGGAGGAACCGAAGAAACCGAAGAAACAGTTGGTTCATAAAAAGCTGTTCCCCAACTCGTACCTGTTCTCCAAGTGGGGTGACCATCTGACGGAGGAGGAGCAGAGGGAGGCACAGAAGTTCTTTGTGCATTATGGCTACAACGTGTTCCTCAGTGACAGACTGCCTCTGAACAGGAGCCTGCCGGACACTCGAGACCCAAAGTAAGAAAAAGAAGAAAAAACATTTTATATATATGTAAATATTGACTTACATTAAAGTTGCCATTTTGGAGATACTAGTTTTTCTTTATATATATATATATACACACACACACACCCACACACATTTGTGCATGTGTGTGTATGTACGCAAGTCAAGTGAAATTCTGGCATACTTTTAATGAATTTATTTTAATTATATTAGATATATAATTTTATTACGTATATAACAAAATTACACTATATATATATATAGTTAAATTTTATTAGATATATTTTGAACTTTTAAATGTCCATATTCAGATATTATATATAATTATTATAATTTTCCTATAACATATTTTAAAGTATTGGTATCAGGATACTGGCCGTTACTGTTCAACAGCCCTGCCTTCAGTGACCCTTCAGAAGCTCCGCCGCCAAATTCAACGCGAGCGACAGTGCAACACTGTTGAGCTTGCTTATTAAGACCTTCCTGGTCACAAGACAAGATCATGGGTTGTATTCGAAATGGCACACTACTGTCCTGCACACTACATACTACAGTAGTATATACTGTACACTGTATACGCCCCCTGTCTGTAGTATGTAGTACAGTAACAGGTTCTGACCTACAGTGTAGTATACTAATACAGTCACATGACCAGTTACCTCACATTTACCTCAGAGCTGTTATTACTGTATCCACTGTTTAGAGCTAGCTGCTGCTAACGCTGCTCAGTTCACCTGAAATACGTTTAGCCTAGCTGTTAGCTACCCTCGGCTATTTCACTCTAAAACTAAACCTCTAAAGCGAGTTCATCTTTTATTAATCTTCAGACCTGTATATTTAACTTTCTGAGGATCATTCTGATGAAAACATTCCCCACTACAATCACTACGCCCACATTTACACTCGGAGTTGGCTGCGTTTTTCGCCATTTTCTCTGACTGAAGCAGGCTGAGAGCTGGTGAGGCCGCAGTGCATGATGGGATGCGGTACACCATGAAGATAGCTCCCCCTGTATACTAGAAACTCTGACTGGAGTAGAACACCATCCGGGTATCTTCAGCGCACTACAGATCTTCAGTTTGGTCGCATACTACATACTACATACTACATACTACTTTTAGGCAGATTTAGTATGCGAGTGGTATGTATGCTATTTCGAAGACAGCCATACTGACCTGTCGGTTCGGTGAAACAGCAAGCGTAAGGTAATGTTCCCCACCTGTCCAGCAGAAACAGAGCACCCTTCTCATTTCGCTTAATGCTCTTTGACGCTTCATGAAGCATGAGTTTGCCCGTTCCACCTTAAATTGTGCACCAGTTACATTCCGGTAACTATAAAAATTCCAATTTTCCTGTTCCACCCCAAATAAATAGCTGAGGTACGTCTACGCTTGCTCCTCGCCCTATTTGCCCAGCTTCTTGTTCGAACGTTCTCGTTCCACCTTAAATGGTGCAGCGTTACATTATAGTGACTCCGGCTAGCATAACAGTCCTCCTGCTTCATAATTTCATGTGAATTCATGTTCATTCACATTCATGTGACAAATGGCTGAAATAGGCTCGCTTTTGCAGTTCTGAGTCTTATTTCTATTTTCAACACCTGCTAAAGCTGTACATCTTGAAGGTAGCGCAATGTAAGCTAAGTTAAGATTAGCACACAGACGCTAACATGCTAACAGATACAAATCCTCAAAGCTTTGACAACAGACAGAGTTAATTACAGCTCTTCATGTTCAGACAGTAGAAAAGGGGCTGAACATGTAATAATACACTACAGAAAATGTTTTTATTCGTGAAATGGACACGAACTGCAGTACCATTTAAGGTGGAATGGGAACATTAGAAAAAGAAGACGGCTCTGCGTGTGAAGCTCATAGCGCTGGGGAGTCGATTCCAAAAGAATCGATTCTTCGACTCTATCACGTCAGGGTCGACTCCTGGTCAGTGAGTCTAAGAGTTGAAATGTTCCCCCTTGAATAGCGCTACACTAGGCCGTTTTGGTTAAAATGAAGTCGAGGAGTCGATTCCGTCGAATTCGGTAGCAGGAGTCGAGAGTCGGATTCAATTCCAAAAAACCTGGAGTCATCCATCACTAGGAGCTCAGAACATAGCTCCTCCCTCCCTGTAAATTCAAATGTTCATTGTGATGGTAAAGACACATAATGACATCATCATTTGATCCTTTTAATGCAACCCATAATCCAGTAACATAATTAAATATAGGCTAATTTTGAATATGAAATTAGATCAAACAATCTGACACTTTTTAAATGCAGCCTAAAAAAGTTAAACATGCTCCTAACTGAGGAATCACTAACTGAGGATGTTCTTTAGATGTATAGAGATCCACATACTGAAGTCAGTAACTGGTTCTGATCACCCAGATGTGCCACTAAGGTTTATCCAAAGCAGCTCCCATCAATCAGCGTGGTTCTGATCTACCTGGATGAGGCTCTGTCTATCATAAAGAGAGCGATACGCAGCATCATCGACAGAACACCTGCTCACCTTCTCAAGGAGATCATACTGGTGGACGACCACAGCACTAACGGTTTGTATACTTCAGGGCTGAGTCTTAAGATCATGAACCAGGGGTACACAACTCCAGTCCTGGAGCACCAGCACAGTTTGGTTGTTCCCCCAGCACAAACACTATACAATTCACTAAAGCTGGCAATTAACAGATGAGTGTAATCAGGTGTACTTGAGTAGGTGAACTACCAAACTGTGCTGGACACCCGCCCTCCAAGACTGAAGTTCTGCACCCCTGTCATAAACAATAATAGCCATGTGCAAAGGTGAAGCACCTGCTGCAGGCATTTGTTTGTTACAGTGTTGGGTTTAATCTGAAAAGGTCTGAAGAGCTCAGTCTGTTTTTAATCTGATGTTTCTCTTCCTAGATGACCTCAAGGAGAAGCTTGATGAATATATTAAGTCAATTCACCAGGAGAAGCCTGACTTAATTAAGAAAGTGAGGCACAAAGAGAGACTTGGTTTGACACAGGCACGCATTTCAGGATGGGCGGCAGCTGTTGGCGATGTTGTGGCCATTTTGGACGCCCACATTGAGGTGCATAAGCAATGGTAAAAGGAATTCGTACACGGTTTATCAGTAAGCTGCTGCAGAATAGTAAGAAGGCAAAATGTCTGTGTTATTTATATGGCTGCTTTGAATTCTGAACCTATGCTATGACTATCTCTGCTACCACATACATTCTAATAGAACTGAAGTGATATTTCTAAATGTCTGCATAATTCGGTGGTTTAGATATAATCTGAGATATACTCAAAGTCATTCAGAGTGGTTTGATGTGAAATGGTTCACTGTAGAGAGCCAGACCTCTTTCCAGTGGTGGTGATAGTGTCCACATGTCACCATAACAGATATATCCGTTTTTCTTTTACTTACCAAGTGAACACATATGTACTACAATCTCCTGATATTTAGGTCATACAAAATAGTGCTGTTCGTTAAAAACAAAAACTTCTTTGACTTGGGCCTGCATGTACATCTCCACTGTGAACAGATTTCAGAACTACACAGTCGAGTCACATTATTATGACCACCAGCTACTATCCAGAGTAACCTTTGTGTGCAGCATGGACAGCAGCTAGACGGGCTGGAAGTGACTCAGTAAGGTCCTGGTAGGTTGTCACATGTGCCTGGAGCCATGCTGACTGCAGTGCATCCCACATCTGCTGAAGGGTGCATGGGGGAGGATGCAAAGAGCGAACACGACTATTGAGGTGGTCCCACAGATGCTCAATTGGGTTCAAGTCTGGGGAATTAGGGGACGAGAGAAGTACTTGGAAGTCTTGGTCATTCTTCCATTCTTCTCCAATCATTGTCAGACATTTCTAGCCATGTGCCATTGTCTGGCTGGAAGATCCCATCCGCCCCAGGTGAGACAATCAGGATGTATGGGTGTACGTGATCTGCAAGGATGGATTATTACCCAGATCGGTTGAGAGTGCCTTCCACATGATCAAGTGGGTCTAGAAAATGCCACAAAAACATGCCCTCCGCAAGGAGCTATTTGATGCCACTGTCTAAAATAAGACCAGTGGTCATAACAATATGACTGGACTGTGTGTGATAAAACTAAAATGTCTTTGCCAATGCATTCGTAGCCCAGTAGCTTTTAAAAGGCCTTAATCAATTCAGACATCTGGTTCCTATCACCCCACCCCACTTCTGTGAACCCAGCAATTTTCACTAAAATGAAGCAACAGATCGCATCTTAACCATTTAATTATGCAGACATAATTCCACAGAATCAGTGGAATTGCCCATTTAGTGTCATAATGCATGTCATTTAGCTTGTAATCTGCTTGTTAGTGTTTTGTCATTACAGGTTAACAAGGTGAAACATTAATCAGTATGTCATTACACTCGTTTTGATTTCAGGGCAGAACCGCTGCTGGCTAGAATCAAAGATGACAGGACAGTGGTGGTGTCTCCCGTGTTTGACCGGGTGAATTTTGACACCCTGGAGGTGATTCAATACATAGCAGCTGCCCATGCTTTTGACTGGCAGCTCTGGTGCATGTATGAGCACTTTAGGCCAGAGTGGTACGCACTTAACGACCAATCAGAGCCAGGAAAGTAAGTGGCATTCAGCGGATAGAATCACATAGCTTAAATATGAAACATACTTATAATACCTCAAACGATGGTTTGACCAAAACACTAATTTACACAATTTTCTTTTTACCTTAAATATAGTCAATCAGCCATGTTTGGTTGAATTGTATAGTGACTAACACCACCGCCCTTCATGTGGCGTACTGAGATCCGATTCCCAGGATGGGCAAACATTCTGCACTTCAAGACTCCTACTGTTATGTTTGCACACCCTTGCGACATAATTCAATTCCACGTCCCTCTGGAAGAAGAGCGCCCATTAAATGTACAAAACATAAAGCTTATGTTGATAGCAGCCACCTCTGTCTCTCCAGCACTGGATCTAGCCCATGGGTGTGTTTAGAGTCTCTCTATTGGGCTTTAACCACAGGTCCCTTTTCACTGCCAAAATATGTAATATGAATATGAATTCATTGTAGCTGCAGTGCCAAACTAAACAGGCAAACCTAATATAGTAATCATGTCTTTGCAAATATGTGCACCTAACTGTCTTAGGTGTAAATGTGAGTTTTAGCCAAACCATCTCATAATAATACATAATAATACATGATAATAATAAATGACAGCTGCGGTTTTATGGTGAAGCTGCAACCCAACAAGAAAAGACTACTTCTGGGAAGAGTAACTCCAGGAGGCCCATTCACACCATTATGGCTCTACCTGTACACATCACTGTGGGTGTGTGGTGTGTACATATGTGATAAACTTCGTCCAGTTCAGAGGAAATATTAATTTAATTTATCTCTGCTGCTGTTGTCAGGAGTCCCTCTGTCATGGGGATCCTCGTGGCTGATCGCGTATTCTTGGGAGAGATTGGAGTCCTGGATAAAGGAATGCAGATTTACGGAGGCGAGAACGTTGAGCTTGGAATACGAGTGAGTTGGCACGCATGTCTGGACTCTGCGGTACAAGCATATTAAAAGTTGAGAACCTGGTGTCGTTCACCAAAGCTGTGCGGCCGGTTGATGGAAGAACGGAGCCACAGACATGCCAAGTTAATTGTAAAGAATTTACTTACAAATTAGTTATCGGGTACCCAAACTTGGCCGTGCCGGAGAGAGCCTTCTGCCAATTCGAACGTCCCTGTCTCTCCCCGGCACCTGCCAAAGCGGGCCCTTTTATACAGTCTTTAGGTGTCCACAGCTGGAATACATTATCAATGAGCTCACTTGAAAATGACATACATAAGCAAAACAAAGTATCACACAATGGCTTCTCTGATTGTTTCCATATGTTACTATGTTTTTCTGACCAGTCTAGAGTTCAACCTGTCCAGCAAAACACCTCAACGATATGAGGCCCTCTACAGAAAAAATCTAACCATTCTGGCCAGTTACTTCTTATATAAGAGTACAATGCTAATATGTAAGGAGTAAAATACACTTCACTGGTGAATCTGCTTATTGCTCTGCTCCAGGTTTGGACCTGTGGAGGAAGCATTGAGGTGGTGCCTTGCTCCAAAATCGCCCACATCGAGAGGGCGCACAAGCCGTATGCACGAGATCTGAGTGTGCCACTGAGAAGAAATGCGCTGAGAGTGGCTGAAATTTGGATGGACGAATATAAAAGTAATGTGCTTATTAGCTGGAATCTCCCCTTAAAGGTTTGTAACAGTGAGTCTTGAGGATGATGTGGTATTTATAGTATTGAATTTCTGTTCAGAATTTTGTTGCCCAGGTCTGTGCTTTAGCTAGGCTCATTAAAGTTCTTGTGTTGAGCGAGTTGGCAGTTGTACATATATTATGTACATGTATACATATAACATAGTCTCGTATGTTTTCATGCATACCTGGGTCTATTGCTCTTTGGCAGTTGGACTTTAGACTAAAATCCTTCTGCTCTGAGTGGCCCTATACCTTACATATGTTATAGACAATATACCTGCACACCATGTGGCTATGAAAGACAAGGATGCCACCTCAATCAAAATAAAGTTCCACCTGCTAGTATTTAAAAAATGAAGCTCGTGGAACATCTAAAAATCATAAAGATCTTTAAAAAAATACACTGAAAATTGAAAGTTCCATATAAATTATGTTTTTAGCTTATTACTTTTTTAATAACTCCTAAGATAAACTTGGTGGTGGTCCTGTGGGAGTCCTGATGAAGAACAGGGTAACAATGTATGCAGAGAAACAGATGAACTACAGTCTGTGATTGTAGAAATACAAAGTGTACCTACACTTTATTGACAAAAGTATTCACTCGTCTGCCTTCACACGCATATGAGCTTGAGTGACATCCCTTTCTTAATCCATGGGGTTTCATAGGATGTCGGCCCACCCTTTACAGCTATAACAGCTTCAACTTTTCTGGGAAGGCTTTGCACAAGGTTTAGGAATGTGTTTATGGGAATTTTTGGCCAATTCTTCCAGAAGTGCATTTGTAAGGTGAGTTGCTGTCGTTCCCAATCGCTTCCACTTTGTTATAACACCACTGACAGTTGACTGTGGAATATTTAGTAGCAAGGAAATTTCACGACTTCACGGTACCATGCTGGAATTCACTGAGCTCCTGAGAGCGACCCATTCTTTCAGTAATGTGTGTAGAAGCAGTCTGCATGCCTGGGTGACTGGTTTTTGTACACCCATGGTCATGGAAGTGATTGGAACACCTGAAGTCAATGATTTGGATGGGTGAGTGAATACTTTTGGCAATATAGTGTACATGGTAAGGGGAGCTGATTAAATGAATATAGAGTGTAGGCCCACAATGAACAACTAACTTGATGTCTAGATACAGTAATGCTTTGTACTGAAATGTGAGGCGCGGTGTGTTCATCCAAATAACCTATATATGTTGTTGTGGTTCAGGATCATGGAATTGATATAGGTGATGTGACAGAGAGAAAGAAGCTGAGGGAGAAACTAAACTGTAAGCCCTTCAAGTGGTACATGGACAACGTGTATCCTCAGCTTGATACCTGGGAGGACCTAGTCGCCTATGGAGCCGTAAGCAGCATTTATTTGTCTTAATATTTGTTTATTCTAAGAATTTCAGAAATCCAGAAAGTCCACCAGGGAATTCTAGGTTGGCATGTAGGGT
>CM067485.1:3815703-3831139 GCA_034552555.1 Semaprochilodus insignis
TATATATATATATATATATATATATATATTATAATTATATATATATTAGTCGCTGTCCAATGAAAAACATATATCAGCTGCCGGTTACACTGTGTGAATCTTTTATGATAAATGGACCAATAGAAATGACCCAAAACTGCTTGGAAAAAGTCTGGTTACATTAACTTGCATTTGCAATTAAATTCGTTTTGTGTCCTCTCCTGTAAAGTTACCATTTTGTAGATTCTTATTTTTCTTTGGACAGCCACAATATATATTAGTTAATTCATTAATCTTCTGAGCGGCTTATCCTTCTGGGTAACGGGGGGAAACACATATCCTAGTGTTCACTGGGTGGAAGACAGGAAACACCGTAATCACACTGCTTTAAAACACAAAAACACAAATCATCCTTACAACTGATTTATGAAGGTGATACAACAACAGTTCTGTGTTAAGGTGTACATATTTGTTTTTCCTACAGGGTCAGGCAGTAAAGAACAGAGACACAAACAGATGTCTTGAGATTGCCCAGGGACGGGATTCATACTACCATCTCATCATTCAGACATGCAGTGGGCAGCACTGGAGGATACAACACGTCATCAAAGACTTTTAACCAGCTTTGCAATGCCCAAAATCTTCTCCAAAAGGCGAGCAAAAGAAATGCTATTGGTTTTTGGTTTGACTTACCAGTGAAATAAAGAGGTCAGTGTAGGTACAGATCAAAATATTAGTTACTTACTGCACAAAATGACCTGTTACTGTTGTGTACAGCATATAGGCCTCTATATCACTTTACAGTCCTATTCCTGCACTGTATATTCTGACTCTGATGTTTGACTCATACTGTACACATAATAAAAATCACTGTTTGCTCTCCACACAAATTGACAGGGGCTCTATTAAACAGTATGTTACAGTTTAATTTAATAAAAGACCATAAAGCACATCTGTTCATTGTTAGTTCTCTACACATAAGAACAGGTTCTCTTGGGCCTTTCCTAAATTTAAACAGCATGTTGGTCATAAACACTACATAAACCACCTCTGCATGTGAACTAGTACAAAACCATGAAACGCAAGGTGATATATATACTGACTATTGGCATATATATGTACACTATATTGCCAAAATAGGTTTAGGAATGTGTTTATGGGAATGTTTGACCATTCTTCCCGAAGTGCATTTGTGAGGTCAGACAGTGATGTTGGACGAGAAGACCTGGCTTGCAATCTCCGCTCTAATTCAGCCCAAAGGTGTTCTATCAGGTCAGGACTCAGTCGAGTGCAGCCCAGTCGAGTTCTTCCACACCAAACTGGCTCATCCATGTCTTCATGGACCTTGCTTTGTGCACTGGTGCACAGTCATGTTGGACCAGGAAGGGGCCGTCCCCAAACTGTTCCCACAAAGTTGGGAGTATGAAATGGTCCAAAATCTCTTGGGCTGCTGAAGCATTAAGAGTTCCTTTCATTGGAACTAAGGGGCCGAGCTGAAAACCAACCCCACACCATAATCCCCCCTCCACCAAACTTTACACTTGGCACAATGCAGTCAGACAAGTATCATTCTCCCGGCAACCGCCAAACCCAAACACGTCCATTGGATTGCCAGACGGAGAAGTATGATTCATAACTCCAGAGAACACGTCTCCACTGCTCTAGAGTCCAGTGGTGGCAGGCTTTACACCACTGAAGCTCTCTACACACTGTTCTTGAGCTAATCTGAAGGCCACATGAAGTTTGGAGGTCCGTAGCGACTGACTCTGCAGAAAGTTGGCGACCTCCGCGTAGAATGTGCCTCAGCATCAGCTGACCACACTCCTTAATTTTACGTGGCCTACCACTTGGCTGAGTTGCTGTCATTCCTAGTCGCTTCCACTTTGTTATATTACCACTGAAAGTTGACTGTGAAATATTTAGTAGCAAGGAAATTTAACAACTGGACTGTACAGGTGGCATCCTATCACGGTACCATGCTTGAATTCACTGAGCTCCTGAGAGCGACCCATTCTTTCACTAATGTGTGTAGAAGTCTGCTTGCCTAGCTGCTTGGTTTTATACACCTATGGCCATGGAAGTGACTGGAACACCTGAATTCAATGATTTGGATGGGTGAGTGAATACTTTTGGCAATATAGTGTATATATATATTTTCATGGTTTTGTGCTAATTCCCATGTAGAGGTGGTTTATGTAGTGTTTATGACCAACTGGCATCAAACTCTAACTTGCTGTTTAAATTTACAAAAGGCCCAAGAGAACCTGTTCTTCTGAGTAGAGAACTAACAATGAATATACATTGTGTATATATGTTCACAAGCTGAGACTGAAGGCTCAAACTTTCAGTCACACATTTACGTGTTCAGAAACATAAAGGTTTGTTTAAGGAGCATATGACCAGCACGATTCACTGACCTGAAACCCTCATGTTCCAAATTTGTATCTGTAAAAGTATGGGGTTCTACTGATGTTGATTCACATATCAAACTTAAACTACTCATACTGTACCAAGCCTAAACTGAAACCTATATGCTTGACCTAGGTTATGTTAATATTAATCTGCAACCAGAAATGTGCACAAGGCTAGCCAAATAGCCATGTGATTGAGAACGAATCAACATTTGAAATTCTTTTTGGAGAAAATGTTAGATGTATAGATACTCCATTCCGGATGCAAAAAGGAGAGGTAGCATCGACTGCATCTGTCATGGTGTGGAAGTGCATTAGTGGCCACAGCATAAGTGACATGCACATCTGTGAAGGCATCATTAATGCTTAAAGCTTAATATAAACGGGTCTCCATTGCTAACAGCACAAGAGTGTGAAATGCTCATTGATAATAAACTCAATGGACATAAAAACAGTCACCTGTGACTGAAACGTACCTAATAGCGTGTAATACCTCCACCAATAACAGCTGTGATTGGATTTGGCATGGACTGGACAAGTTTCTGGATGTAGGCCACATCAACATTCAGCCACTCTTGCATCAAAGAATTGTACTGTTGGGCCAGATTTGGTAGATGCCTTCCCTGGCACAATTATGGAATTTTTTGCCACTTATGGTCGATTCGTATGACCATACGCTTCCACACACCTGCAAATTCAGCTACTTCCTTCACACTATGATCTTTGGCACGCCCAAACACAATCACTCCTTTTAGCCAATCATTAACCGCTTTGGAGCCATTTTCCACACATGGAACGAGACATTCACTGCACTGTAGCACCTCTTCTCAATCTATGAATCCCATCACTCACACCGCGCAGGTATTCATAGCCCCATCATCCTCGTACGGCAACGCATGTTACTACCACCTTAAGCATGCCAGCTGACTCATTTTTTGTCCTTTGCTAAGGCAGTAAATCTATATTCAACCACTACAGCAGGTACAAATACTGGAAATCAGAGCTTACTTTTTACTGGCATTTCACGGTTACTTTAACGTGCAATTCCAGATGATTAAGCATGCATTGAGAAAACAAGAAAGGCTTAAATGACAGTATACAATTCAAACAAGAATGACTGGCAGGCCAGTGACAATAGTGCTTAGGAAACAAGATGGTTGTTGTTCTCAGAATGAGGTGCTTCCAGTGTGTGCACAAGGTTTATTCAAATATATATGCATTCGCTATACCACTGCAGGTATTGACCGTCTGACAAAAGAATGACAATGGAATATTTGCCCGAGCAAACCACCTGTCATCACTCGCAGAAATGGCAGTTACGACATCTGAAGATCCACAGATAATCACAGTTATTTAATGTTGTACACGTAGCAGTGTATATAATATATTACTTTTAAATGGCAAGAAAACACTGAAATCAGTAAAACTGGGAGCCAGTTAACCTTTTGTATAGGCCTAAACATGGATTAAGCTTAGTCTTAGTGTAAACCACAGTGGCAATGGTGAATTGCCATTCCCTTCAGTCTTGAGCTTAATCGGGCCCTTTGAATCACAACCAAGCACAAATAGTAAGGAAACATTTAGTGTTGACACACTAATAGGTCACTACTGTTGTCATGTAGAACAGTGATATTCGGTCCTGGTCCTGGAGGACCACCTGTCCTGCATTTTTTTTCACTTACCACTATATTGCACATCATATAATTGCTTACCTCTCTTCTCTTTATTGTGCAAATAATAAATAAATAAATAAATACTTCATTACCGTTGTCATGTAGAACAATGGTTCCCAGTCCTGGTCCTGGTGCTGGAGGACCGCCTGCCCTGCGCAGTTTTGTGTTTTCCTGCCACCCACTTAAATCCAGGAAGGGCTAGTTAATTCGTTGGATCAGGTGTGTTGGGAACAGGAGAAACACTAAAATGTGTGGGGCAGAAGGTCCTCCAGGGAACCACTGGTGTGGACTATGAAAACTTGGTCACATTGTGATGAAAGGAGCAGTCTGGTTCCTCTGGCAGTCTCATGGGCTAAAACTTTTTATGGACTTAGTAGTAAGTAGTCATACTATTATCTTTTCATTTAAATATTATATCTTTTAAAGGAAATAAAACAATAATGAGTAAAATGCTAAATAAATAAATAAAACCACAAGTGTAAATTTAGAAACCATATATACCCCTTATTATATTGATATCTCAATGAATGCCTTTTATAGCGATATAAATAAACCATTAAAAAAATCCATGTAAATGTCCAAGGCCTGAATACTTAAATGCTATCATAAATAGCTAAATAAATAGATATTTATAAATTTATGAGCCATTTATAAATAGCTCATAAATAGATTTTTTTTGTTTTTGTTTTATGGGGACAAAGTTTAAACTAGGATAATTCATTGCAATGGTCTATATCCTAACCTAGTCATTTGGGAAGACACAGAGAGTAGTCAAGAGAACATTGGCTTCTGCTGTCTGAGACTAAAGCAAATATATTTAAACTAAGTCACACGAATTAAAACCCTGTGTATTCTCAAAGAAAGCAAATATACACTCATAATAAAAGAACATCTACAAGGAAGTGTGGGATTGCAGTGCTACTGGGAAGGAAGATAAAGCTTCCCACGAACAATAAATGATGATAAATTTAAGCTGATATGAATATCTTTGGGCTACACATACAGATATAGTGTCTCTCAGTATGGTACCATCCCGTCATGTTTGCTAACGCAACATGCCAGACGTCTTGGCATGCAGTTGTAGAGGTTCCTAATGGTGTCCTATGATAATCCATCCCATGCAGCTTGAATATTCTCACATAGCTCCTGCAGATGGTGTGGTAGGGGTGGAGGTGCTTCATGACCGTCTGGCACGACACCATTGCAGTCTTTGATGATGTTGATGTGGTGTTAAGGGCAGTCGTTGTAAGCATGTAGTCCATCGTCGTGCAGCCGTCTTCCAATGGTGCTGGCTCTAACAGGATGACTCATGGAGGGCATCACTGCATGTCCGCAATCGTGACTGAAGGGTCAGCAAGGTAGAGCGATAAGACCCATCCTTGCCAACGTCACAGGCATGGGCGAGTGTGAAACTTGAATCATTAGCATGTCTCACAATGTCAAAATGTATCCACCAAGTTTCATTCCTGTCCGTTCCTGTTCCCTCTGGGTGCAACTATTTGTGTTCAGTTGAACTTCGCACAGGCACTACAAAGTGTCAATCACAGTCCTGTCTATTTACTCTTGAGCCTGCATGTGTGCAAATCAATTGCTGCCGTGTTTGCCTACAGGGTGGTGTACTGTGATGGAAACACAAAGAGATGTGTTACAAAATAAACTAATTCATCTCGTAAGTAGTCACCTCTCTTCTGTGTATAAGGGCATAAGAGAAAGTTCGACATGGGGGGGGCACATTTTCTACTATGAATCAAAGCCCACCTCATCCCCTAAAATATTAGCTAGCCGTAAGCAGATTCCACTGTAGCAAATAGTTCTGCTACTGCTGCCCTAAAACCAAGAGACTACACTTTCTCAAACACTTGATGTTCCTACATGATACACTATATTGCCAAAAGTATTCACTCACCCATTCAAATCATTGAATTTAGGTGTTCCAATCATTTCCATGGCCATGTGTGTATATAACCAAGCACCTAGGCATGCAGACTGCTCCTACAGACATTAGTGATAGAATGGGTCCCCCTCAGCGACAGTGAATTCCAGCGTGGTACTGTGATAGGATGCCACCTGTGCAACAAGTCCACTGGTGAAATCTCCTCCCTACTAAATATTCCACAGTCAACCGTCAGTGGTATTATAACAATATGGAAGCAACTGGGAACGACAGCTGGGAACTCAGCGACGAAGTGGTAGGCCACGTAAATGGCTACAGACCTCCAAACTTCATGTGGCCTTCAGATTAGCTCAAGAACAGTATGTAGAGAGCTTCATGGAATGGGTTTCCATGGCCGAGCAGCTGCATCCAAGCCTTACATCACCAAGCGCAATGCAAAGCGTCGAATGCAGTGGTGTAAAGCACACCTCCACTCTCGATGAGTGAGAGAGTTCGGTGTGGAAGAACTTGACTGGCCGTCACAGTCACAGAGAGTCCTGACCTCAGTGTACTTTAATATATTCATCACTAATTCATTCACTCTTCCACCTGACTCCAGTCCCACATCACTCACTCATCAGTTTCTCTGGCCAACTTTAGGTACCGACGTTTCAATGTTCTCCTTCTTCCTCCCCACCCCACCAACTTCACGGAGTAGGCTTCACCGCTGCAGTCCATATGTGAGCGGATCTGCGAGGGTCTTCAAGACCTGGGCCCAGGACAGGGCCAATACCATATTGCTTAAGAATTATTGTCCTTCACACTGTTCACCTTATTGAGGATTAAAATATCATTCTCCATCACTTCTGCCTTTCCAGTCCTTTTGGCAAAATTCCAATATTCAAGGCACATTGTAATATAAGCATGTAAATCCATCTTCAGATCATTAAATGAGTGGACTGGCTTCAATGTAGAAATTACACCTGAGCTGCTAAAAACTACTCTTGAGTTTATTTGGTTATCAATCAAACCATCAATTATCAAACTCAAGAGGCGAGCCAAAAATGACCCCAAGATTTTTAGCATGGCTTGATAAACTGGAAAAAAAACAGGCCTCAGGTGGTCACCAGCATGCGCTCAACGGTTATTCCAGATTTCATTTGGCTGGAGAGAGTTTTATCCGGCCATACTGACACTTCTTTAATACAACTGAAGAGACTGGTTATTCCCAGGATTCACTGTGTGCTGTCTGCATAACATGGTACATGATACAAAATGTTGCAATTCTGGAAGATTGTTCCCAGTGGAAGCATGTATACAGAAAATAAGATGGGAGCCAGAATGGAGCCCTGAGGTAAGCCATATGACTTAGGCACTGATGATAAAGTGACTCTACCCATGAAATGGCAAATGATTCATTTTTAAAGGTTGAGGTGACAATAAATTTGAAGCACAGTGCCTACACTGAGCTGCTGGACAACCAGTCCTTGCTCTGTGGTCATCCTCTTTCTGAGGAACACAACATTCCCATCCCTGGATTCCAAGATGGCGGTTCTCCTGTTTACAGGGCTGCAAATGTGACTGATTGGCATGATGAACATACTGGGGCGTTCATACATTTGGACTGGCAAAATCCCCAGATTTGAACCCTCTTGGAAATCTGTGGGACTACCTGGAACAACCAGTAAAATTCCAGGGAAGGCATCCACCAAATCTGGCCCAACTGTGCCATTCCTAGATGCAAGAGTGACTGAACATTGATGTGGCCTACATCCAGAAACTTGTCAAGTACATGCCAAATCTAATCACAACTGTTCTTTGTGCTTGTGGAGGTATTAGGAGAGGAGGCGTCGATACTGGAAGAAGGTCTGTCTCACTCTCAAATATTGGACTGTTTATTATTCAACCCAGGCACCTCCCTTCAGTGTGCCTGGGTTTGATTCCCGGCTGGGGTGTCCAGGGTACTTTCTGTGTGGAGTTTGTGGGGCATGTTTTCCACATGTCTGCCTGGGTTTTCCTCTGGATGGTCTGGTTTCCTTCCAGTCCAGTACATGCTGTCAGTTGAATTGGATATGCTTATTTGCCCCATAAGTGTGAATATATGTGAGAACGTGTATATCTGTACGTCTGCCCTGTGATGGACTGGTTGCCTGTCAAGGGTGTTTCTGCCTTCTCCAGCTCCAGCACCTCCATGACCCAGAAGGATAAGCAGTTTAGATGATGAGTGATTTGATATTAGTCAACCCAGACTTGAATGCTCCAGGAACAGGATTCTTTGTTTCTGTGAGAATGTGACAGTGCACCCCACTTCCATAGATCTCTACAGCCTTCCCCCTGCAAAAGCCCTTTGTCTTAACTCTGGACCTCCAAAGTCATAAAACCCTTACAGAATACGAAGGAGATTTTTCCACCAAACAACCACCTATGGAGGAAAAGGATTCTTTCTTTTCTGCCTGAAGCTTCTTAACTTCCAAACTGAACATGAATTCCTAATTCTCATCAGATGTTGACTTTTTAGGAAAAGAGCAAGAACCGTAAGACCTCTGTAGCTAAAGGTACAACTAGCTGGAAGAACAGTGCCCCCTAGTGTACGGACTGAGAGCTGTTGGCGTTCCAGCTCAGAAAGACTGGTTTTGGTAAAACACTCACTATGAGATTTTGGTGATTCCCGCTAATCCTGAAGTCTAGATAAGAATGTCTTTTCCAGGTCTTAATAATGTATGGCTGAATTTCCATATCGATGTTTCTGTCACAGTGTGGCGCTTTGGGGAGGACCCAAGTGCAGGGACACAGGGCCTGCCAAACCGGTCCTTTACTGTAGTAGTGGGGGATTTATGGTTTCTTTTAGAATTACTGTAACGGGTGAAGAGCGGTGGAGATTACGCTTGCGCACAGTGGGGACCCCTGACCTGTAGGGTGAGAAACCTGTGCTCTACCACTACGCCACCCGGGAGCATAGGTAACAAACGGAATTACACCCTTACAACAAAGGATGAAAATAAAGGTGGGAAAATGGCAAACAAAGGAGACACCACGTAGGTATAGCTCAAACAAAGGTGGGTCTTCATACAACAGCAAACAAACAATTCTCTTAAAATAACAAAATACCCTTTACTCTTTCACAGTCCAAAGTTTGATTTTTTTATTTTATTTTTCAGAGCTGGACTTATTTCTCCATTCCAGCTCTGAAATTAATTCTCTTTCATTGCTTTCTTTCTTGGTGTCCGTTTCCCTTCTACTTAGTCTGTTGTTTTTCCCTTTCTTTTCCTCTTTAAAGGCAGAGGTCCCGTTTTCCCTTTCTTTCAAGCTCCACTCAGCCTCACTCTTATCTTTTCGTAGATTGCTACCATACCATTCGCCCCTCTAAATGGTGCAACAAAGAGTGCTGGTTGGCACCATCTGAAATAGAGCACCTGGCAGGTGCATCTAATCATTACCAATTGCCCTGGGAGCTCTTGGGCCTGCGTCGCCCCCTGCTGGTGGCAGATGGCCTTACAGTTTCAAGTAGTTTTCTTGTCTCTTGAATCCTAGGGCCATAGTTTATCATTATCTCTCCCTACTACGGAATTGTTGTGTTCTAGTCAGGTAAACTGCATTCCCCATATGACCCGTGTTTGGGAATAATATGTTAACTGAGTCACAAACTTTTATTGCATTGTCTTAGTCAGAACCTTGGTTACTTTCCTAACCAGGTTATTAGTTAATATCATAGTGGAACACCTTGTTATTGATATTCCATGAATGCAGTGCTTCTTTATTACTCAAATATGGACAGGATAACTGCATGATTGTCACCCTTCCTGTTTTCGATACAAACTAGACCACTTGTGATATCCCATTTTATTCTGCCTCACTATGAGTTACGTAACCAAACGTTTTCTTTGTGTATTCTTGTCTTTATTTATCATGCTTACGGTGTACCGATTCAGAGCAACAATAGAACTACAACGTGCCTTATTTTCACTTTTGGGGAATGTTCTGATGTCCGTCTACTGTTTCTCCAAGTTACACTTATCCTCAAAACAATAGTTGCACAAATAGTTGCACCCAGAGAGAATCAACCGATGGAAATGAAACTTGGGGGGTAGGTTTGACAACGTGACACATGCGAATGAATACAAGTTTCATGCTCGGCCGTGCATGTGACGCAAACAAGGACGGGCCTTATCACTGTACCTGACTGACACAGCAGCCACGATTGCGTTTATTCAGTGAGCAGCGATTGCAGGTTGGCAAATATGGCGGCCCGACACCATACTGAGAGACACTACTTCTGTATGTGTAGCTCAATAAATATTGTTCATATCAGTCTAAATTTATCATCATTTATTGTTCCTGGTAACCTGTATCTTCTTTGTAGGTTGTAGGTTTGTAGAGAACACTCGGCCTTGGTCAGAGAGCTCTTCATGCCAGTCAGCTTGGTGCAACAGTCAGGGAAAAGCAAAACTGGAGGTGTAAGAATCACAAACACCACATTTATACCACAACCTTCATACACAAATGTGTCAGTAACCAACAGGATAACACTGACAGTAACACAGCACTCAGTCCACTCACCACTAGAGGTCAGTGAGAGAGAGCAGAACAGCAGTAGCACCGCCAGCAGAGCAGACAGTTTCCTCATTCTAGCAGAGCATCTGATTTCCCTCAGAGAGACAGAGCTGGAGAGAGAGGAGAGTCTTCTGCTGTGGAATAGAGAGCAGTGAGAGTGAGTGTAGAAACAGCGGTGCAAAAGCCAACATCTGTCATGGTACCACTGATGTGGAGGCATATATTGGGATTTTAGAGAGCCACATGCTGCCATCCAGACGACTCTTCCTGGGAGGTCCATGGTTGTTTGAAAACCAGCACAATGCAGGCTCAGTGTACAGTTACCACTACCACAAACAATTCCAATCATCCAAATATTGAGAAGGTGTGATTTTGGTCACTTGGTTAACTGAAGTAGAGATACCTTAAATATATATAATAATGGACAGTCCATATTACCATATTATTGTCCATATTATCATATTATCATCCCTTAGTGTCATGTAACACAATGCTGGCAGCCTGCTATGAACAGAAGATTCTCCAGCTGTAGGATGGTGCAGAGTGAGGCAGTACAGCAGACACCATGCTAGGCCCCTTAATGCTGAACTGGATCGTCATCTTCCTCCTCTTCCTCTTCAGCAGGATCTAAAAGCCCAAGATCTTGTGAGCTTGTGCCCATATTTGGGAACCTGTGTCAGCTGATCATCGTCAATCCTCTAAAAGACTCTGCTTAATTCAAACCAGATTTTGGTGCACCTTCATGTTGGAATATAACCTGTTTTCTAAAATCATATTTCAGTGCACTCGTTCGATTCACTCACTCACTTACTCACTCACTCATCTTCTAAACCGGTTCCTAAATTCTTCCTATCCTCCCTAACCTTACCCTAACCTTACCCTACCCCTAACCTTACCCTACCCGTACCCTACCCCTAACCTTGCCCTAACCTTACTCTAACCCTAACCTTACCCTAACCGTACCCTACCCCTAACCTTGCCCTAACCTTACCCTACCCCTAACCTTACCCTTACCGTACCCTACCCTTGCCCCAACCTTACCCTACCCCTAACCTTACCCTTACCGTACCCTACCCTTGCCCTAACCTTACCCTACCCCTCAGAATCAGAATCAGAATCAGAATCTCTTTATTTCACCAAGTATGTTACACATACAAGGAATTTGTCTTACCCCTAACCTTACCCTTACCGTACCCTACCCTTGCCCTTACCGTACCCTACCCCTAACCTTGCCCTAACCTTACCCTACCCCTAACCTTACCCTAACCGTACCTTACCCCTAACCTTGCCCTAACCATACTCCAACCCTAACCTTACCCTAACCGTACCCTACCCCTAACCTTGCCCTAACCTTACTCCAACCCTAACCTTGCCCTAACCTTACCCTACCCCTAACCTTACCCTAACCGTACCCTACCCCTAACCTTGCCCTAACCTTACCCTACCCCTAACCTTGCCCTAACCTTACCCTACCCCTAACCTTACTCTAACCCTAACCTTACTCTAAACGTACTGTAACCCTAACCCTACTCTAACATTACCCGAAATCCCACCCTACCCCTAACTTTACCCTAACCTTACCCTACCCCTAAAATACCCCTACCCCTAATCTTACTCTAAACATACTCTATCCCTAACCTAACAGAATTTGTAATAGCCTTGGCAGCAAAATCCATCTTAAATAGGAATTCCACTGAAATTTTCACTTTCTTTCAAGTTCATTCAGATTGCTTTGATATTAAATTATGTATTGTAGAGAAATGTAACCTTACTCTACCCCTAACCATACCCTATCCCTACCCCCAGACCCAGATTTTTTTTTAAAGTTGTGGTACTGGCGACCGGAGTCTACAACACAAATATAGTCATTTTATTTATTGTCCAAAACCTCAGATAAACCTACTTATTCTTCTCATTCTGATTTTATATGCAATGTTGATGATGGCTATTTTGCCACACAGCTCCCTTTATATGTAGCCATCTCCCATGAACGGATTGAAATATATTGACTAACAAGATGATTTATGTCAAAACCTTTATTACAAAACTATAATAAAACAATGTCTCTGGAATCAAGCAGTATATTCATAACCATTTCATGTAACACACTTCATAGTTTATTATCACCAACACTGTCAACAATTCAGCCACTTTCTCTAGAACCAAACCACTCTGAATGAGATAGCTTACATATTAAACATATAGATCTCAATCATAACCGTCTGCAGACCTACAGAAAAGAAAAAAAACAGAGGTGAGTAAATGCAATTCATCACTGTGTGAATTCTAGTATTAGGTTCAAAGTTCACAACGATCACTAATAAACAGAAGAGCAGGACTCCAGTACCTTTTTTCTCAGCTCTTGTAATCCATTTCATATTCCATGCCTGGATTCAACTATTGCTCAGTAAATATTTTCAGAGTTAAAGGTTTTGATGTGTTTTTATTATTGTTACACGTATATGTTTACTGGTCATAACTCCTGCAAATTGATGTCGACCACTCCCTGCTATCTTATCTCTGAGCTTGACTGCAGGGATTGCACTTGTTACCTGAGGACTGAGTGCGCGCCCAGGCCTGAAGGATTGCTGGAGCTGATGTTAGACAATGAGGAGCCGTGGTGTGATTAAAGGACTGGGCTTACTCGGGACTGCTGCACTTTTCCTCTACACTGTGTCGTATGTATTGTTCTCCAAATACCAGCAGAACCCCAGTGACAGAGTACTGCGGGCAGCCGATGAAAACATTTTAAAGAAACTGGAGGGAATTGAGCAACGGATCAATGAACTAGGTATGATAATCTGAACTACTTGGGCGAGAGAGTAATACTATTGCAAAATTATTATTATTATTGTTATTTTCAATGTAATTCTGCTTTTACTTTGAGTGTATGGTCTGTATATTAGACTTTTTCCTGCATGACCTTTCTCTAACAGTGGCAGCTGATAAAGGGTTATTCCTTGTGCTTAGCCAGTGCAGATCATGGCCTTTACTATGCCATAAAAAACCCGAATAATATAAATTCTAAAAATCTAAGCATAAAATCCATTTGATAGTTTCTGTCTGATTTTGTTAATCACTAGGTTTTCCCATGTCCCTATTCAGTTTTTATGATGAATATACACCCATCAGCCATAACATTAAAACCACCTCCTTGTGTCCTCACTGTCCATTTTAACAGCTCCACTGACCAGATAGGAGCACTCTGTAGTTCTAAAATTACAGACTGTAGTCCATCTGTTTCTCTGTATACTTTATTAGCCCCCTGGACCCCCACAGGACGCCCACAGAGCAGGTATTATGTGGGTGGTGGATCATTCTCAGCACTGCAGTAAGACTGATGTGGCGGTGGTGTGTTAGTGTGTGTTTTGCTGGTGTGAGTGGATCAGACATGTTTAAAGTGTTTAAAGTTTCCACACACTGTCCACTCTGTTAGACACTCCTACCTTGCTGGTCCACCTTGTAGATGTACAGTCAGAGACAACAGCTCACCTGCTGCTGCACAGTTTGTATTGGTCGTCCTCTAGTCCTTCATCAGTGGTCAGAGGACGCTGCCCACAGAACGCTGCCCACAGAACGCTGCCCACAGAACGCTGCCCACAGGACCCTGTTGGCTGGATAGTTTTGGTTGGTGGATGATTCTCAGTCCAGCAGTGACACTGAGGTGTCCAACAGCACTGCTGTGTCTGATCCACTCGCACCAGCACAACACACACTAACACACCACCACCATGTGAATGTCACTGCAGTGCTGAGAATGATCCACCACCACCCACATAATACCTGCTCTGTGGTGGTCCTGTGGGGGTCCTGACCATTAAAAAATGGGGAGTAGACGTACACAGTCGAGTCACATTATTATGACCACTTTCTACTTGGTGGCAGCACCTAACTCATACAGGAAGTCACGTTTTCGTGTCATCCTTTAGGCCCACTCATCCATGTGGAAGGCAAACTGATGTGGATATGAATCCATCCTTGCAGATCACGTACACCCATACATCCTGACTGGTTTCCCTGGGGTGGATGGGATCTTCCAGCAAGACAATGCCACATGTCAAACGGCTTGAAATGTCCGACATTGGTTGGAAGAGCATGAGCAAAACTTCCAAGTACCACCCTGGTCCCCTAATTCCTCAGACTTGAACCCAATTGAGCATCTGTGGGACCACCTCGATCATCGTGTTCGCTCTATGGATCCTCCCCCACACCCCCTCCAGTAGCTGTGGGATACACTGCAGTCAGCAAAGCTCCAGATACCTGTGACAACCAACCAGGACCTTACTAAGTCACTCCCAGCCCGTCTAGTAGTATCCAAAACACAACATATGCTGGTCTGTGGTGTTTTGTCTAGCAGAGCTATGGGGGTGTAGGAAAAGTCAGAATAGTAATCATTTTATTTAATGTATTTAAAATTTTATCTGATGAAGAGCTGTGAAGAGGTGTGATACATTCTTGTTTTCTAGGTGATTTAATCGCCCTCCATCCCTCATTTACTTCTTTATGTTTTAAGTATTTGGAAATTTTTTATTTTAAAATTGGCACTAGAAATAATATCTCAAAAAGTCCCAGTAAAACTATGTAGGCATGTCTCAGACATCACAACTGTTATAGCAGCCTGAAGAAGTAAGCAGTGAAATCCTCTCCACAGTAAAGACTCTGGAGCTGAGTTCAAAAAGACATGGTGAAGCAGGAGAGCAACCAGAGGAACCAAAGGAACTGGAGGAACCGAAGGAACTGGAGGAACCGAAGGAACCGGAGAAAAAGTTGGTTCATAAAAAGCTGTTCCCCAACTCGTACCTGTTCTCCAACTGGGGTGACCATCTGACGGAGGAGGAGCAGAGGGAGGCACAGAAGTTCTTTGTACAATATGGCTACAACGTGTTCCTCAGTGACAGACTGCCTCTGAACAGGAGCCTGCCGGACACTCGAGACCCAAAGTAAGAAAA
>CM067485.1:3831496-3845877 GCA_034552555.1 Semaprochilodus insignis
ATATATATATATATATATATATATATATATATATATATATATATATATATATACATATACACATACACATAGGTGTATACATAGTAGTAGACAGCTAGAAAAAATCAGCTTTAGATATTAATGTTGTTAGGGTGATTTCTTTTAAAAGAGCAGTGTGTAAGATTTAGGGGACTCTGTTATTAGAATTGGATAATGTACAAAACTATGTTTTCATTATAAACACCTGTAACTAAAGATTATTGTCTTTTCATGAGGGCTGCACAATATATCATTCCAGCATCGTCTTCGCAATATGCGTTGCATATGCGTGCAAAAGTCAGAAGACTGTCTAATAGAACAGAATTTAGTTGGAAATTTGGGGAAGGGCAGTCCCCCCACTTACCTGCTTCTGTCTTTGGAGCACTGAAACTATTTGTGTAGCAAGTTCAGGAAAGAATGTTTCACACTCACATACGTTTATAGAGCTAAAAGTAATCTATAGAGATTTGTAGATCTAAAAGTCAGCTTTTATAATTACAGTTTTATATTTTATATATAGTTTTGAGGAGAGTTTCCTGTAGACTGAAATTTTTGCCACTGCTGGCAGACCCATATGACCGTACACTTCCATACACCTGCAGATTCAGCTACTTCCTTCACACTATGGTCTTTGACACGCCCAAATGCAGTCACTCCTTTTAGCCAATCATTAACATCTGCTTTGGAGCCATTTTCCACACATGGAACGAGACGTTCACTGTAGCACCTCTTCCCAATCTATGAATCCCGTTACTCACACCCCACGGGTATTCATAGCCCCATCATCCTCGTGCAGCGCCATCTGCAGCAGCCTGAAGTTACTACCATCATTTTCCAGTGAGCTTATATATCATTTGTGTTCGTTAGAATTAACATTTTGTATCTACATAGGAGCAGGTTGTCCTTCAACTGAGGCAGGCATTTAGTACCAGCATGTTTCTACAGTAGCCCAGTGCTTTTACATTGAAGCAACAACTAATCACTGATCTGACATCATCAATAAAACCACAAGAGAAGGGAACTCTTTGCAACGATGGCAAAAAATCGGTGACCAAGTCTAGTAGGGCGCGACATGCTCTTCCCAAATGGAAGCAGATATCTGAATCTCCCAAATTTGTATCTCAGGCATACCAATGCTCACCTTGCCGATACTCTTGCCTGTGATGGGGGCCCAGGAAGCCAGAGAAACGTAGAAGCCCCTAACTTCTACATAGGATTAAAGAGTGTTCTGTTCCCTTTCCAAACTTTATATTGTAGTCTTCAGGAAACCAGAGATTCAATGTCTGATCCAATCTGCAACCTCCCTGCTGGAGGCCACTAAATCTTTCATACTGCACCTTTAATGGGTGATTCTTCAAATAGACAAGCTTTCCTCATCAGAAAAGCCACATGGCTAGATTCTCAATATAAATGCTTTGTAAATGTGAGGTAATAATGTGAGGTAATGGTGGGTCTGAATGGTTTAATGTGGTTAAATAATGACCATTTTTTATTTTGTATGCATGTTGAACGGTAAGCCCTTACACTTTTCACTTCCAGTCTATGATAGTATATTAAAAAGTGCTAGATTTAATAAAGTTGCACTTTCTTACGATGACTTAAACAGGCCCTTAGGCCAAAATGATCTAGTCATCACTGCATCTGTCATAAAAACATGCCTACTCCTAGCAGAGACCAGCATGTACTCTATGCTGGTTTAAGCTGGCCTACTCTGATTTAAATTGGTATAGTGCTGGTTCAGTGCTGGTTTAGATGGTCACCCAGCTTGGTCATGCTGGTGGACCAGCATACCAGCATCTGAAGCACAACATATCGTCACTGTCCAATGAAAAACATGTATCTCCATTTTTGTCCATTTTGACTTTTATGCATCATTTGAGAACAGCAGCTGCCATTTATACTGTGTGAGAATTGAATGATGAATGGACCAACAGAAATGGCCCAAAAGTGCTTTTGGACATCTGGTTCCATTGACTTGCATTAAAATTGAATGAGGTTTTCGGCCTCTCCTGTAAAGTTGCCATTTTGGAGATACTTGTTTTTCTTTGGACAGCGACAATATGCTGCTCAGTGCTGGTTTTTCATCACCCCACTCCACCACTCCTTTCTGATGATGCATCTTGATAGTTTAATGAATTTTTGGCCTTTTGGGGTGGAAACTGCAGGTGGAGGGCTTTTTGAAATCCTTGTTGTCTGCCCGTGTCAGCACTTATGCATGTATGCATGCAAAGGCCTTGTCCAGACTGTCAGCCCAAATCTGAATTCAGCATGTGTGTCTAGACTGATGGTCTAGACAGCAACACATTACATCCAAACCACATTTGGAGGGAGTTTTAAATGGGATTGCAATCAGATTTTTGCAGCTGTGTCTCAATCGGGAAGCCTATGCTGCTCAAACTGGATCACTCTCAGTGCCACGAACCACAAAGGTCAAATCCAGAGTGACAGAAGTGCTGGGATTTGCTATGTAGTTACTGATGCTGATGTTGTTACCACAGCAAGCCATGCAGATGCAGGTTTGTGATGTCTGGACACACAATTCCGACCACTGACCACTTGCCAATAACAAACAGATCTGATTTCAAGTTGCGTGTAGTCTGAACATGACCTAAAGGATACAGCATCATGAACTCTTTCTACCCAGTGAAGCTTAGGGATGCAGTGCTGTGCTACAGAATGTAACACAGAACATATTAAAGGGATATATGTCACATATATCCACATATGTGCTATTTAAAGGTCAGATTGCTGCTTTAAAACAACGTTTTAAAATGTTCATTGTGATGGTAAAGACACATAGTGACATCATCATTTGATACTCTTAATGCGACCCATAATACAGTAGCATAATTGAATATTGGCTGATTTTGTATATCAGATTAGATCAGACAATCTGACGCTGAGGGACATTTTTAAACGCAGCCTAAAAAAGGTTATATATGCTCCTAATTGAGGAATCACCCAAACAGATGTTCTTCAGATGTCTAGACCTGTGTTTCTCAAGCCTGGTCCTGGAGGCATCCTGCCCTGCACATTGTACTGGATTCCCTGCTGTAACACACGCCCCCTGCAGCTCTAAAAGGGCTTGTTAATGTGCTGATAAGTTGAGTCAGGTGTGTTTGGGCGCAGCAGGGAAAGCACTAAAATGTGCAGGGCATGGTGCCTTCAGGACCAGGATTGAGAAACACATACTGAGGCCAATAACCATGTTTCCGTTTACCCAGATGTGCTACTAAGGTTTATCCAAAGCAGCTCCCAACCATCAGCGTGGTTCTGATCTACCTGGATGAGGCTCTGTCTGTCATAAAGAGAGCCCTACGCAGCATCATCGACAGAACGCCTGCTCACCTTCTCAAGGAGATCATACTGGTGGACGACCACAGCACTAACGGTTTGTAGTCTGACTTCAGGGCCGAGTCTTAAGATCATAAACAACAATGGCTTTGTGCAAAGGTGAAGCTCCTGCTGAAGCCTCACCCATTGATGAGTTCATAGAGCAGCTTATCTTCATCTGCTGATTAGTCTTGAAAACAACCTACAAATCTGAGGGTGGGTTGGGGGCAGGGAACTGTTTGACACAGTGCTGGATTTAATCTGATGTCTTCCTTCCTAGATGACCTCAGGGAGAAGCTTGATGAATACATTAAGTCGATTCATCAGGAGAAGCCTGACCTAATTAAGAAAGTGAGGCACAAAGTGCGACTTGGTTTGACCCAAGCACGCATTTCAGGATGGGAGGCAGCTGTAGGTGATGTTGTGGCTATCGTAGATGCCCACATTGAGGTGCATAAGCAATGGTAAAAGGATCTCTTGCACTTATAAATATGGGTTTATCAATAATAAGAAGAATGGCTAACACTTTACATTAAGTGCTGACTAACTAACATGAAGTAATGCCTTAGTTAACATGAGGTAATAAACTCATCATCAAAAGAATAGCTGCACCCAGAAGGAGGTGTGGGATTGCAGTGCTATTGGGAAGGAAGATAAAGGTTACCAGGAACAATAAATGATGATAAATGATGATAAATTTAGACTGATATGATCAATATTTATTGAGCTACACATACAGAAGTAGTGTCTCTGGTATGGTGTCGGGCCACCATGTTTGCTGACGCAACACGCCAGACGTCTTGGCATGGGGTTGTAGAGGTTCCTAATGGTGTCCTGTGATAATCCATCCCATGCAGCTTGAATATTCTCACACAGTTCCTGCAGATTGTGTGGTAGGTGTGGAGGTGGAGTGACACCAGGCCTTCTGGATTTGGGATGTGTGACAACAAGCCGTTCATCTTGACGCTGACCACGGTGCCTCCACACACGGGTTCCTTGATCGTCTCAACCAAGACAAAAGCAGAACTTGTCACTGAAGATGAACCGCTGCCATTCTGAGTCACTCCGTGACAGTCTTTGGTGACGTTGATGTGATGTTAAGGGCAGCCGTAATAACGAGTCTGTGTGCATGTAGTCTTGGTTCTGGACAGGATGACTCAGAGAGGGCATCACTGCTTGCAGAATGTCTGCAGTCATGGCAAACTAGCATGAAACTTGAATCATTTGCATGTCTCACAATGTCAAACCTACCCACCTAGTTTCATTCCAGTCGGTGTGTACATTAACAATGGTTAACTACTGTAACATGTAACAATGTAAACATATAGTAGTTACATTACTTCATGTTTGCTAGTCAACACTTAATGTAAAGTGTTACTGAATAATCTCTGTGTCACTTGCATGGCTGCTTTTAATTCTGAAGCTATGCTTTGATATCTTTGCTAGCACATACGTTCTAAAGGAATTCAAGTGATATTTCTACATTTCTGCATAATTCAGTGGTTGAGATGTAATTTAGTCATTGCGAGTGATACAATGGCACAACAGTGGTGGTGGTAGTGACCAAGTGTCATCATGCCTATAACACAAATACAGCCATTTTATGTACAGTTCAACATCACCAGTGAACCTACACGTCTCCTGAGGTGTAGGGTATATGACATATTGCTGATTGTAGTCAGAACTATCATGAAACTAAAATATCAGGCATTTGCCAAAACTTTTGGCCCAATAACGTTATGTGAGGCAGCATTTGAGAGGCCAAAATTGCAGACATTTGGTTCCTCTCACCCCCCACTATGAACCTGGTAATCTTCACTAAAATGAACGCACCAAGCCGCATCCTAACCACTTAATTATCCAGACATAATAATCAGTAGAATTCATTTAGTGCCATAATGCATGTCATTTAGCTTGTTATCTGCTTGTTAGCATTTTGTCATCACAGGTTAAACATTAGGTGAAACATTAATCAGTATGTCATTACGCTCGTTTCGATTTCAGGGCAGAACCGCTGCTGGCTAGAATCAAAGAAGATAGGACAGTGGTGGTGACTCCCGTGTTTGACCGAGTGAATTATGACACCCTGGAGGTGATTCAATACATTGCAGCCGCCCATGCCTTTGACTGGCAGCTCTGGTGCATGTATGAGAGCTTCAGGCCAGAGTGGTACACACTTGACGACCAGTCCGAGCCGGGAAAGTAAGTGGCACTCAGTTGATAGAATCACATAGCCTAAATATGAAACATACTTATAATACCTAATACATACTTATAATATCATAGTAACGATGGTTTGACCAAAATGCAAAGTTACACAACTGTGACTAACACCACTGCCCTTCATGTGGCATGCAGATATCCAATTCCTGGCCTGAGCAAACATTCTATACTTCAGACTTGAGGGTGGGGTTTTTGACATGTCTGTTTGCGTCCCCATCAGGACTTAGGGTTTCTGTACATATGCAAGCTTGATAAGAACAATGAGGCGTTGTCTGGCCTTGACCAGAATCCAAATACGATTATTGCCCTATTTAGATTGTGTCCAGATTGGTGTTAGATAATCTGGACAGCAAAAAGAGTCACCATGTAAGAAGAGTGTCTGCCACATTGGAAATGGTTAACGTAGATAACAAGCAGCAGAAACTTCTACCCCACAGATCTTTAACTGTCTGCAAACTGCATGTTAAAACTGTTGGTTTTCATGGCCGATAAGAAGGAAATTTGAGTTCGGAGAACCTTCAGATGAGGTCACGTTAAAGCTCTCACTACAGCAAACACTGTTGCCGCTGAGCAATATGCTGTAGGGATCTTGTCACGTGTAGTCTGGGCCTTTTATCAAACACAGTGAACAGTATAAATGGCGGCATGCGTAGGAATGTAGAACGTTAATATTTGATCACAAGCGTTAGTGTGGCCAAGTCATGTTTAATCAGGTTAACTCATCAAGATAACGGTCAGTAGCTAAGGGTTCTTAATATTAAATATCATATCAAAGTTAATGTTAGCAAACACAGTAATCAAGATAAGGTTTAGCTCACTGTATGGCAAGCATTAGTCTGCCTCTGAATGTGGTCTTCCATGCTGTATTACAAATCTGAATTACCAGCTCATAGATAACACTTTTCCACATCACTTAGCATATAATAATTCAGACCATTTACTGCTGCCGTTATTCTCACTCCAAGGTTTCTGGGCAGTTTTGTTGGGGTTTTTCCTTCGCTTGAGGGAGGAAGTAGGGTTTAGAGATGGTTGTGATTTTGCAAACTGATAATTAGTGTTTGCATTGCATTTGCATTGTAGCTAGGGTCACCAGACGTCCCCAGGATCCCAGAGCTGTCCCCGGAAAAAAAACACACTGGAAAGTCCTAAGACAGACCTGCAGCAGAGCAGACAGGCAGACATCTTGTGTTGTGCTTGTTTTGGCCAACAGAGGGAGTTGCTGCAATATACTGATCACTTCTACCACTTGCTGGCCTAGTTTTAGAGAACATTACGGTGGCCGAGAAAGCCCAACGCACTGCAAGTTAAAAACGCGCTGCAAAGTCTCAAAACACAAGCATCAAAATGGCATGACTTGCAAACCATTAACCGAATGCGCTGCAAAGTCTCAAACGCGCAGCAAACACTGAAAAGACATGCAACTTCCAAAACACATGCAGAAAGCCTCGAAACACAACGGAAGTGTTTCCGAGGGACACTGAAAGTGGACGGACCCATTCAAGAGCAGGCTGCGTGGACCTGGACGTAGAGCCGAGACAGCCCCAGTTACAGCAAAAGTAAGTTTTATCTGTTTATTAATGAATATTCAGTCGGGTTATTGGCCAGGTTCTTGTGTTTATATTTCGTTCCACCTTAAACAATGCACACCGAGTGACTGAAAGAAAAGTGGGTCCGTCCACTTTCAGTGTCCCTCGGGAACACTTCCGTTGTGTTTTGAGGCTTTCTGCATGTGTTTTGGAAGTTGCATGTCTTTTCAGTGTTTGCTGCGCGTTTGAGACTTTGCAGTGCGTTCGGTTAATGGTTTGCAAGCGGTCTCATTTTGATGCTTGTGTTTTCAGATCTTGCAGCGCGTTTGGCTAATGTTGTGCAAGTCGTGCCATTTTGATGCTTGTGTTTTGAGACTTTGCAGCGCGTTTTTAACTTGCAGTGCGTTGGGCTTTCTCGGCCACCGTAGAACATGGCTTTGTAGAACTCAACCAGAGGCAAGCAAGTGTCAAGTGAGTCATAAACACCATAAACATCTTTACAAGACACGAGGCAGCCCAGAGATTGAAAGCAGGGGTGGAGTTACAGGACTCAGAATATACTATGTATGGAGCACTTGAATGAAGCTACCATGCCATCTACAAATAGTGCATCATTTTTCAAATGGTGTCACATTTTCAGCCATTCATATACGACATATAGCGTATGCTGATAGCAGCCGCCTCTGTCTCTCCAGAACTGGAGCTAGCCCGGGGGTGTGTTTAGGGTCTGGCTATAGGGCTTTAGCCACAGGTCTCTTTTTGCTGCCAAAATATGTAATATGAAAATAAATTATGGGTTCATACAACCACTGAATCTTTTGAGGTTTAGGTATCCCTTACTTAGTGACTTGCCCCTGTCCGCCACGTCCCTGGTTTTTATTTTAGAAATCTGGTCAATTTAATCACAGCTGCAGTGCCAAACTAAACAGGCAAACTTCAAATAGCAATTATGTCATAATAACAAATGCTAATAATAAATCACAGCTCTGTGGGTGTGTGGTGTGTACATATGTGAACTTTGTCCAGTTCAGAGGAAATATAAATTCATCTCTGCTGCTGTTGTCAGGAGTCCCTCTGTCATGGGGATCCTCGTGGCTGATCGCGTATTCTTGGGAGAGATTGGAGTCCTGGATAAAGGAATGCAGATTTACGGAGGCGAGAACGTTGAGCTTGGAATACGAGTGAGTTGGCACGCATGTCTGGACTCTGCGGTACAAGCATATTAAAAGTTGAGAACCTGGTGAATCTGCTTATTGCTCTGCTCCAGGTTTGGACCTGTGGAGGAAGCATTGAGGTGGTGCCTTGCTCCAAAATCGCCCACATCGAGAGGGCACACAAGCCGTATGCACCAGATCTGAATGTGCTGTTGAGAAGAAATGCGCTGAGGGTGGCTGAAGTCTGGATGGATGAATATAAAAGTAATGTTCTTGTTAGCTGGAATCTCCCCTTAAAGGTGTGTAACAGTGAGATGCTAAGATGCTAAAGTTCTTGTTTTAAATGAGGTGGCAGCTGTAATCTGTACATGAATTATAATATGAATCATCTATATAAATATGCTCTCTCTATCACCTGGATCTTATGCTATTTGCCAGTTGAACTGAGTGGAGTAATGCAGAGCAGTTGCACCTCTATTTGCTTTGAGAAAAGGCCTGAAAAAGTCTTTTCAGAACCCAGTTTTCTTTGACCTAAATGTGTCTACAGTGTCACTGTAATACACAGTATTATTGTTAATAAATCTATAGAGTATAAACTAATGTTAATAATGTTTAAAATAATATTTCTATAGGATTTGCTTGTAAACATTTCCATTACTGGCAAAGTGTCACTCATTTCTGAGTTATGGAGAACGTTAGAGTGTCCTCAGGCTTTAAACAATTAAATAATAATAATAGAATAATAGAAAAAAAAAACATCATATGTAATAACGGGAATAAAATGCCTGGGCTACGTCCGAAATCGCCAACTTAGACAGTACATACTAGATTAGACCCAGTGCACACTGGAAAGGAGTTCATGCCAAACTGACAGTCTCTACACTGGAAAAGCTGAAATGTAAAACACACATGGCATTGCCTTTCCATAGTAACCATAGCTGAATTTGTGCCAAAGTGGAATTTTAAACCTCTATTATATTGTTTTCACATCGTTTGACCTCTGAAAAGCAGTACCCTGTCAGCAGCTAATGGTTCGTGACATTAGAGGATTTACACTTACAGGTCAAGGTGCTGAATTTGTCTCAGAATTGAAAACAATAGGCTGTAAAATGAAATCAAAACTCATCTGCACTGCTCTTCAAACATGGGTGAGTCATTGAAATGAAAGCATTACAGTTAAAAGGTTAAACAAAGTGAACAATGCAGACTGTGTTTAAACAAGTGTTACATGTGGTAGACATGCCTAAATAAAAGTTTCCACTGCATTAATTTAACGTCACTCGGCCTCCTAACAGAAAAAACAACACATGCATGTTTACATTGAAAAGAATGAGGAGCTGAATTTGGGTCAAATCACCCTGAAGAGCAACCAGGTCTCAGCTGTACTACATTTCACTGTGTGTTGCTTCCAACATGCCGCAGCAAAATGCAAAGCACTAATTGTATTTCAGTCTGAACAGCAAGGAATTCGTGTCACAATGAAATATAATCACTGGCTAATCACAGCCCTTTGGGGGCATGGCTAAGAAACTAGGCAGAAGTAATCGCTCGTAGCTGCTTTCTTCCAGAGAAAACATGCTTTCAACGTAAAAGAGGACATAAACACTGATAATTCTACATTTTAGACTAGCTACAGGACAGAAATCAGCTCAGAGAGAGAATGATCCACCACCAAAATAACACCTGCTCTGTGGTGGTCTGGTGGGGGGTCCCCTAAGGTAACATACTAATGTAAATACACTTATCATCAAAAGAATAGTTGCACCCTGAAGGACTGCAATGCTATTGGGAAGGAAGATAAAGGTTACCAGAAACAATAAATGGTGATAAATTTAGACTGATCTGGGCAATATTTACTGAGCTACACATACAGAAGTAGTGTCTCTCAGTATCCTCAGTGTCCTGTGATAATCCATCCCATGCGGTTTGAATATTCCCACTCAGTTTCTGCAGATTTTGCAGTAGGGGTGGAGGTGTGTTGAAGTGTTACCAGGTCTTCTGGACGTGACGTGTGACAACAACCCATTCATCTTGGTGCTGACCACAGTGCCTCCACGCATGGATTTGTTGGTCGTCTCCACCAAGACAAAAGCGGGACTCATCACTGAAGATGACCCACTGCCATTCAGTCACTGCGTGACAGTCTGGCACGACACCATTGCAGTCTTTGGTGATGCTGACGTGGTGTTAAGAGCAGTCATCATAACGGTCTGTGTGCATGTAGCCGTCTGCCAATGATGCTGCCACTAACAGGATGACTCATGGAGGGGATGAAACTTGAATCATTTGCATGGCTTATGATGTCAAATCTACCCGCCAAGTTTCATTCCTGTCGGTTAATTCCTTCTGGGTGCAGCTATAATGAGTGTAATAAAAAACCATGCGGGCGACTGTCTATGCTAAGTAAACAACTTAACTGATGTCTAGATACAGTAATGCTTTGTACTGAAATGAGAGGCGTGGTGTGTTCATCCAAATAACCTATATATGTTGCTGTTGTTCAGGATCATGGAATAGATATAGGTGATGTGACGGAGAGAAAGAAGCTGAGGGAGAAACTAAACTGTAAGCCCTTCAAGTGGTACATGGACAACGTGTATCCTCAGCTTGATACCTGGGAGGACCTAGTCGCCTATGGAGCCGTAAGCAGCATTTATTTGTCTTAATATTTATTTATTCTAAGAATTTCAGAAATCCAGAAAGTCCACCAGGGAATTCTAGGTTGGCATGTAGGGTGGATAAAGAAACATGAAGGTTTAGAAAAGGCTTAAAACACTTGTCAGTGCACTTCAGTGCTTGATTGTTTGTCTGTTGACCTGTTTGACAGATGCGTAATGACCTCTCAAACCAATACTGCATTGATCAGGGACCTGTTCCAGGGAGTATTCCTATTCTGTACCAGTGCCATTTCTATGGCCCTCAGGTTTGTGTTCTGGCATCGGGACCACAGTGTCTCAGATCTCAGCACGTTTTGCATCCTTAGACAAGGTAACTGTCTCTCTGAGTCATCATGATCATCATCCCCTTTTTGTCTTTACACAGATCTGTTACTACAGGCTGAGTGGGGAGATTTACATCGGAGGCATCAAATCTCATAAGTACAATAGTAACCGTTGCCTGGTAGATCCCGGCGAGGGACACGTACCTGGACTGCACGACTGTAAATTAGCCAAGGAGAAAGGATTCCACATGTACTGGAACTTTAAACAGGTATTATGCCAGGATCCCAGCAGCACCACCTGCTGGTTATAGTAGGACATCACCGCAAACCTGGTGGGGGTCAAGCCAAGGAAACAAAAAACCCCTTTGCTTTAGTATACATAGCCACCAACTGACCTACAGTATGTCTGCTTTATTTGCAGGGTCGAGCAATAAGGAACAGAGGCACAAACAGATGTCTTGAGATTGCCCAAGGACAAGATTCATACTACAATCTCATCATTCAAACATGCAGTGGGCAGCACTGGAGGATACAACACGTTATCAAAGACTTTTAACCAGCTGGCAATGGCCTCATCTTTTTCAAAAGGCAAGCAAAAAAAGTGCAACATGTGCTATTGGTTTGGCTCAGCAGTCACCTCTAAATGAAATAAAGGGGTCAGTTCAGTTCCAGATGTGAAAATATGGGCATTGTTACTTACTGCACAAAAAGACTTGTTACTGTTCTGTACTGCATATAGGCTTGTACATCACTTTACAGTCCTAATAAAAAACATGATACAAAATAATCACTGTTTGCTCTCCACACAAGTTGGCAGGTGCTCTATTAGACAGTGGGTTACAGTTTAATTTAAGAAAAGGTCAAAAGGCACTCATTCATATATACATTCATCTTCAAAAAATAGTTGCACAAGTAGTTGCAACCAGAAGGAATCAACCGACAGGAATGAAACCAGGTGGGTAGGTTTGATTGTGGACATTCAGCAAGCAGTGATGCCCTCCATGAGTCATCCTGTTAATGCCAGAACCATTGGTAGACGGCTGCACAACGCAGGACTACATTCACACAGATCGTTACAATGACTGACCTCAACGTCACCAAAGACTGCAATGGTGTCGTGCCAGACTGTCATGGTGTGACTCAGAATGGCAGCATGTCATCTTCAGTGATGAGTCCCGCTTTTGTCTTGGTGTTGACGACCAATAAAACCGTGTGTGGTGGCACCACGGTCAGCACCAAGATTTGTCGTCACACGTCACACGTCCAGAAGGCCTGGCGTCACTCCACCTCCACCCCTACCGCTCAACCTGCAGGAACTGTGTGAGAATATTCAAGCTGCATGGGATGGATTATCACAGGACACCATTAGGAACCTCTACAACTCCATGCTGAGGTTACTGTGTCACAGTCCTATTCCTGCACTGTATGTTATGACCTAATACAAACGCTATACATGCATCACTGCTGCTCTTTGCACAAATTGACAGGTATTAAACAGAAGAATTGAAGACATTTAAGAAACTGTCAAAGCACATACACAAAAGTGCTCTTGGACCTTTCCTAAAATCTCCAGCTGGTCATAAACACATACATTCTATCACCTAGTACAAAACAATACAAAAGCAAGAGACATTTCTAGAGAGAGAGGAAAAAAAAATATTTATTGTCCAGACAGAAGCCACTCATTCATCACATTAGCAGAGGCTCAGATTCGCTTGTATGTACTCAGAAATTCTTGGGCTACCACGCTACTGAAGGCTTGATTATGGAGCACGTGGTCCACAGGATCCACTGATCTGAAACCCTCACGTTCCACTTCTGATTCGATGGAGCATAAATGCTCTATGGAGAAAGAAGGATCAATAAGTTTGCAAATGCATGCCAGTCATAGCTAGAACTGGAACGTGAAACCAGAACTCCTCTTGCACCAAAATGTATATACTGTGGTACAGTTCTCACCTTTAGTCAAAGCAGATTGCGTAGCTCCAAGGGACGTTTCTCCTTTAAACATCTCACTATCAGAGGCCAAATTTGGATTTTTCCAAGACTTGTCCTCAACAAAAGGATCTTTAGGCCAGCATTGCAGAGGGCTTGGATTCAGCAGCACCTTTCAAGTTTACAGGGGGTTTACCTTTTGAACAGAATCAGTGTTGCAGCTAGACAAAGCAGATGAACTGGCTTCAGCTTCTTGAATAGAGTCATTTAGGATGGGAGGAGACTCTACTTTTCCAGATTTAGGTTCAGATGCAGTACCTTTACTTGCCAGTGTGTTCAATTCTCCACAGGAATCTTCCCTCAATTTAGCCCTTGATTCATTGTGTTCACTTACTTTTAAAGGAAGGTCTACAGTCCAGGATGTTTGTTTGGAGATGGGCTTGGACCCAACTACACCAACAATGTCTGCAGGAGGATTCACCTTTGCAAAAGAATCTCTCTCATGTCCACGCCCTGATTCAGCAGCACCAACAACGTCTGGAAGAAGGTTCACCTTTCCAAAAGAATCTCTCTCATGTCCACGCCCTGATTCAGCAGCACCAACGTCTGGAAGAAGGTTCTCCTTTCCAACAGAATCTTTGCCAGGTCCACGCCCTGATTCAGCAGCACCAACAACATCTACAGGAAGGATCCCCTTTCCAACAGAATCTTTGCCAGGTCCACGCCCTGATTCAGCAGCACCAACAACATCTACAGCAAGGTTCCCCTTTCCAACAGAATCTTTGCCAGGTCCACGCCCTGATTTAGCAGCACCAACAATATCTACAGGAAGGTTCTCCTTTCCAACAGAATCTTTGCCAGGTCCACGCTCTGATTCAGCAGCTTCACTTGCTTTTGCAGAAAGGTTCACCTTTTCAGAATGATCTTTTCCAGATGCAACTTCTGATCCAGCAGCTTCATCTGTTTTCACAGGATGGCTCACCTTTCCAGAAGAAGGTGGTTTCCCAGATCCAGGCTGCAGCACTGCAGCATCACCTGCTTTCGCAGGAGGGTTTGCCTTTCCAGAAGGTGCTTTTCCAGCTCCAGGCTGTGGCACTGCAGCTTGACCTGCTTTGGCAAGGGGGCTCACTTGTCCAGAAGGTGGTTTTCCAGCTCCAGTCTGTGGCACTGCAGCTTCATCTGCTTTAGCAGGAGGGTTTGACTTTCCAGTAGGTGGTTTTCCAGCTCCAGGCTGTGGCACTGCAGCTTCAC
>CM067485.1:3849517-3859863 GCA_034552555.1 Semaprochilodus insignis
TTCACCTGCTTCCACAGGTACGCTCACCTTTTCATAATCATTTTTTCCAGAACTATATACAGCAGTTCCACCAGAGCTTGTGGGAGGGTTCATATCTTTTGCAGAACCGGGCTTCATTGAAGAACTGGATTCAGACCAACTTGTCCCTTCTGTGTTGATTATCTTTTCATTAGGCTTCATCTTCACTTGACTGGACAAAGGTTTCAGTTCTTGTTCCTCATCCACTGTTATGCCCTGAATTTCCAGGTATACTATAAGGAGGAGAATAAAAATCTGACTGGTCCAGTAGTACCACATAGCAGTATGGTTTGGTATAGAAAGTACAATGAAATTGTATGACTCAAATTTGTATTGGTAAACTATATGCTTCTACTCAAGTTGAAAAATAAATGTTATAAGAGCACATTTCCACCTCTTTGTGCCTCCATAGGGTCACATATGATTCCCAGAGAGAGTAGCACAGTCAAGACATCCTCTACAGACACCGAAACCCTATGGTGGTCATTTACTTGATGGACAGAGGATGAGAGAGTACCTGAAGAAGAAAAAGACATTAATTTCATTCACTTGGCAAACCTGCTCGCTCACTCACTCAGAAACTGTAGGTGACTGATCCCAAATTGCCAGTTTAAACCACTCATACCACACCACAAGTCTAAAATGACCTAGGGCATGTTCACACGAATCTGCCACCAGAGATGCATGATGGCAATCCCTGATAAAGATTAATACATAAGCTTTTTTTGCCCCTGAAGTTTGAAAAACGGTGCTATAAGATACGTGAGGTAAATATTTTTTGCCATACTGCCATATTTCCAGAATGGGACAGTAGGAAAGAACAGGTTACAACAGGATCAGTTAACTTTTGGGACAGTAGGGGGAGCTTTCAAATGACCACCCTCTTGATTGATTAATTCATTTTATATTATGGAGTTATGTAATAACTGAAGTTTGGGGGAAGGAATATCCCAGAAACCCCTCTTACTTCCAGTGCAACATCATATAAGTTTATACCCTCACCTTCTGCTGCCAAGTTTTTGCAATGACCACGGTTACGAAGGCGGGCTGGGTCCAGCCTTCTGGCTACAGGCATGGCCGTATGCACCATCAAGGTCACCAGCATTTTTCTGGGGTGTTTATAATAAGACTTGTAAAATAATTGACTGTAATAACTCTACTTTGGTACTCCAGATATTGTATAATGCCAAGATAACCAACTTTCATCTGATCACCAGTGTGCAAAAGTGCCCTCATTTCTAGTGAGACAGCGAGAGTGTTCAGTTAGTGATGGGACAGTTGATTCTTTGACTCGAACATGTCTGGGAGTCTGGGTCAACTCTTGGCTGGTGAATTGAAATGCTCAAAGCCTGTCAAAGAGCAGCAAGAGTGTAATAAGTCACTACTGAGTTGCTTAAAACAATGCCAGTTCTTTAAATGCTGCTCACCAGCCGCAGGAAACCCTAAACACACCCCCCACCACCACCACCACCACCACCACACCCCCCCTCGCAAAAAAGGCTACTTTTCTTCATGATTTGGGATGCAATGAACAATTAGAAAAGGAATAAGGAATGTACGCCAAATGTAACTAATGTAAATTAGCTTCTTATTTAAATTACGTTCCAACTTAAATGGTGCTGCAGTTATATCCTGACACCGCACAGCATAAGGGTACCTGGTGGACCACAAAGGAACTGCAGCCTCCTTAAAAAAAAAAAAAAATCTAAAAACTGTTCCATTTCAAAGAATTCTGACGACAATAACGATGCTCAGTATATTTCTCCTCTCGCCCCTCACTGTATGAAATTAGCTGAATGTCATATCACTATAATCTAACTACTCAAATGCGAGTAAACTGCGCTTAAGATGGTATAATCTCAGCTGTATCCCTTTATCACTGACTCAGAAGCTGTTAAAATTGCTAAAGAGCTTAGTTATCACATCAGAACAGCAGGCCTTGACTTTCAGATTTTTTAGAGTAAAAAAAAAAAAAAAAAAAAAAAAAAAATCAAAAATGTTCCTCCCATTCCTGTCTACGGGCTGGAAACAAGATAACCAGGTAACACATATACCCAAGTACATATGGGTTTAGGTTTAAGTTTTCTCCAGCTTTCTAAAGCTGTCAGAACTGCAACCTCAGTTTATGGGCCTTGGCATTTCTAAAAACCGCCATACAGTCACGTCTACGGGCAGAAGCCACAATGAATGGCAACCCAGAACTGTTATCTCCAAACTGTAGGGCATTTTATGATAAGTGAGTCTAGTGCTGTGGGGACAAAACCGTGCATCTCTCTCCAAAAAAAAAAAAAGAAAGGTACATTTACAGGAAAATGGAAGGTGGGAAAATGTACCACCACACGATTAACTGGAGTTGAATGAAAGTTAATGGTACAAGATCTTATGCCATGCTTTTTATCTACCATTTCTATTGGTGTGTTTAGCATGAAAAATGGAAATACACTGCTTAAGTAATATTTTTACAAACGATTCCTCTCACAAAGGATCTGTTCCCAATAGTTCCACCACTATGGAGTGCTAAAATAAATTTAATATTGCTAACATTTAATTCATTCAAAAACATGACTTTGTCATTCAATTATTATGCAACATTTTGACCTGGTGCCAACCATCCCCAGGATGTGATGGGGCTGGTTGGCAAAAAACACCCCACATGAATTTCACCACAGACGCCCCAGTTCTAGGAAGTAGTTCCATCATCTAAGGTGTCTCTTCATAAGCAAGGACTTTCAGCCTTCATTTGCTACTAGCTAAGAAAGCCTAACTCCTGAGGCTCCTGGAGAAGGTAACCTGTGTCAACCAACAGAATCATTAGTAAATGATTTAGTAGCCAATATAAAAGTGCTAGCTTCTCTCACATCAGAATTTCAGTTTGAGATACACACCTAATGCACATCCTTCACATAGCTCTAAAGAGGAAAATAAGAGTGTTCAGACCTCTGTGGCCAAGTAAGGGTCCCACATCCCACATGGAGCCATGCCTGGTGTGACTGATGTCTGACAGGAGAGCTTAGCACTACGAAATAAAGGGTTCAAACAGGTTAAAACTGGTATGAAACTAGAGGACCCTTGAAATTGCATGAGCTAACCAACCTTGGCCAACAGGAAGGTGAAGTAAACATAATAAAAGGAGAATTCCCAGAGCACCCATGGTGGCCTTTCGGCCCCCCGCACCTACAAAGGGATTTACAAGAAAGGTGTACCTGGAGGAAGCTCTGTGGAGCTCATTAATAACAACTAGTGCTGTGTCAGGAGAAACTACACAGTGTCACCTACGGGCTGGAGTTTATACTGCACACTACCCAAATCTTGCTTCTTGATTAACCTCACTAACACAAGTACTGACTACATTAACATTTACGGCATTTAGCAGATGGTCTTATCCAGAGTGACTTACAAAAGTGCTTACTGTTCAGTCAGAGTATGTATCGTAGTATAAATAGGTTAGAGTCTAAATTCCCCTTGAGCTCAGGCACTGCCCAAACAAGGGTCAGTGCTGATACCTAGCGAGAGAATACAGAGTTAAATACAGAAGTGCCTTACCTCCTTACCTAGCAAGTGCATTACCTAGCCAGTGCTCATACCTAGAGAGTTAAGTTAACTTAATTTAAGCTCAGCGTAAATATAACAATAGAACACATTTCAATATATACTTTGATTAGTGCTCAGAGAGATTGCCTTCATTCTGCATTTGAAAACCACGAGAGAGTCTGCTGTTCAGACAGCCAGTGGAAGTTTATTCCACCATTTAGAAACCACTAGAGAAAAGTCTGGATGCTGTGGCTCCATTTAGCACACTCGCTTCAAGGGCACTTCAGTCGTTACTGTCATCACCTACAAGTATCTCCAAAAAGGCAGCTTTACAGGAGAGGACAGAAACCTAATGGCACTTTTTTCAAGTCAATGGAACATTTCTTTTTTCCAAGCAATGTTGGGCCATTTCTGTTCATCCATTGTTGTTTACACCATGTAAACAGCAGCTCATGTGTTCAAATTACACATTAAGGAAAAATTGACAAAAATGGAGATACATATTTTTTGTTTGGACAGCGACGATATATGTAATTAATACACACAAACATAAGTATTTTATTTTATTTATTTATTTATTTATTTAGTTAGTTAGTTAGTTAGTTAGTTAGTTAGTTAGTTAGTTAGAAGTCAGAGCTGGTTTAGCAATTGCGATGGCAAGGCTTACTTTAAGGCTGTGTTCAGACTGCAGGAAGACTGGACTGTCCGCACAGCTATTTGTAAGTGATTGGACCAAATTTGTGTGTCCAGACATCACCAACTTATCTGTGGTAATGACGTAGGCGTCAGTACCTACACAGCCATGCTGGTGACTTGGCCTTCATTCACAGGTGCACCATTTCACCTTCCAAACAATCACTCTGTCGAGTCATGGTTCAGAACTCTTTGGCACTTTTCTTGAATTCCCTATGTCTGGATTTGATGTTGCCGTTATTTCCATGTAAGTGATGCAAAAATCTGATTTGAGAGGCCAGATCATCCTGACTGTGACACACCCGTAAAAAATTTATTGGAATTGCATCAAACCACCTTCAAATGTGGCTTCTCTGTTGTCCAGACTATCAAACTGTAAACCATCTGGATATGCCAAACCATATTTGGAGGGCGGAGTGCGTCTGGCTGCCTCACAATGCAACCAACAGCAGCAATATCAATTTCAGAGTGACGAGTTTGTGCTAGAACTTCCTACATAGTTGCCGATGTTGGTATCATTACCACGGCAACCCAAGCCAATAGGTTGGAATTGTCTGGACACACAATCCTGATCTGATCACTTGCAAAGTCTGCCACCCTTTCCCAACACTATGGCATCTGATCCAGCCAATCAGGGAATTGTGAAGGGGTTAATTAGCTGGAGTAGGTGTGGCCTGTTGTCATTTGAACCAGACTCTAAAGTTCATACGTACATGGAAATTTTGCTCCTTAATTTTGAAAAACCGTTGTCCACGCAAAAACGCTAAATGCGCTGTAAAGATCAGTCAAACCAGGAGGCAGTGATATAACCCTAACCCTAATGCCATGTTGGCCAATCAGAAGCCTGGCTGCCCAAAACATGCATCCATATGCTTGATATGCTAGTTAATGCACTTTTAACAGTGCTGCACTACTTTACACACTATTTAGTGCTGTAGCGTGCGGTTTGGGACTGAGCCCCTGTGTTTTGGGACTGCTGGACATAGCAATAACCTCTGTAATGCATTCTGACACCTCTGTTCTTCAATATAGTGTAAGAGTAACTGTATGTTTATGTGTAAGCATGTAAGAAGTCCTGGACTACATGCACGCTAACCGTTACGACGACTGCCCTTAACACCACGTCAACCTGCAATGGTGTTGTGCCAGACTGTCATGAAGTGACTCAGAATGGCAGCAGGTCATCAATGGCAGAGGAGGCACTGTGGTCAGCACCAAGATGAACTGTTTGTCCAGAAGGCCTGGTGTCACTCCACCTCCGCAGGAACTGTGTGAGAATATTCAAGCTGCATGGGATGGATGATCATTTACATTTATGGCATTTAGCTGACGCTCTTATCCAAAGCGACTTACAAGGTCATTCATATTACACGTAGGCCAATGTAGTGTTAGGAGTCTTGCCCAAGGACTCTTATTGGTGTAGCACAGCATAGTTACCCAGACCCCGGAATCGAACCCCCATCTCCCACATGGGGCAGTAGCTCCCTGGAGGTTAGTGGTGTTATCCGCTGAGCCACACCAACCACAGGACAGATGATCACAGGACAGCATTAGGAACCTCTATGACTTCATCCCAAGACGTCTGGAATGTTGTGTTAGCAAACATGGAGGCCCGACGCCGTACTGAGAGACACTACTCAGTGTTATGTAACTTAATACTGGCAAGCTGCCAACCAGGCAAAGCGTTGCTGAGTGGGTGGTGTTTTGGCAGCAAACATGAACAGAAGATTCTCCAGCTGTAGGATAGTGCAGAGTGAGGCAGTACAGCAGACACCATGCTAGGCTCTTTGGTGCTGACTTGGATATTCATCTGCCTCATCTTCCTCTTCATCAGGATCCAGAGGCCCAAGAACTTTCCTCCTGGACCCCGGCCTGTGCCCATATTCGGGAACCTGTTTCAGCTGAACATCGCCAATCCTCTAAAAGACTTTGAGAGGGTGTAGTACCAGGTTCTCCTAACTCCAAATTTTAGTAGACGTTCATGTTAAAATACAGTCAGTTTTCTGAAATCACATTTCAGTGCACTCGTTTGGTTCCGCTTAATAAATGCCAGCTTTTTTTCTGCTTGGTGTATTTTATGCCTTTAGTTGGCGAAGCACTATGGAAACATTTACAGTCTGTATATCGGAGGAACACCTGCTGTTGTCCTTACTGGTTTGGAGGCTATAAAGGAGGCTCTGATGACCAAGGCTGCAGACTTCTCAGGACGTCCACAAAACCTTTTGGTCAGCCATGTTACAGAAGGAAAAGGTGAAGCCTACTTTAAATAGTCATTAGTCATTTCTCCTATACCTTCTAAATGGCATTTAGTTGGCTTTTGATTCCTAAGGTAATCATTTTTGAGTGTTAGGTCCTAATATGCTGGAGGTCAAAGACTTGAGTGCATTCAACTCTATTCTCGATGCATGTAAATATGGCAGGAGTTATCATGGCCGATTATGGTCCTGCCTGGAAGGAGCATCGGCGCTTTGCCCTCATGACCCTGAGGAACTTCGGCCTGGGGAAGCAGTCTATGGAAGACAGGATTCTGGGAGAGACTAAGCATGTCGTTGCACGCTTAGAAAAAAGTGCAGGTAAAGTTATTTCTATAAAGTTATGAGGATGTTGTTGCTGTCAATAATACCTAAGCAACTGAAATCAGCCAGTGATAATGACTTCCCTAGACTATACAATAGCCCATATGATGGTCTCCTAGATTGGTGCTTCTCAGCTCTGGTCCTGGAGTGCCACTGTCCTGCATGTTTGAGTGCCTTTCCGACGTATGCAGACCCACTGTAACTCAATAATGGGCTGTTAATGAGCTGATATGTCGCATCAAGTGTGTACGAAGTAGGAAACACTAAAACGTGTAGCACTCAGGCTGAGAAACACTGTCCTAGATTCCAGAGTCCAAGTAGAAAGCTGCGCATGAACACATAATTCTGAACCTACATAATAAAAAAATCTAATCTTTGTTGACATAAGAATTGAAGAGCATTGTCTCAATTGCAGGAGGCTCCATCAATCCTCAGACTTTGTTCCATGGTGCTGCATCAAATATCATCTACCTGGTTTTATTCGGTATTCGGTTTGACTATGAGGACAACACCCTGAAGCAGTTCATTCATCTCTTCACTGAGAATGCAAAGATTGGCAATGGAACCTGGGGAATGGTTCGGAATTGCACTATTGGCTCTGGCATAGATGTTCACCTGCTGGTTTTATATTATCAAGAGCAATATATACTTAATATACACATAGAATGTCTATGATATGTAAATCTATGACATGCATTTGATATGACTCTATGATACGACAAATGCTTATGTTGCCGTAGATCTATGATACACTCCCTATGGTGAGAAGCCTCCCCCTTCCCTTTAAGAAGGCTCTCAGTAATACTAAGAATCTGAAGCAAATGGCAGCGAAGATGATCAGCAAACACAAGACAACAAGAGTGCCAGGAGAGCCAAAAAGCTTTGTTGATTGCTATCTGGATGAGATCGATAAGGTGTGTGTTTGTGTGTGTGTGTATGTATATAGAATATCGTTGCATGTGTTTGAATCAAGGGGGCCACTTTGGCCTTGCTTAGATGCATTACTTGCGTATGCAACTCTGTGATACCTGGTTTTCTACAGGCAGCCCATGGTTCTTCCTTCGCCGAGACTCAGCTTTTGATGAATGTTCTGGATCTGCACTTTGCTGGGACTGATACCACCTCCAACACTCTCCTTACAGCATTCCTGTACCTCACAACACATCCAGAATTTCAGGGTTTGAAAATATGTATTGCACTCCATTATAAGTCTGTTGTATTGTTTGGGAAAGTGTTGTTGATAGATTAGTAAGTAATGGTGCCTTCTGTGTTGTCCTTCTAGAGAGATGCCAGCAGGAGATCAATGATGTTCTGAAGGGGAAAGTTCACGCATCTTTTGAGGACCGACACAACATGCCATTCACACAGGCTGTGATCCACGAGGCCCAGCGCATCGCCAATACTGTCCCTCTGAGTGTGTTTCACTGCACCAGCAGAGATACTGAGCTGATGGGCTACAGCATCCCGAAGGTGAAGACACAGAAGATGTTTTGTTTCCATGTGATGTTCCTCATTTCTCTTGTTACTCTTCCTTTAGTATCTGTCTTTCTCTGCGATCCAGGGCACTCTCATCATTCCCAACCTCTCCTCAGTGCTGAGTGAGGAGGGCCAGTGGAAGTTTCCTCATGAGTTCAATCCAGCCAACTTCCTGAATGAGCAGGGACAGTTTGAGAAGCCCGAGGCCTTCCTGCCCTTTTCTGCTGGTGAGTATTTGGGACTAACAAAAATGAATTAAATACTTTGCCCACAGGTTTTGGTGAGTAGTACACATTAGTTTGAGGAATTCCTTTAAGCTTTGCCTTGGAAACCAAATTTTATTTCTCAGATTAGTCAATAAACCATAACATAATGAACACAGACCAATCAACCGTAACAGTAAAACCACCTTCTACTTTCCACACTCCTTGTCAATTTTATCAGCTCCACTTCTTCAGTAGAGTAGGTATTATGTGGGTGATGGATCATTCTCAGCACTGCAGTAACACTGACGTGGTGGTGGTGTGTTAGTGTATGTTGCGCTGGTGCAAATGGATCAGACACAGCACAACTACAAAGTGCTCCTATATGGTAAGTTGAACTGATACAATAGATTGTGAGTGTAGATACAAGGAGGTGGTTTGAATGTTAAGGCTGATCGGTGCATGTGTCACGCCCTGCCCTATCTCCCTCCCTGCCTGTTTCATTCTTTGTTCATCTTCCCTCATGTTTCTTTCATTTCCATGTGCTTCTGTTTGTTTTGGTTTCTAGCTCCTCCTTGTCTCCGCCCTCAGGTCACACCCCTCGCCTGTTCCCAGGTGTTCTTTGTCTGCCATTGTGTTTATCAATGTTTCTCAACCCTGGCCCTGCACATTTTAGTGGTTCCCTGCTTTCAGCACACCCCCTGCCACTCTAAAAGGGCTTGTCAATGATCTAATATGTTGGATCAAGTGTGTTGGAAGCAGCAGGGAAAGCACTAAAACATGCAGGGCAGGGAGCCTCCAGGACCAGGGTGGAGAAACACTGGTGTATATATAAACCCCTCTATTTGCTCCCAGTGTTGGTCTGCCATTGTTAATGTAATGTGTACTGTTATGTTGTAGTGCATTGTTATCGCCGCCTGCTTGGTATTCTCCGTGTTCTTGTTTTCTCATGGACTGTCCAGCTCTCTCTGTGTCTGCCTGCACTTTAACTCCTGGTAATGTCAACACGGACTTCAATAAACAAACGCTGCACATGTATCCACCTTCCCTGCCTGTTCAGCTGTCACAATATCACAACTGAATCACCACAAAGAGTTGCTGATGTCTAGTTTTCATGCATAGGGCCTCGTATGTGTCTTGGTGAAGGTCTGGCTCGCATGGAGCTCTTCCTCATCTTGGTCACCCTGCTGCGCCGGTTCCAGTTCTTCTGGCCTGAAGATGCAGGAGAACCAGACTTCACTCCAGTATATGGAATCACGCTCACACCCAAACCATACAGGATGGGAGTCAGACTGAGACAGTCAGCTATTGGGATGTAGAGACTTTCTCTTATGGATGGTTATGCTTGTGTCTGATTTACTGATAATGAGCTCTGTATCTTTAGTTCCTCTTGATTGATGTGCAATACTCTACTACAATCTGCAGATTGTCCTCACTATATGATCTTTGTTACTCTGGCTGTGCTACCTTTTGCAAGGCAAAGTATCTCAGGTGATGACCCTGAGTCTTAGCCTGAGCCTCATCATAGCTGAATATGACATCAGTGTAGCTTAGAAAGTTATGGGACACACTGGCTGTATTCGAAATGGCACACTATTATACTGCACACTGCACACTACAGTAGTATGTACTGCATACTGTATACGCCCCCTGTGTGTAGTATGCAGTACAGTAGCAGGTTCTGACCTACAGTGTAGTATACTAATACAGTCACATGACCAGTTACCTCACATTTACCTCAGAGCTGTTATTACTGTATCCACTGTTTAGAGCTAGCTGCTGCTAACGCTGCTCAGTTCACCTGAAATACGTTTAGCCTAGCTGTTAGCTACCCTCGGCTATTTCACTC
>CM067485.1:3861816-3902099 GCA_034552555.1 Semaprochilodus insignis
GCAGGGCCTCGTATGTGTCTTGGTGAAGGTCTGGCTCGCATGGAGCTCTTCCTCATCTTGGTCACCCTGCTGCGCCGGTTCCAGTTCTTCTGGCCTGAAGATGCAGGAGAACCAGATTTCACTCCTGTATATGGAATCACGCTCACACCCAAACCATACAGGATGGGAGTCAGACTGAGACAGTCAGCTATTGGGATGTAGAGACTTTCTCTTCTGGATGGTTATGCTTGTGTCTGATTTACTGATAATGAGCTCTGTATCTTTAGTTCCTCTTGATTGATGTGCAATACTCTACTACGATCTGCAGATTGTCCTCACTATATGATCTTTGTTACTCTGGCTGTGCTACCTTTTGCAAGGCAAAGTATCTCAGGTGATGACCCTGAGTCTTAGCCTGAGCCTCATCATAGCTGAATATGACATCAGTGTAGCTTAGAAAGTTATGGGACACACTGGCTGTATTCGAAATGGCACACTATTATACTGCACACTGCACACTACAGTAGTATGTACTGCATACTGTATACGCCCCCTGTGTGTAGTATGCAGTACAGTAACAGGTTCTGACCTACAGTGTAGTATACTAATACAGTCACATGACCAGTTACCTCACATTTACCTCAGAGCTATTATTACTGTATCCACTGTTTCGAGCTAGCTGCTGCTAACGCTGCTCAGTTCACCTGAAATACGTTTAGCCTACCTGTTAGCTACCCTCTGCTATAAAGCGAGTTCATCTTTTATTAATATTCAGACCTGTATATTTAACTTTCTGAGGCTCATTCTGATGAAAACATACCCCACTACAATCACTACACCCACATTTATACTCGGACTCAGCTGTGTTTTGCTCCCCAGTGTTACCCGCCATTTTCTCTGGCTGAAGCAGGCTGAGAGCTGGTGAGGCCGCGGTGCATGATGGGATGCAGTACACCATGAAGATAGCTCCCCCTGTATACTAGAAACTCTGACTGGAGTAGAACACCATCCGGGTATCTTCAGTGCACTACAGATCTTCAGTTTGGTCACATACTACATCCTACTTTTAGGCAGATTTAGTATGTGAGTGGTATGTAGCATGCCATTTTGAATACAGCCATTGTCTTGGACGCAGCAGGGTAGCAGTATTAATAAGGGACTTATAATAAGGGTATAATGATGTCTCAGGAAGGGTGTCATGACTAAAGTAGGTAGGTGGAACAAAGAGTTCATGCACAAATATTGAGGGTGCAGAGAGAGAAACTACAGACTAAACCAAATATATTAAATTTGATCTTTTTATGTTCTATTTTTACACACCTTTCTAATCATCATAATAACTGTTCTTGTCCTCCACTGTTCTGAATAAACCTGGAGAGTGATTGGGTAGCTTGAGAATTCCATTCAGTGTTGTTTAACTCCCAATTTAAGCTAGAAATTGTGCTGTTAGCTACACATTCGCCACTCATGACGGCGGCCTTGCTTATCCTGCATCCGTTTGGTAAGTAGTAAGTAAGTAAGCTTTATTTATACAGCACATTGAACACGACTACATCAACCAACGTGCTGTACAAAGTAAAATAGAACATAAACCATAGAACAAAACATGCACATGAAATTAAAAAGCCATGGTAAAAACATGTTTGGCTTTAAAATTTGATGAAGCAGACAAAATATCCAAAGGAAGACTGTCCTCAGAAACGAACACTACGTGTAGGTGAGGTGCAGTATACACAATAACGGTAGGGGCAGTGCAGGCGCTCAGCGGCATCAAAACGGACATAGGTTTGAAGAAAGACTGTGTAAGCAGGTTCCCAATTACCTGCATCTGTATTATGTGCCCTTGCTGCTGCACATGGAGAAATATGCTTGTCATAACAGCTGGGGAGAGATCATATTACTGTACAACAACATTATGTAAATCTGGAAGCTCTTTATGGTCAGTAATCTTTGGTCTGCCCTCTGGTGGGAGCCTCCAGTAACACGCGTAGCACATAGACAAGTATGTGAACAGTTACGTTCACCATACACCATACACCCCTCTGCAGCTCTGAAAGGGCCTGTTAATGAGCTGATACGTTAAATACGTCCTGATACGTGCTGGGACCAGGGAAAGCACTAAAAGTGCAGGTCAGGGTGCCTCCAGGGCCAGCGTTGAGAAACACTGGTCTACGTGAAGGCATGACCAAATGCAACATATATCTCTAGCCTCAGGAATTCGGATTATGTCTTCAGCATGTGGTGATAGTACAAGGGAGGGCTGATTGTGAGAGGGGAGAGAACTCTGAGAACTTGGGCCTCGGCCTAATGTATGTAAATCTCTAGGACCTTCCTGGAGAGATCAGCCTCTCTGCATGTTTCACCTCCTTTTCGAATCTCATGTATCTGACAAAGCTAATCAAGGACTTCTGCAGAGAATTATTAGTGCAATGGTTGGAAAAAAATTTAATTGTAACCTATTCCAAAGGATTATAATGTCAAAGTAAGTTACTTTTGGATTACTTGTACTTGCAAATAATTAAAGACAAGAAAAAAATCAACCTGACTTTGCATCAAGAGGATACCATTCATATCAATATCAAGGACAAAAATATTACATTTCAGAAAACAAAATTACAAAAGTAAAAACAAATTTACAAAACGTGAAACACTTTTACCAGTACTGAAACACTTTTACAAACTGCGAATTCTGGCGGAAAGGGTAGGCCTAACACACTAGAAGTGCTTGTTGCAGACCCTTGTCAATCAGGATCGACTTCACTTCAAATTATCTGCACCATCACTTGTAACATACTGAACAAAGGAAGCACACATGTGAAAGTGACAGTAAATTCACAGCTAATGATGGTTTAATGTAAAACCAGAATAAACCCTGATTCAGATCTCTTCATGAAAACACTTCTGGCAGCTGGACACCCTTCCTCCTTCCCAAAATGAAAAACTCTACATGATTCATGTGACATATTAATGAACAATGAATAATGTTAATGAATAAACAGCAAATTTAGGCATGTGTGTATGTGGTTTTATTGTAATCAATCAATCAACTGTAATGCACTGGGTGCCTGCTGGTTCTCCTCTTACCTCTGATCTCCTGGACTCCATTTCCCATAATCCACCACCCGATGACATCACCATCACATGCTCACAATCCTCCAATCCCGTTCAGTTTTTCAGATCCTCCTCCCTGGAGTTCTAACACACACCTGTTCCCCATTTACTCTGTTTGTATAAATGCTCCTGTCTCACACTGACCCATTGTGAAGTACTGCTGCTCTGTGTGGTTCTACCCTGTTGTTATTCTTGTTAGTGTCTCTGGGTTTACTCTTTTGTCTTTCCCCTTTTGGTACTGTTGCTGATTGTTTGCCTGGTTTTGACTTCTGCCTGTTGTCTTACCCTGACTCTGCCCTTGCCCTTTGGTTATGTCTGCTTTGATCTGGTTGCTGCTGTGTTGTACTACCAGTCTGTTTAATAAACATCGCTTTGCTTTTAGCTCAGCGTGCGTCACCATCTGTCTGTCCATCATTACATGCACTTGTATTCTGATTACTGTATTTTTACTGTGACTGTAATGGAATGCAGTCACCTTTCTTTTGTATCCAAAAGCCATTACATGTATTGTGTTACTACCCAACCCTGTTGGAACTAAACCTTCAAGAAGATCTCCAGAACCAGCAGTGGTGACTACTCTAGGACAAGGGTTGCAAACTGGGTTCCTCTCAGAGGGCATTTCCCCTCTACTAACACTCTAGATTAAACTAATGAGACCTTGCTAATTAGATGATGAGTGGAGACTTGGCCTGCCAGTACTCAAGTCTGACACATGTGATCTTGGAAAAAATGGTGACTGGAGTCAAGAGGTCCAGTCAGTTCAGGTGAGAGTTTAACCTGTCCTGTCGTATAAACCTTTCACAACATTGCTTGCTTTCGCCAGAGAAATCTTTTTTTTAATGCAAAACAGCCTGATCAATAGAGTTACGTCACCAGCATGTGTTTCTCAACCAACCAATCAGTGACTCTGTTCTAGGTCACACTAATCCTGAGTGCCTGTTTGTAATCTACCGCGTGTGTATATACCTGTTTGTTTTGTCTCTTTTTTGTGATGTATTGCCAACCTGTCTGCTTCATACTGAATGTTCTTTCTGGTTTATTTGCTCAACGGGTTTTAGACCTTTTTTGTCCCTCGGTTACTCTCTTGGCTTTTGCTCTGTACTTTGGTTTCCGGATTGATTGTATCTCTGGCTTTTGACCCTCACTTATATTTTCCACTTTGCTCTCTGGTTTCCATGTAAACGAACACATCTCAAAATATACAAATATTATGACATATTTCAAGCCTTGTTTGTTTGATCCCTGGGATTGATGATGACCCATGCCGGTTTATGCTGGTTAGTGCAAGTTAACCAGTATCATGCTGGTCGTTTGTGTGTTGAACATGTTTTTCAGTAGGGATGTTAATGAGTCTGCTAACCCTAACCCTAGAAAAGTATGTTCTAGTACTTGGTTGGGGCTCCTTTACCTCACATTACTGCATCAAAAGAGCAATAAGGCAATCAGCTTGTGGCACCGCTGAGATGTTATTGAAGCTCAGGTTGCTTTGCTAGTGGTCTTCAGCTCGTGTGGATTGCTGAGTCTGGTCTTTGTCATCTTCCTCTTGACAAATGCCAGTCTATACTCTGGTTTCCCCATGTACTTGGTTATAGCTCTCATAGTATTGACCTGGCCTGGCTTTTTGACTACTCCTTTGGTTTGGCCCTCTATGAATAAATCTCGCTCATTGTTTAAAATCCGTGAGTGTCTGCTTCAAAATCCGACTTCATGTTCATGGCTTGACTATGTCAATGTTATGTAGCAGGGATCAAGTAAATGTATAGTTAAGATGGCTTTCAGTACTTTACCTTGTCCACCATAATAATGAAGAGATTCTCATTACGCGGGTATTTGGAATGATTTCCTGCATTACTTTAGTGCTTGCTATCTCAGTCTGGCTGCCATGTTGAAATTCCTGAGCAACAATTAGTATTACTTAATTAGCACTAAAATTGAATTCTTATTTTTTTAGACTCCTGGAGCCCTTTAAAGGAGTGCTTCTCAATCCCATCCTCAGGGCCCCTCAAACAGGCTTCATTTTTGCTCAATCCCAACTCTCAACAAGTAGGATTAGAACAATGTGGACCTTCTAGAGGGCCCTGATCACTGGTTAGAGAAATACTGTATTAAAAGGATGTTATTGGTCATGTACAGCCACCAGGGTTTCTTTATGTACATGTTCCTGTCCAGTATAAAATGTGAGGTCAATATCGCAAATGTAGACCATGTTCTATTCACACACTGACAGAAGACCCCAGGGATTAGAAACCTTCTGGACTTCAGTGGAGAATTTAAGTAGGATGATTTTTACTGCTCCATTAAGCTCAAATGTTTGAGTCTGAGTGCTTTTACATAGACAAATTCACCCAGACCATGGATCCGTTGCAGAGACGTAGCCAAAGGGTGGTCTGGGGTGGCCTGGGGTGGCCAGAGCCATCCTAGCATGAAGTATGGTCACTTTTGCTGTGGTCATATCCGCACAACTGGTATGGCATGCAATACCCCGATAAGACCATCCCAACCCCTCTCCAACTCTTCCAACTGCTCGAATTGCTTTCGAACTTTTCTCTGAGTCACACTTCAACAGCAAAGGATGCTACCAACCCAACAGCACAAGTCAGAATGGAAAGCATGTTCGACAGGATGACCTTATACAGTCAGTCAGGTACAGTGACTTTACATGTTTTGGGTGTCCTAACCGTGAATGTGTTTAGTGACTCTGCTGAATTGGTCAGTTTGGTTGTAACATGACAACAGTTACTGCCAATTCTAACAACTACTTTACCAGTGGTGTTAGAGTATGTAGCTCTGAAGACTCTTTATTAAAGAGCTATATTTTATATCTCAGTTTGTGATCATTACAGTTATATCTCTGTTGTGAAAATTAAAGAAATAATTATATAATAAAGCTCAAGTTTATGCAACAGTACAGTTTGTGTGTTGCACACTTATACTTAGTTAAACCTAAACGTTTGAGTGTATTTATTAAACTATAAAATAGCAGTCATGGAATTATGCACTACACCATAAATCTGGTTGATATAACAAGCAATTCATAACTGAACTAGAGCTTTCAAACTGTGCAGAAAAAGAGATGAAAGTTTTTACATAACTAAATATATATTAGAGATGGAGATATGGCAGAAATATAATACTGTGGTACATCAAGAGTATATGTGGTATATCGGGATATGTACTGTTTCAGACTTTCATCAGTTGGAGCTGTTAAGTGTAAGACTGTAGAGTCTTTAAGATCACCAGCAACATCCATTTAGAGGGATGTGTCTCACTTTTGACTGGTAGTGTATATATTTAATTACATACTTAAAAATCGATTAGGTTAGGCTTCTGACCAGTGTTCCATTAGCCAAGGGAATGAGAAGGGAACAGACATGTTATGTAGGCCACATAAACGTATATTCCTAATATAAACAATTTCAAACACTATTCAGTGGAAGATTGAGGCTTGCCATACCTGCTTATGCTCGCCAAGCAAATGACCTAATCTGACATTTCATTTTATTATTATTTATTGCCACATTGCACACAACGTATAATTTTATTATTTTTATTTATTTATTTACACACATGCATAAATAAACACAAGCTTTAACTGAGCTTTAATCTAAAGCATGCTTACATCCCCTGTATTTATGGCATTTTGTGATTTATGATCTTCCACAATTTATGATCCACAATGAACTTGGTTGACCTGAGCCTATAAAGAGGCAAACTTGAATGAACTTACATGTGATATGACATTGTTTGATAACAGGTCAGGAACAGGGAGTAGTGGGACAACAGTCATTGGAGGCTCGACCCCCACTTCCATTGATTTGCTCTCTGAATCCAGTTTATAGTCTCGATATAAGGTAGAGTGCAGTCGAGGCTGGGTTCATGTAGCTATGATGACACCTGAGTTAAGTCCCTCTTGACAAGCGCCTTTTAAAAAATTACATTTATTGCAATCAAATAACTTTATTTGTCTACTGGGGCAATTCATAACTGGGGATATAGACATATGACCCAAATATTTAACATAGAAACATCTACAGACTGCTAAGGCCAAACATCTTCCTAAATATGATAAATAAAATAAAATAAAATGAATAGCAAGCACACAGATAACTGTAGATGAATTGATTAACCTGATCAAGCTAAGGGCTGCGAAGGAAGAACCAGGGCAGCGAGGATAGGTAGCAAGGAATACGGAGAAAGCAGCACGTCGATGTTTAGGACAGTTAGGGCACCTGAGTGCCCTCAGGGACTGGACGTTTGACCTTTGAAAGGGTCCCACTATTTAGCATCCTACTACTGGCTTACTCTGCCATGAGAGATTCCTAGGGGAGCAGTTGCAGATGCTAATTTGACGTGTGTACATGTTATATGTGCTATTTTGTGTTGGCCTGTGGGAAGGCTGGCAGCGCGTTAGTGTCAGCTGTGAACTGTAGATGTATGCCAGTTGCCGCTCACCCTGACATTCTTGCTCATGAATTCTCAAATGGTTCAACCACAGTTAATGACTTTCCTCTTCCTTGCATGCTGAACAACAAATCATTTACCATTTTTGTATTAATCTAGTTCAAGTGATCATAACACTTTCATTCAAGTGAGGGGCCATATTTGAGGGCTGTCGTTTATTTGTAGAACCTCTGCTGACCCATATTATTTACCCATAAACCATTTGCTGAGCCAAATAAAGTTAATTAAATATAACATTTTTGGGTCCAAGCCCCCAGTGAGCAAGCCAAGGGCGACAGTGCCAAGGAAAAACTCCCTCAGAGCGAGAGGAAGAAACCTTGAGAGGAACCAAACCTTAAAAGGGGAACCCATCGTCCTTGGGTCCACACAAAAGAGAGCAAGACCAGCACAAAAAAGGATAAGAATTTACAGTCATATGCAATATTGAAAAGGATAAGTGTTAGAGTGAGAGTAACTGTGAGAAACAGACCTGACAGTCTGAATGGAACTCAGTTACTGTTACCAGTGAATCCAGTGACGACGGTAAGGAGTTCATCACAGTAGGAGACCTTGAACATCAGTAAATGCTGCTAAAAGCCTACAGTGATGATCTGTTAGTAAGAATAAGAGAAGCATTCCGTGTTTTGTGAGGCAGAAGAAGAAATGTCTGATAATTAAAGTCTGTGATTAAATAGCAGGATCATCGGAAGGGTCAGCGGGATGCAGGCAAAGCTTCCACATAGCTTAGGACAGCATGAAGTTCCATGATATGTACAACTGGTCAGAAATGCAGGCAAGTTTTGCCGAGTGCTGTTCTCCTACTATATGTGAACAGACCTGGCACATGTATTGTACAAAACAGTTAAATATGTATAAGAGCTTAAAAGAACATCATCATCCAGCCCTTCACCTCATGGGATGGAAGTACTTGGAGGGTCTTAGACTTTTTTCATTTATTGGCTCAGGCGAACCATTGTCCATCCAGTGACTGTTGGCCCACTGCTCTCTGTTCCTGACCGGTCAACACACATTATCTTATCATGAACATGTAAGTTCATGAAAGTTTGCCTCTTTATGGGCTTAGGCTAACCAAGTTCATTGTGACGATCCGGATTTCAGATATACAGGGGAAGTGAGCGTGAGGTAGATTCCCTCCCTGTTCCTGACCAGTCAACAAATCTTATTGAACATTTGGGGTCATGCAAGTTCGTCACCTTATAGGCTTAGGCCAACCAAGTTCATCTCGGCAATACAGATCCAAATTTCATAAACGCAGGGGACGTCAGCATGAGGTAGATTACATTGGTACATGTTCACAGAGCAGGTATTATGTGGGTGGTGGATCATTCTCAGCACTGCACTGACACTGACGTGGTGGTGGTGTGTTAGTGTGTGTTGTGCTGGTGTGAGGGGATCAGACACAGCAGTGCTGCTGGACACCTCAGTGTCACTGCTGTACTGATTATAGTCCACCAACCAAAACTATCCAGCCAAAAGTGTCCTGTGGGCAGCGTCCTGTGGACAGTGTCCTGGGACCACTGATGAAGGACTAGAGGATGACCAACACAAACTGTGCAGCAGCAGATGAGCTATCGTCTCTGACTGTACATCTACAAGGTGGACCAGCAAGGTAAGAGTGTCTAATAGAGTGGACAGTGAGTGGACACAGTGTTTAAACACTCCAGCAGCACTGCTGTGTCTGATCCACTCACACCAGCACAACACACACTAGCACACCACCATCACATCAGTGTCACTGCAGTGCTGAGAATGATCCACCACCCACATAATACCTGCTCTGTGGTGGTCCCGTGGGAGTCCTGACTATTAAAGAACAGAGTAATAAAGTATACACAGAAACAGATGGACTACAGTCTATACCTGACTGTCCCAGACTGTTATGGAGTGACTCAGAATGGCAGCGAGTCATCTTCAGAATTAAGTTCACTTTTCATTTTACATTTTGCATTGTTTTAGATAAAAAAAATCCCCCAATAAACTCAAGCTTTAGACAACTTGACAATATGTACCAGTGTAATCTACATCATGCCTCTGTGTTAATGAAATTTGGATGGATCTTGAATCTCGCTATGAACTTAGCTGACCTAAACCTATAAAGTGATGAACTTACCTGACTACAAATAATGTGATAAGATATGTTTGTTGTCTGGTCAGGAACAGAGAGCAGTGGAACAACAGTCACTGGATGGAGAAAGGTTGCAGTGACTGTTGTACCATGACTTTTGAACATTTGAAGGATGCTTTTCACTTACATTGTTTTGCGGGGCTTAATGTTTCCAAACACTAAAGTACATCAGTATTTTTAGACATTATCTCATCAATACATCTGCACACTTTTATCGGTCAGTAGCTCCTTGTGTGCTAACCTATACACTTTGTATCACATTGTTCCAACTTTTCCATCTGTCTCCATGTTTCAAAGGTAGATAGTTGGTAGTTAAACACAAGTCTTCCTAGTTTAGTAAGAGGCTTTGCTCAAAATAGCCAAACAGACATTGGTCCATGACATTGATAATGATGGTTGGCACCATTGAGCTGGACCTCTGTTGACCTTTGTTTTGCGACTCCTCTGCAGCTACTTATTTTACTTATCTCACAAAATTTTATGTATTTTAACTGGAATTGCATCTCTACTGCACTTTCTGCACATAGTCTGAATTATACCTCTGAATTGTATTTTATTGATTGTATTTAAAAGAATCTGGCTGCTATCTATCTATCTATCTATCTATCTATCTATCTATAATAGAGAAAAAGAGAAATGTGTAGCGTTTTAAAATTAGGATTCTTAAGGATTAAGAACCAATATTAGATCAGTTGACACTTTGACAGTTTTATATCAACTCACTCATTGATTGCTTTCTGGGATATGGTTAATATGACCAGGCATATGATCTATAGAATCCACAATTTATGCTATCTCCAGTGATTGCATTGTTTAAAGAACTTCTATGTTTCAATGATGGTCTTACAACTGTGCAAAACCTGATATACCATTACAATGGTGAAATACCTGCTCATGGGAATTCATATTAGCTATGCCAACTAGCATAAATAAACTATTTAATGATTATTTATTGAGACAGTATATTTCTGTGTGTGTTTTCAATAGAGAGAGAGATAAACATATGTACTGTTAAGTACAAAGTATCATCTGTTGAACCTGCAGAAGAGAACCATAGATATTGATAATAAAACCCTAGATAGCTGACGGAGGGCTCACTGACTGGTGTTACAGCAGCACATAGACACTAGAAGTAAACATTTCTACAAGCAGGTTAAGTCTTTTTCTTTATGATATGTAATTGAATGATGCTATTTTCTGCAGAGAATAACATCTAAGATATATTTAGCATGTCAGGAAGTTTACTTCACATACCCAAAGCATAAGCTGCATTCATTCATACATTCTCAGATAGTACACAGATCAGATAGTACACAGTTAGTTTATGATGTTGTGCAGATCTGTTCTGTCACTGTATAAGGGCAAAAAGGGAATACAAAAAAGGGAATTTTTTTACACATCGTGAGCCCTGGGATGGTAAAGGTACAGATGGTGCAGTTGGGAAAAAGCGATCCAATATACGTTCCTTATACCAGGAAGAGGGGGTAGTTAGGCACCTTGTAATAAAGTGGCAGCATGTTCTCTTCCAACATGAAGAGAACCATGGCTGGATTGATCAAGTGGTCAAGCATCAGACTGCGACGGGAGATGCTACTTCAATTCAGAATAGACCAGTTTTTAGTGAATATGGGGCAGAGTCTCTATAATTGTTACATAATAGTCCATGGGCTGAAGCAGGAAATGCAATAGTCATGAGACCCATATGCAGATTGTAGATCAGGGTTGTCCAATTTTTAGTGTAGCTGCAGGTTTCATTCCACCAAAACAGGAGGTCACCTGATCAGCTGTTTGAAGGATTAAACAAGTGTCAGGGGTGCTTCGGCTTGTATGGAGTGAAAACCTGCAGCCACTCTGGCCCGAGGCGGATGAGATTGGACAGCTCTGCTTTAGATCAAACCTTGGCTTATTTGGACTCACATCATAGTAGCACTGGCCACCAGGAGAAGGAGGAGCCTTTATTGGCCTAGGACAGAAAATAGTGTCCATTGGATTTTAAATTGGCCATAATGTGTACTGAGAAATGCCAAACCACAAAGCAAGGCACCTTTGGTACATACTCTATTCTATGGCAACAATATGATTCATAGTTCCATAGTTCCAGAAGATACACTGCACCCTACTTGATGGTTTTAAGGCATTTACAACGACTCATAGATTTGGCGATGGGGACAATAGGAGAGAAGAGTCAGACTAGCTCCTCATAGTGGTACAACATAATGAACAACTGACTGCACTTATTATGCATAGAGCAGTTAAAAAAATAAGCAGCTATATAATCGGACAGTTCTGCCATACTCAGTTCAGTAGAAACTGAGTGACCAGAGGAAGGATCAAGCATACATAGTGGTAGGATATCATCGGGATGACTTTGTGGTATATGCCAGGCAATGAAAACCCAGTTAAGTCTGTAATTTACAGGATCAGGTTCACTAACTTAAAATATTAAATGGAGCAGATTACTGCTTTGGTCATAGTCTGGAAAATAGCTCAGTTCAGAATACATATTAAGCACTTCACTTGTTCTGAAATAAATAATAATAATAATAATTCAGATCCTGTACATTACAGAACCAGCTGGGTTTTATAATTGTTTGAACAGTATGTATTTTTACCAGTTGTTATTTAAGAAATGTGAAATCTAGTTTTTGGCAGTGTCCACTATTAACAAAGGCAAATTTAAGGACAAGCAGTTGGTTTTTACATTTTGTGAGTTGTGATTTCTTTTAAGTAATTGGACATGGCATTTTTTGCACTTTCCATTATGTTATAAAATGCATTTTATGCTTTATATTGCATTTTGCATTCCATTTTATGCTTGCATTTGTGCCATAGAACGGAAAACTGTAATTACACCATCATAGTTGAATAAAGAGAGTTCAGTACATAGAACTCACATACTATAAACTTCAGACATTGTTGTTCTTCCTTCAAATACAAATTCCACATTTACAAAAGAGGACAGTAAAACAGGTTGATTCCAAAATCTTATTAATACTTTATTTACGGCCACAAATTTACAGCAAGTAACTGCATGAACAAGAAAATGGTGAACTATGCAGAGAGATCTACCATTCCAGTCTGTGAGCGGGATGCCGGCACTTTTTAGCCCCTTCCCAACTGTTATGACATCTTGCACAGGCAGAATGTAACTGTAAGCCACAAGTTAAGGTGGAACAGAATATTCACACGTTAACGTTAGCTACTAGCAAGCTCCAAGTGACTAACGTTAGCATAGCTAACTAAATAGGATGAGGGCTGAGCTTATTTACACGGAGGCTCATTTTATTTCGTCTACTTCAACATGTTGTGTCTGTGCGATCATCCCGCTGTCATCATCATCAACCAGCCAATAAGAGCAGAGCTCATCAGATTATTCATTCTATGACCAAATCATAGGGTGTAAATGGGCATGTAACACAGCATCTGGGCATATTTCACCCTGACCAAAGAGAGCAATTTAAAATACTGGATAAATGCTTTCTATGGCATATTTAATATGGATTCAGACTGAATGCTTGTGACTATTGGACTGCCATATCTTTAGGATGACAACAACCCAAAAACACAACTTGTGACTTCAGTGTTTGGGCTTTGGAGTGGGACTTATTTCTAAAACAGCATGATCAGCTAGAACTTTGAACCTTTTGCAGAGCTTTAAATATAGGTTGTAATTATTGCTTCAGACTGCAGTGTGTTATGTGGACACAGTTGCACCCCTGTTAGAACCATTGATGAGTCCTTGAACACCCTTTGTTGGTGACCTCCATTATCATGTAAGCATTTCAATCATAGAATGAAAATCATTTAAGAAAAACTCTTTAGTGTTGTGATTGTAGTGGGAAAGTTTTAACTTCCTATTGAGCTGATCCAACCTTACTTTACACCGTCATTTCCACAGATTCATTATTTTTAAGGAATAGGTTGAATTATGTTCTACATTCCTCTAGCTGAGTGTCTCAGTCTGACACCCATCCTATATGGCCTGGGTGTGACGGTAAGTCCGTATACTGGAGTGAAGTCTGGTTTTCCTGCTTCTTCAGGCCAGAAGAACTGGAACCGGTGTAGCAGGGTGACCAAGATGAGGAAGAGCTCCATGCGAGCCAGACCTTCACCAAGACATATACGAGGTCCTGTGCATATGTAAAACATACATCAATGTACTTTGTCAGTTTATCAGGGTTGATGAAGAAGCTACACGGTATTTAAAAAATGAAATAGAAAATCTGGGCCATATGGTAATAATATCTAGTCCTCACACCACCTTAAATAAATAAGTCAAAAATAGATCAGTATAGCATTTTGGGCAGTCTTGAGGTGGAGGCAAGGGTTCAATTCCTTGAGCCGAAAGGTCATGACTGAAGTGCCCTTGAGCAAGGCACCTAGCCTCCAACTACTCCCTGGGTACTGTGGATTGGACACTAAAATGGGCTGGGAAGGGAGAATCTAGTTACTGGGATTTGTTCACTGGTTTCGTTTACACTGTTCAGAACTCTCACCAGCAGAAAAGGGTATGAAGGCCTCGGGCTTCTCGAACTGTCCCTGTTCATTCAGGAAGTTGGCTGGATTGAACTCATGAGGAAACTTCCACTGGCCTTCCTCACTCAGCACTGACGAGAGGTTAGGGATGATTATAGTGTCCTGGAAAACAGAAGAGGAACAAGAAGGAAAGAACGGTGAAGTTGGAGATGTGGCTCAGGTTATTATGGTACAAAAGAGACATTTTCACCTTCGGGATGCTGTAGCCCATCAGTTCAGTATCTCTGCTGGTGCAGTGGAACACACCCAGAGGGAGAGTATTGGCAATACGCTGGGACTCGTGAATCACGGCCTGCATGTACGGCATTTTGTGTCTGTCCTCGAAAGATGCGTGAGCTTTACCCTCCAGAACCTCATCAATCTCCTGCTGGCATCTCTCTAGAAAGCCGAAAGAACAGGCAATATGGAACCATCCCTGTCTCTGGTAAATCTATCAAGCCAACAAGAAGTATGATAAAACACAGGGGATAGTTCAAAGTTCAAACCCTGAATGTCTGGATGTGTTATGAGGTAGAGGAACACTGTGAGGAGGGTGTTGGAGGTGGTATCTGTTCCAGCACCATGCAGGTCCACAACATATCTTGCAAGCTGTTCCTCAGTGAAGGAGGAGCCATCGCTTCCTCTCTGTTGAACCAAGAGAAGATATCTCTGAAGTTTTCTTCAATAATACCAGAACAAATCTTCTTCACGTTGCAAGTGCAAACACACCTTATCAAGCTCATCCAAATAGCAGTCAACAAAGTTTTCTGGTTTTCCTGGGACTCTTGAGGTCTTGTGTTTGCTGACCATGCCTGCTATCATTTTTTTGAGTACCTTAAAATTGATGATAGCCCTCTTAAAGGGAAGTGGCAGGGCTCTCAGAATAGGAAGCGTATCATATATCTACAGGAAAGAAAGATGGTTTAACTGTCATGGACTTATTCGAAGGTACTGCAACATGCTCCCAGTATACCAATATTTATGAACATTATGAGTTTCATGCATGACATATTGATCATTCATACATTAGAACCAATTAACTGTTAATAATGGAATGACCCACCATTCCCCAGGGCCCATTGGCAGTTTTTGCAGTTTCAGTGAAGAGTCTAACGTACTGTTTAAGGGTTTCATCTTCGTATTCGAAGCGAATCCCAAATAAAACCAGATAGATGATATTTGATGCAGCGTCATGGAACAAGGTCTGAGGATTTATGAAGCCTCCTACACAGACACATGTGAATTCACAAATTAACGTCAAATATGATTGCATAATGGCTTTGCTGCTTGCTTCTCAGAGATCTTGTAGCTGTAGTCAAGATACAAATTGCAGGCCTAACTAGCACTTTAGACACATAAAATAAGCATACATATTACGATGCATTTTAGCTTTCAGGGTCTTCAGTGTTCATAGTCTACAGCTGAAGCACTGGTGTTTCACAGGGTGGCCCTATCACTGTGCTCCATGTAGCTGTACCTGTAACAGGACCTTTGAAGTATCATGATGATAATAATAATACCAGCTTTTTTTTCCAAGCGTTCCACAAGATGTTCAGTCTCTCCCAGTATCCTGTCCTCCATAGACTGCTTCCCCATGCCAAAGTTCCTCAAGGTCATGAGGGCAAAGCGCCGATGCTCCTTCCATGCAGGACCATAATCAACGAGCGCGATACCTGCCACGTTTCACACACATCAGACATTTAAGATGTCATCTGCCATCATCTATTAGCTGTATTAGTAAAAGAACACCAGGATGAATCCCCAACACTGGTCCTAGAGATCTACCTTACTGCAAAGTCTAGTTCCAATAGCAGTCTGCCACACCAGTTAATTCAATTCTTCAGAAGTCACTGAATGGCTGGAATAGATGCATAAGTGCTAGTTAAAGAACTGGAACAGCTTGTTAGATTTAGCTTGGAGCTAATCTCTGCAGGAAAATAGACCCACAGGAAGAGGGTTTGTGAAGAAACACAATTTATTGGCTAGTAAGCCAGACTTCCAGTGTGGTGGGTACTGTTGCTCAGTGTGGCTAAGACCTGACTACTTTGGTAGAAATGGGCTGCATTACTGACATTCAAGCGAACCAGTCACATTCTGTTTGATGTATAGGTAAGGGCCTAAATGAAAATAGTGCTATGGCCATTACAGAAACAGTGTGGTATGCTAGCTGGCAAACAGACAGGTCACTCCAAAAAGATCACTGTTGTGATCGTGGTGTGCAGAACATGCTACAGGGACATACAGGTGGCCAGCAAGTTCCTATCGGACTGACAAAAAGCAGTGTACAGAAGTGCATTCACACAGCAACACGAATAGATAATCAGAATGTAACTGATAATATTCCAATAGTTGTGGTCATCTTAGTATTCCGTGTATATCACATGATCTGTGCACTGTGTGTCTGGAGTTGATATTAACTGATTACATTCTGTACATAGTAATAAACTAATCACTCATGGCCTTCACCTTTCCCTTCTGTCGCATGGCTGAGTAGGAGGTTTTGTGGGCGTCCTGAAAAGTCTGCAGCTTTGGTCACCAGAGCTTCCTTTATAGCCTTCAATCCAGTAAGAACCACTGCTGGTCTTCCTCCAATGTACAGGCTGTAAACAGGTCCATAGCGCTCAGCCAACTAAAAGACATACAATACATCAAGCAGAGAAAGCATATCATCATTCAGGAGTTGTGTGACCAGATGTCCTCATTTTCCAGGTATGGTAATTGTTTTTGGTGGCCTGTCACCGGCTGGACCTGTCCCCAGAAACGTCCCTGTTTTTACCTGTGAATTAAAAACACCCTGGAAAGTACTAAGAAAGACCTTCAGCAGAGCAGCTTGGCTGACACCTCGCGTTGTGCTTGTTTTGGCTGACAGTGGGGCTGCTGCTATCTACTGACTACTTCTACCACTTGCTGGCCTGATTTTAGCAAATACTGCCATGTAACACTGCACCAGCGGCAAGGAAGTGTCAAGTGAGTCCACGACATGGCTGCATATGTCTTTTCAAGACCTGAAGCAACCCAGGGATTAAAAGCATGGGGTGAGGTTACGGGACCAGAAACCAAGAGAAAGGTAGGCTGATTTGTATATGCACATATTCTACTTAAATGTAGCTCCATGCCATCTACAAATAGTGCATCGTTTTGTAAACTGCATCACTTTTTCAGCTGTCCATTGAAAATGCCAATTTCTAGGCCTGGATTAGTTTTGGAGAAATAAATAAACCCAGAAGTTTTGGAAAAGTCATGGAAATTTGCTTCTTAAAAACCTATATATATATATATATATGGTTCCGTTAATCGACTGAGAAATGTATATTGGTTAAACAGTACTTTAATGTTCAGGCAGATCGGTCACGTCACTTGATGTTCTCTGCGTGGGGTCAGACTCTGATCTGAACTGCAGCTTGCTACTTTGATGAGATGTATATTCGTGTGATGCCAGGAAAATGCCAGGAAAATTTAATCATGTCTGGCTTCATTTGGACAAATATAAGGTATGGCTTGAGAAAGACCAGGACCCGGGATGTGCAAAATGTGCACTGTGTAGAAAAGCATTTGACAAGTTGAATATGGGAGACAGCGCTAGCTAGCTATGCTAAAGAAGCTTCATTTTGTGAACGTAGTTAGTATATACTGTGATAAAATTTGTTGTGGATTTTTATTCTTATTTTTCATATCATGGAAAAGACATGGAAATGTATTGATACAAAAGTGTATGAATATAGTGAAGTGGGTAACACCTTCACCTCCCATGCTGTAGACTAGGATTCGATCCCCTACATGGGCAAGCACTCTATGCTATACCCATGAGAGTCCTTGGGCAAGACTCCTAATGTCACCTTTGTCCACCTGTATCAGAAATGCTCAAATTATATGTCACTTTGGATAAAAGCATGTGCAAAATACTGCAAATGTCCAAATTGCCGGTTATAACCGCCAGAGACGAACTTTCAACAGATTTTTCCATTGAAGGGCACAAACTACTCCAGACTAGTAATTTCTTTAGAGCCTCAATATTTTCATTTCCCTCTAAGTGGCCCTGTTCCCCCAACCCTAGTAAGAGGTCTTTGTTAATTGACATCACTAAGAGGTTTAAAATAATGCATGCAGATGATTCTCAGGCTTGGCCCCTAAAGGGCCCCTCATCTGCACATCCTCTGTACCCACTTCATGTGCCTCCAGGACCATGATAAAAACTCTTCATGGATATGAAATATTTGGTTTTGCTTAGGCCAGCATGAACAGATCACAGCACATTACCTTTTCAAAGTCTTTCAGAGGATTGGTGATGTTCAGCTGAAACAGGTTCCCGAATATGGGAATAGCCCGGGGTCCAGGAGGAAAGTTCTTGGGTCTCTGCATCCTGGCGAAGAGGAAGATGAGACAGATGAAAAGCCAAACTAGAACTAAGGAGCCCAACATGACGTCAGTGGTTCTGTTCTCTTCTGGGTTCTGCCATAAAGGTTCTGGTTTTAGGACACTAACTCCCCAGTATATAGCTATATCAAGCAAGTAGGAGGAGCATGTGTGAGAGCAGGTAAATCATTGGCACAAGGGTGGAAACATAGTACTACAATCATCTGGTGAATCTCTTGAGCAGAATTTAGTTTTATACCTCAGGCTTTAACAAAGCCGTGTGAATAGAGGTAGTACATAAACCACACAAGCACAGCTTCCTTTGGATTGGTACAGTAACAGTTAAAAGTTTAGACACAGCCTTCATAGAAGGTTCCCCTTATGTTTATCTTAATGCTTTACTTTAGAATATAATTCCTCATGGAATTATACAGTCCACCTTAAAAAGCCTCCAAAATTGAACTTTACAGGAGGATAAAATAGCTTTCTGATAGAACAAAATTATTTTTTGACCAATTCCACTAAATTGAAAGAGTAACTACAGCTTTTATATATATATATATATATATATATATATATATACACTGATATATACGGATATACCACATATTCTCTTGATGTATCACTATATACATACATATATATATATATATATCTGTATATATATATACACATCAAGAGAATATGTGGTATATCAGTATATATATATATATATATATATATATATATATACTGAACTGTGTAAACCTGCTTTTAGCTACAGTGCAGCAGTGAGATGGAGTTCACTACAGGAATCTCTAAAGTAAACACCTTTACTCAGCCTGTACCTGATTTACCTATTCTTAATTATTTTACTCTTTAGTTCTTGCCTTTTTTATTTGCTTATAAGTACTGTTATTATTGCTTATTTTTATTTACTTTATATTTAATTATTTTATTTTGGTTGTATGACTCTCATCAGGTGGAGCTGTTAAGTTTAAGCCTGTAGGGTCTTTAAGATCACCGACAACATCCCTTTAGTTGGGTGTGTCTAAGCTTTTGAGTGATACTGTACATAATTGGTACATATTCTTACATAATAAAAATCAAATCCAGCATGCAGTGGAAGAGTGCTCACATTTATTGTAGCTATTTATTTATTGCCACACGAAAAATATTGTGTATTTTATTGTTTATTCTATTCAGGCTGACAGTGTCTTCAGCATACCCGTAGACATGAACTTTGCTGAACTTTAACATGTACCCGTGGAATCCACCTCATGCTGACTTCCCTGGGATTTGAATACCGTGATTTGTTTAGGCTGAGGCCGACTACTAAATGATGAACTTACATGACCGCGGGCATGTGATAAGATGTGTTTGTTGACTGGTCCAGAACAGAGAGCAGTGGGACAACAGTCACTGGAGAGATAATAAACTTTTGTTGAGGTCAGGTGACTGGCTGGCCCCTTTAAGAACACTCTATTTTTTGCCTTGGGTTGCTTTTACAGTGTTTTGGGCCCTCATCCGTCTGTACTGTGAAAGGTCCTATCGGTTTTGCAGCACTTATTCTGAGTAGAAGGTACAGCAACTTCAGAATTCATCCTGCTACTGCAGCAGTCACGTCATCAATTAATAGCCATACATGCCCAAGCCATAACATTGCTTTAGAGATGATGTGGTATGCTTCTGACCCTGCTGTGCTCTTGCTTTTCAAATCCATATTCTTCCCATCCCATTATTCTGGTAACATAATCTTGGTTTCATCTGTAAAAAAAAAAAATAAATAAATTCCAGTTGTTCACTTCAGTGAACTTTTGGCTCCTGGGATGCAGTATATAGCTGGAATAGACAGTGTACCTGCTGATACATTGCCACAGTTTTCTGAAGTCATCTAAAATGTCAGGAACAAAGTAAAAATGGTTGCAAGATAACCCACTTTTTAAGGTTTTTAGGGGACAAAAATATTCAAAATTCTTTCTGTATTTAACAATTCACTTTCTGTATTCAGCTAGATTTGAATACATATGAAATCGTACATGACTGTTCTAGTACAAAGGGAAGAAATGGTTTTTGTCATGGAATTACTGATCATAGTACCATGAAACGTTATGTTTTATTATTAAACAAAATCTGTTATGACAGGAAATAACAGGATATGACAGTTTATGTCCGTCTTATGTAACAAGGTTAGTAAAATGTTATTAAAACATCTGTGGTGGCGTCATAAAGATGCAGCTGGACCTTCTAATCACTGGTCACAACGCCCTCTCCCACATCCTTGTTTGCCTATTTGTAATCATCAAGGGCTATTTATAGAGCGTTTCACGTGCCTGTGTCTTTGTATGGCGTAGGTGTATTTGGAAAGTCAGCAACACTATCATATCAATACTCATTCATTTGTCATGAACAGTCTACATAGGTTTCCAACATCTGTGTACCAGAGTAAAACTCTATATGCCATTCATAAAAGCTAGGAAACATGGGGTGCATTTACAGAGATGTCTTTAATGCTGAATTGCTTATTATTACTTCTGTGCTTGACTTAATAAGTAGGTCTTACATCATTAGACAGGGCATTTACACACAACACACTGCCATTCACAACATGATGATGGGTGGTTTCATGGAACACAGTCTGTTGGTTTCCGAAGCCTCCTACACAGACCCATGTAAATGCTTGAACTAATATAAAATATATAATTCCAAAACACTTCAAGAGATCAAAAATGACTCATGTTTTTTAATGTACTCATGGCATATAAGGCAGTTCACACCACACCTAGGTAGGGTGGCCACTTTCACAACCCCAAAAAGGAGGACATCCCATCCCCAAAAGGAAGACATCATAAAGGGGAGGGGGTGGGGTGCCGGGCACGAACCTAGAACAGAATTAAAATCATAACCGAACCTATATAACACATAATTGATTGCTTTACTAACTTAACTGAGTGGAATGAAAGACATTCGTGAGTCAGACGGGAGTTTACTAATCATGGTATGTCTTTTGAGACGGACGTGAGCCAATAGCACACATAATATTGTTCACGAGTGAGCATTTTAAATAGTTCATCCTGACTAATAGGACCAATAGGCGTTCGTTCAAGTATTGCGCCGGACGGAGAAAGCCTGTCCGGCCTAAAACCGGATGTGTGGCCACCCTAAGCACACCTACTCCTGTACACAGCTTTGCCATGGTTTTCTTTCTGGTCAGAAACATTGCAGGTCTTCAATATGGCATCTGTGCAAAGTATTAAAGTCGGCCAGCAGTGCAGATCCTTGAGGGCATGTGGCTCATTCCAGTCTACGGCCAAATTAAGGAGCACTGCATAAGCAGCAGTGATGCTTCTTGCCCTCCATGGACTGGGCCGCTGTCGGATGCTTAGGCAAACAAAGCGAAATAAAGAGGCAAACACTAACCGTCCACTTCAGTAAGCATATCTCCTTGTGTCTATACTCATTTTACATTTTACACTTACCATATAGGAGCACTTTATAGCTCTACAATTACAGACTGTAGTCCATCTGTTTCTCTGCAGAGTGTATTAGCCTATGTTTACCCTATTCTTCAGGGACAAGGACCCCCAAAGGGCAGGTACTATTTGGCTGTTGGATTATCATTGGTTCAGCACTGCAGTGACGCTGACGTGGCAGTGGTGAGCTAGTCTGTGTTGCGCTGCTACGAGTGGATCAGAGACCTCAGTCTCACTGCTGAACTGAGAATAGTCCACCAACCAAAACTGTCCTGTGGTCAGAGTCCTGTGACCACTGATGAAGGGTTAGAGAATACCAGCACACATTAAAACTGATGCAGAGACTCAGATGGACTGCAGTCTGTAACTGTAGAACTGGGAAGTGAACCCATATGGTAAATAGAGCTGAAAATAACAAAGAATGCCCATTTCACACTCTAAATGAAGTGGCTGGTTGGCATATATACAAAGAAGAAATGAGCCCAGAACAAGCTGCAATTGTATGTGATAATGAGTGGGTGGAGCCAGGGTGGAACTGGAGTGAGCCAATGCAAAACAGGTCCAGAGTCCATCTGCTGACTTCCCAGAGAGAGGTACCAGAGTGGAATTGGAGTGAGCCAATGCAGAACGTGGATGCCCATGTGTTGTCTCCCCACATGCTGCAGAAGGGGCATCCCTGTGACAGAGCCCCTCCACCTAAGAGTGGCTCACAAAGCACATAACAGAGGGCCGGCCAGGCGTATGTATTCACATGTTCAGCTTGCAGATTCAGCATATTCACTTGCATTTCTGGGGTCGCAAGAACCCAAAGCATCTTGAAGGCTTACAGAGATATCTTTAATACAAAATTGCTTAAGGAGTAGATTTTACATCATTAGACAGGGCATTTACACACAACACACTGCCAAACTCGGTTGCAGCAAATGTCATGTACAATGAGATGATATTTTAGGCAGTTTCAAGGAACAAAGTCTGAGGTTTATGAAGCATCCTACACAGACCCATGTAAATACTTAAACTAGTATAAAATATATAATTCCAAAACACTTCAAGAGGTCAGAAATGATACATGTTTTTTAATGTACTCATGACATATAGGCAGTCTACAGTACATCCACTCCTGTACACATGTAATGATTGACAAACTTAGACTGACGCACGCTAAGCTAAAAGCAAAGCAAGGTTTATTAACAGATTAGCAGGCAAGCTCAACAACAGGATCCAGGCAAACATGACAAAGGGGTTAAGAAGAGTCATGAACCAGAAAGACAAGCAGGAGTCGAACACCAAGCAGACAACCAACCAGCAACCAGAACAAAAATGAAAACCAGAAAGAGGAAAACCTGAATTCTGCCCAAATCTCTGTGGTCTGCTGCGAAGCTACTTCCCATCCTGTGTGCTCAGATGCCGTTACTTCACCCGCCTCAGCTGGATGCCACTGACTTCCTGCTGACCAGTTTGCCTACCATGAAGCTTCTCCCTGCCTAGTGTTGCCTCAAAAACACTCAACACTTCTCTTGTTCATTGCCTACAATTATAAACTCTGATCCTGTTTTTGTGTTTGTTGCTACCTGGGGTTGACCTGAAGAGGATGGGTTCCCCCTTTGAGGCTTGGTTCCTCGTGAGGGCTCTTCCTCTTGCCCTGAGGGAGTTTTCCTTGCCACTGTCGCCTCTGGCTTGCTCACTCGGGGTCTGGACCTGCATTCTCTGTAAAGCTGTTTTCTGACAACAGCTGTTGTAAAAAGCGCTACATAAATAAATTTGACTTGATTACAAACAGAGTCAAAAAACAGATAAGCAAACAGGAAGAACAATGGATAGAATGCTCAGTATGCTACAGAGAGGCAACTTTGCAACATGTGACTGAAAACCAGGGGTATATGAGCAAACAGGCGGATTACAAACAGGTATGTGTGATTAGTACGGGAAAGCGGGATGTGATTGGGTGATGGTGGACATGTGACGTTGATGTCATCAGGTGGTGGATTCTGGGAGATGATGTTCGGGAGATCAGCGGTAGCGGGGAAACCCGGAAGTGTGATAACCCAAAGTATCATTTCTTGAAGGCTCTGGTTCAAACTCATGCCGAACTTCTGGAATGTTTGGTCCATGAAAGTGATGGAAACTTCACAGCACAGAAATCACACACCAAGTTCTTCAGTGGTGTGGCAAACTTGTAGTTGTAATGCTTTTAGATTAAATTGTTAGTAATTTTCATATGTAGCTACTTTATTACTTTTACACATAATAATATTGCTTTTTAATTTTTAGTATATTTTTAAATGTTAAAGTACACGCGTACACACGTTCACAGAACCAAGTTCCACATTTCTCTTGATATTTTTGCATTACAAAATAAGCTCACCAGACAAAAAATGAGCCACTTGTGACTGAAACATACATAATAGCGTGTACTACCTCCACAAGCACCAACAGCCGTGATTGGATTGGGAATGGACTGGACAAGTTTCTGGATGTAGGCCACATCAATGTCCAGACACTCTTGTATCAAAGAATTGCGCTGTTGGGCCAGATTTGGTGGATGCCTTCCCTGGCACAGTCCTGAGGAGAGTTTCCTGTAGACTGGGATTGTAGCCACTGCTGGTAGACCCGTATGACCCAAATGCAGTCACTCCTTTTAGCCAATCATTAACATCTGCTTTGGAGCCATTTTCCACACATGGAACGAGACATTCACTGCACTGTAGCACCTCTTCTCAATCTATGGATCCCGTCACTCACACCCCGCAGGTATTTATAGCCCCATCATCCTCATGCAGCGCCATCTGCAGGAGCCTGAAGTTACTACCACCTTAAACACGCAAAGTGACTCATTTTTTTGTCCGATGAGCTTTTTAAGCCTGTAGATTCAACATTATATTAGAATCCTCAAGCCGCCTGTCTCAGTCTGATTCCCATCCTGTACGGTTTGGGTTTGAGACTGACTCCGAATACTGGAGTGAAGTCTGGTTCTCCTGCATCTTCAGGCCAGTAGAACTGGAACCGGCGCAGCAGAGTGACCAAGATGAGGAAGAGCTCCATGCGAGCCAGACCTTCACCAAGACATATACGAGGCCCTGCATACACATGTGAAGAACAAACCGTTCATTATCAATTCAGAGGTATGGTCTAAAAGCTTATCCCGGATTGAAAGGAGCTTAAATGGGAACTCCAGCGGCTTCTCAAAATTTCTATACAATTAAATTATTAAGACAGACTCAGAATTGTTCACAGTGGTGGTGACAGGAACCAGACATCCATCTCTAACAGCTCCCTTACAGACAGTTATTATATGCCTTTCAGTTATTATATGAAACAGTTAGACATGTGCCGCCTGATGTCTGAGGCACTGTTTTATGTTTAAGTTTTAGCTTAAAAGTTTGACTGATATCCACTCATGGTGGAGGGATACATACAGGCAAATAGTGAGACTACATAGTCGCCAAAGAAAACATATATTTATATATTTATATATTTATGGCTATTTTACCATCATCAGCATTATATATAATAACTCAGAAGACACATGTAGGTTTACTGGTGGTTTTGATAGTAAACTATAGTACGACTATATCTGTGTACCACCACTGTAAAGAAATCAAAAGGGGACAAAGTACACAAACCATGTAGTTGAGTTAAAGTAGAGAAACTGAGGGTACAGTATTCCTCCAGTAAAAGTAGCAGTTCCTCCCTTTAGACCCCCACTGGAGTAAAAGTACTAAAGTATTTACCTTCAAATGTACTTAAGTATGGAGAGTAACAGGAGCTTGATTTATTATGGCTCTAATGTCCCATTATCATTTCTGGAACAAGACTCTTAATCAGCTCAGTTTAGGTGAAGAGACTCGAGTGTCTCTCAGTCCACCAGTCTTTAATAGAAGCTCATTTATTAGTCTGACACTGATGTCTATCACAATGATCATAAGCACAGAACACTGAAGGAGAACAGGTTCCATTAGCTAGAACCAAGCTCTGTCCAACAGGTCAAAACAAGCTCAAACAAGGTGACCGCTGTACCCTGATTGGTGGGCTTACTGAGTCACTGTACACCAACACGCTACTTACAGTACACTAACGCATTACACTAACTGAGTTACTGTACACCGACACGCTACTTACAGCACACTAACGCATTACGCTTACTGAGTTACCGAACACCGACACACTACTTACAGCACACTAACGCATTACACTTACTGAGTTACCGAACACCGACACACTACTTACAGCACACTAACGCATTACACTTACTGAGTTACTGTACACCAACACGCTACTTACAGTACACTAACGCATCACACTTACCGAGTTACTGTACACCAAACACTACTTACAGTACACTAACACATTACACTTACCGAGTTACTGTACATCAACACACTACTTACAGTACACTAACGCATTACACTTACTGAGTTACTGTACACCGACACACTACTTACAGTACACTAACGCATTACACTTACTGAGTTACCGTACACCGACACACTACTTACAGTACACTAACGCATTACCCTTATTGAGTTACTGTACATCAACACTCTACTTACAGTACACTAACGCATTACACTTACTGAGTTACTGTACACCGACACACTACTTACAGCACACTAACGCATTACACTTACTGAGTTACTGTACATCGACACACTACTTACAGCACACTAACGCATTACACTTACTGAGTTACCGTACACCAACACACTACTTACAGTACACTAACACATTACACTTCATCAGAGTCAGAATGAGATTTTGCGTTAAACCACTCAGAATGACTCTGTTTTCATCTCTGAATTATTCAGACAGTTTGAAGCAGGTTTTCCAAGATTTGTTCATTATGTACATTTACACTGTTCTGATCTCTCACCAGCAGAAAAGGGCAGGAAGGCCTCGGGCTTCTCAAACTGTCCCTGCTCATTCAGGAAGTTAGCTGGATTAAACTCATGAGGAAACTTCCACTGGTCCTCTTCATACAGTACTGACCAGAGGTTGGGGATGATCACAGTACCCTGGATCACAGACAAAGAACAAAGAAGAAGTCAGAGAACAGAAAGCTTTGTAGCATAAACTATGTAAATGAAAGAAAGAAAGAGAAATCTTCACCCTTGGGATGCTGTAGCCCATCAGTTCAGTATCTTTACTGGTGCTGTGGGGCACACTGAGCGGGAAGGTACTGGTGATACGCTGGGTCTCGTGGATCATGGCCTGCGTGTACGGCATCTTGTGCCGGTCCTCAAAAGATGCGTAAGCTTTACCCTCCAGAGCCTCATCAATCTCCTGCTGGCACCTCTCTAGAAAGATAAAGGAGGCGTATAACAGCATTACTGCCTCCGCAAGATCTATCAGCAACCAAGTAAAGGACGACGGATATTTCATAAGTCCAACCCTGAATATGTGGTTTAGTCATGAGATAGAGGAATGCTGTTAGAAGGGTGTTGGATGAGGTTTCTGTCCCACCACCATGAAGGTCCATGATGGTTCTCACAAGATCGGCATCATTAAAGTAGGATCCGCCATTTGCTCCCTGATGAACAGAAAGGATCAGAAGATAAACATATCTGCATATGAGAGAAGATATGATCCAGTGTGTTTGAGGAAATGTTCTCAGACATTCTCTTCAGTATAACAGAAAGATGGTAGCACTTTATTTTACAGATCGGTAATAAGTAGGTAATGATATGGTAATTTTATGGTAACAAATGGTATATAATCATTTAATTAAATGTCAATTTCCTAGTTGTTACTAAATAATGAATCAGAAAGTGTAGTGAGTGTTAATAAGGCCATTATGAAAAGGTAAAATAATGGTAACAAGTTGTACTTACCTTAAAATGACCTGCTATATTTTATAGTTCTCTCTGTATAATAAGTGAGTAATTGTAGTGGTAACAAGCCAGCAATGTAATAGAAACACAATGGTAACAAGCTGCACTTTTCTAAATATTATATGCACATCTTCTAGTTATTAATAAATGAAATGATAGCCATTGTATCAGAATTTAGTAATACAGTAATAAGAATTTTGTAATAAACAGTAACGAGTTTTATTTACCTGAAATGACCTGCTTATTTTATAGTTCATCATGAACAATAAGAGAGAATAATAATTGAGTGCATGTATATAATATCAAATCAAATCAAATTTATTGATATAGCGCTTTTTACAACTGAAGCAGCTCAAAGCAGCTTTACAGAAAATCAGTAATAATAATTCATTAAGGAGAGAAAAGAAAGAAGCCCCCGGAGAGCAAGCCAAAGGCGACAGTGGCAAGGAAAAACTCCCTCAAGTTGGAGGAAGAAACCTTGGGAGGACCCATCCTCCTCTGGTCAAAACTACATTTTGAATTTGTTCAAAGTAACATCAGTTGAGTATCTAATTATGCTGATCATATATATGTAATGTTAGAGTTATTAACCCAAAATCAGGGAAGTAGTTCTGTGGTAATTACCTGGTATTAGGGCTGTAAAATACGTATTCACTTGTTTCTGTTTTATTACCTGTTATGTATTTAAATGGTCAGACACATTTCGATGTTACAGGCAGTAATTACAGTGAAATTGTAAAAATTTGTAAAATATTTCTTACTTATTACACATCCCATCAGGTCATAACATCAGTTCAAAATGGTCTTGTGCTTCACGTGTAGGCCCACCTATAGACCAGTATTGTTACCCAGGAATAGACGAGCCCTGATTCTGTGTAATTCCTGTGTATTTACCTCATCTGTTCCTGGGTAACAATACAATACACTGTGTCTGACCGTTTAAATACACTGTACACTATAAAACTATAAAATAAGCGGGTCATTTTAGGTAAATAAAACTTGTTACCACTTTTTTATAATTTTATTACTTAATTCTGATACAATGCCTATTTTTTCATTTATTAATAACTAGAAGATGTGCATATAATATTTAGTACAACTTGTTACCATTGTGTTTCTATTACATTGCTGCCTTGTTACCACTACAATTGCTCACTTATTATACATTTACATTTAAGGCATTTAGCAGATGCTCTTATCCAGAGCGACTTACAACCGTGCTTAGTGTTCTGTTGGATAATATTTTCCAGCTAGTATAAGAAGGTTAGAATCTAAAACTTGCCATGAGCAAGGGCCAGTGCTGATACCTAGAGAGATCAATACAATGCAAAAAAACAAAGAAAGATCAATACACAGACATATAAGTGCAATACCTGGCAACCCAACCCAGGGCTCATACCTAGAGAGAAGAAAGGTAATTGTGAGTATAAGTGCAGAAACAAAGTATTTCAATATACACATCTACAAGTGCTCACTCGCTTAAGTGCTGTACAAAGAGATAGGTCTCGGACAGCCAGTGGGAGTTCATTCCACCATCTGGGATCCAAGACAGAGAAGTGTCTGGACTCTTGTCTTCCATGAGTCTTCAAGGATGGCGGGTCGAGTCGAGCTGTACTCGAAGGGCTTGGGGTACAGATCGACTCTTAACATACATATCGACATACAGATCGACTCTTATACATAAGGAGCTATAAAATAAGCAGGTAATTTTGAGGTAAGTACAACTTGTTACCATTATTTTACCTTTTCATAATTAATGAAAAATTTAATTAACACATTTAATTAACGATTAAATACAATTTGTTACCGTAAAATTACCATATCATTACCTACTTATTACCGATCTGTAAAATAAAGGGCTACCAGAAAGACTTTCTTCACATTCACGCACTTTTTCAAGTTCATCCAAATAGCAGTCCACAAAGTTCTCTGGCTCCCCGGGGATTCTCGATGTCTTTTGCTTTTGGACCATGCTTGCTATCATGCTTTTGATTGCTTCAAAATGTGTGAAGGCTTTCCTGAAGGGAAGGGGCAGGGATCTCACAATAGGAATCATATCATACACCTATGGGGAGGAAAAGGACATTATATTAGATGTTTAATGTGTTGCATTAAAGTGCACTTTTCAAGCACAACGTTATTGCAAGTTATTGCTCTAAGTACCGTATATACAATCACTTCAATAAATATTGGCTCCCTTGTAAAGTTGGGTGGAAAAAAGGTCATAAAAATGTCTTGAGTAATTACAGTTTACTGTAATTAAAAAATAAAAGCACATGTATCTTATTTCTTTGTTATAACATCAAGCAGTATTCTCCAATAATGCTAATCTGACATCACTTCTCAATCCAGAATCTCTCCAGATACTCCAGGCTTCTTGGTCCTCTCTTTTGGACTCTCCTGTTCAATCATCCTTTTTTCACTGATCAGGGGAACTGGGATGGCCACATCAGTAGATTGTTTCTATGGTCATTTAAGCCCTAACCTAATCTTTTGCGCTCAGGTGCATTACGGCTCTGGTTGTTTTAAACCTCTCACTGATTGCCCTAAACAGTAGATATGGGCATTTTCAGACATGGGTCTCTGTCCTTGATTGTCTGATCTATGAAGGTTGAGACTCATCAGACTGGTGTATTCTGCAACGGTCGCCGTGGTTGATGAACGACTAATGGAAAGAGCCATTATTAATACCCCAGTGAAACTGGAAGTCAAGTATAAGCTCTTAAGTAGTCCTTTAAAAATAGAAACCATCCAGGTGTGCCAAAAACTGGTATATTGGTAAAAATATTGGTAAGACTTTACATTAAGTATCGACTAACTACCATAAGATAATGCATTACAATGGTTACAATGCTGGACTTATCTTAAGTAAACATATAGCAACTACATGTTTACATGTTAATTAAACGTGTAACAGTTGTGGCATGTTTACTTAACATTAGTTAGCCATTGCTAAAGTATTACTTCATGCTAGTTGGTCAATACGTAATGTAAGGTGTTAGCAATAAATGGTTCATTTAGTTCAGTTAAAGATTAACCATCTAGCATAAGTGAGATTGAGCAAATTAACCACAAATGACCTTTTTATACCAACCAGTGGTGCTGAAAATGATGGAGCTGACTGCATTATCTGTTCAAGTCACTATAAAACCTCATTTCTATCAGAGGTACATCAATGTTGCTTCAAAATCCTCATTGCTCACCAATCCCCACGGTCCATTGGAGATTTCTGCCACAACATCATAGTGGCTAAGATATTCTTGGAGGGTTTTGTCGTCGTAGTTAAGACGAGTGCCATACAAAACCTGGTAGATGATATTTGATGCAGCCTTATGAAACAAAGTCTCAGGACTGACTGGACCTCCTATACAAAAACAATGTAAATTCATAAATCAGTGTCTGCTGTGATTCCAAAACACTTAATGGGTTAGCTTTTTCCTTCCTGGGGTAGCATAATAATAATAATAATAATAATAATAATAATACCTGTACTTTTCTCAAAGTATGCAACAAGATGTTCTGTCTCTCCCAGAATCCTGTCCTCCATAGACTGCTTCCCCATGCCAAAGTTCCTCAGGGTCATGAGGGCAAAGCGCCGATGCTCCTTCCACGCAGGGCCATAGTCAAGAAATACCACACCTGCCACATTTTACACATATCAGCGGCTCTTTTCTGTAACTCCCAAACACAGGAATTCGATAGTCGTGCCAGTTTAAGGATTTTACCGTTTCCTTGGGTTAGATGGCTCATTAGGAGGTTTTGTGGTCGTCCTGAAAAGTCTGCAGCCTTGGTCACCAGGGCTTCCTTCACAGCCTTCAAACCATTAAGAACCACTGCTGGTGTTCCTCCAATGTACAGACTGTAGATGTTCCCGTAGCGCTTAGCCAGCTACAGACATACAGTACACCGATCAGGAGAAGTCAGCAGTTGATCAAACTGATGCCTGATAAGGGTGCATGCATTTGGTATATAGAGCTGTCTTTCATGCCACAGAGATTTGCAACTGCATATCACATATATGTATACCACAAAATCACAGTGCTGCATATGGCTTTGTTTACAGTAAGTCACCAGAAAGCTTAAGCAGGCTGCTTTTGGACTAGACTAGCATTGAAAGAATGTGGTACTGTACCCTCTCATAGTCTTTCAGAGGATTAGCACTGTTCAGCTGAAACAGGTTCCCGAATATGGGCACAGGCCGGGGTCCAGGAGGAAAGTTCTTGGGCCTCTGGACCCTGAAGACGAGGAAGAGGAAGCAGATGAAAAGCCAAACCACGATCAAGGAGCCCAGCATGATGTCAGTTGTGGATCTGCTCTCTGCTTGGCTTTACTGTAAAGGTTCAGCCTTCAGCACAATGACTCTGAACCCACTCACCAGCAACGTGAATCCAGGAGGAGGAGTTGTGTGTGAGAGCAGCTGAATCATTGACGTGAGGAGGGGGCTGGTAGTAGTTGCATAATTGACATAAGGGTAAAGCTGGTTGATGTTAAAGGATTATTCAGCACCGGTGGAGACGTTTCTAACAAAATGCCTAATATGATTTGAATCTTATAATCCGATTATTAAGACAGAATTTAATAATTGAAAAATCTGAAATATAAAATATGAAAAAATATATATATATCAATTCAAATTTGTCACTCAATCACTAAAGTGGCACTACCCTTATACATCCATGCTGAACTGTACATCATGGAAATATACTCATAGTTTGTTGTTCCCACTGGATTTCAGGAATCGCCACCCCCTTTGCTGGGGCCAGCTTGTAGCGTATCTCCTTGCCAGGGCTTTTCAGCGGGAGGGTGAGAAAACATTCAGCAGCTTTGTTTTGCAGAGGGCTTCAGCACAAAAGCCCAGTCCCACAACCCTTTAACCCCTTATGGGGATATCTGTCTAGGTTTATTAGCTAAAATCATTAGGCAAAACCCTTAAGCAGCATTTCATTAATGAAATAGAAGGAGATAGGAGCAACGTGGATCAAGGCTATTCTTCACAAGCTGATTGTTCTTCCTTCACTGGCTTCCAAACATGGACCTATGAAAACTTGCTGCCATTGGATTGTTGTGTAAAGGAAATGAAAAAGGTCTGCATGCAGTGGAACAATGAAGCTAGTCAGCTCTGCAGAAGCACTTCAGGTAATTATTTACGCTCACATTTATGCACATACATTGTACATTATATAATAAGGATTTAGTTATGTATTTTATGTGGCCAAGATAAGTCACAGATCTGCGGAAATGTAATTATTAGCAAATCAGTAAATAGCAAATTATTGTGCAATATTTGGTGCTGCACCTCATCACCTGTATACATCTTGCACTGACTGCCAACATCAATATAACTCACTATGACTGTGTACACCGTCAGTATTTAGGTAACTGCCAAGATGATGAGTATTTATGCAGGTGGTATAACAGAACATAACTGCAATATCTGTGGAATATCTTTCAGTATCTGTGCAAAAAAATTTTATATATATATGTGTGTGTGTGTGTGTCCAATTACACATGTAAATTGGTATAGTTCCTTATTGTATTTTATTTTTTCCCTAACAATAGAGATTTTTTTTGTTATAATTTCTTATATTTTGTATTTTGTATAACTTGCACTTTAGTCTACCTCTTTCTCTGTATTCTGCTGTAATGATGCAAATTTACCCATGTAGGTTAATAAATACTATCTTATCTTAAATAAACACAGCTTTTATGCTTTTATAAGACTGAACTTCAGTACATTCTGTTTAAACAGTCAAGCCATTAATTATTGGCACCCTTGGTAAAGATGGGGGTCATAATGGGTAGATTAGCTCAATGCTACACTAAGTACACAGCATATTGTCGCTGTCCAATGAAAAACATGTATCTTCATTTTTTGTCAATTTTTACTTCTATGCATCATTTGAACATGAGGAATAGACCATAGGAAATGACCCAAAACTGCCTGGAAAGACGTCTGGTTCCATTGACTTGCATTAATATGGCAATGATGCACACTATTGTCCCACAACGCTACAGGAAACGGAAAGGGAGGAGCTGTGGTTGGCGACTGTGGTGGTAATTATTTGAATTATTGCTGCACACGTGTACTGTTCCTCATACACAGTTGAGGCACATTATTATGACCACTTATCTCATCTAAGGCATCTCATGAATGAAGTCATGTTTTCGTTTCATTCTATGGGCCCACTCATCCATGTGCAAGGCACTCTCAACTGATTTGGGTATGAATCCATCCTTGCAGGTCACGTACACCCATACATGCTGATTGTCTTCGGATGGGATCTTCCAGCAAGACAATGCGACATGCCGCACAGCTAGAAATATCCAGCATGGGTTGGAAGAGTAAGACTTCCAAGTACTTCCCTGGCCCCCTAATTCCCCAGACATAAACCCAATTAAGCATCTGTGGGACCATCTCAATCGTCAATGTTCACTCTATGGATCCTCCCCGACACACCCTTCAGCAGCTGTGGGATGCATTGCAGTCAGCATGGCTCCAGATACCTGTGACAACCTACCAGGACCTTTCTGATCTTACTGCACACTGTGGTTACTCTGGACATTAGCTGGTGGTCATAATAATGTGACTCAAATGTGCACATCAGACCAGTATCCAAAAGGTCAGGGTCTAAAGTTCTGAGTGATTTTCGTCCAGTAGCTTTGACCTCTGTACTGGCTAAGTGGAGAGCTTAGTTAGCATCTAACATCATCCACAGCAGACCAATTAGATCCATTACAGTATACTTCTAAAGAGCATAGAGGGACTGAAGATGCTGCTTTAACTATGGTTCATAAGGTAGCCAGGTGTTTACAACAGACCAAAGCATATGTGCAAATTCTATTTATTGATTTTAATACAGCTTTTAATACAAAACAGATACATATACCTCTACAGCAAAACAGATACATATACCTCTACAGCATGTTTTCTGGAATTTGGGGTGAACTGGACCTTGTCCATTGGGTAAAGGACTTCTTTACGGATTGCCCACAGGGAGTCTCTGTTAAATGACTACTCTCTGATGAGATTGTTTCAAACACGGGGCCGCGCCAGGGATGCGTTTTATCGCCATTATTACTTTCTGAGTACACTAATGAGGTGGAGCCACGGACGAGGAATTTTAAGCTGTTCAAATATGCGAATAAGAGCGATAATGCCTCTGAGCATTTGGAGGAGGTTTTAAACCTAGACCCCTGGTGCAAACTCAGCTCCATGCTGTTTAATGCTGGAAAAATATTAGAACTTATTATAAATCATACAGATATTATTCAACCTCTTATACTCTGTGATCTGTCTGTGGAAACTGTGAGTTGTTTGAAGAGTTTAGGAACATATATAGATCGTCATAGGTCACATAATGTTGACTGTACACTACCAGACACGGCTACTCATAGAAGGTTCTCTTTATGTTTATCTTAATGCTTTACTTTAGAATAAAATTGAAGACATCAAACTATAAAATAACACTCATGGAATTATGCAGTCCACCTTAAAAACCTCCAGTTTTGGAGCAATTCTATTGGTCTGTCCATCATGAATATTCACTAAATTGAAAGAGTAACTAGAGCTTTTACACTATATAAACTAAACTATATATATATATATATATATATATATATATATATAGCTCTGGAAAAATTTAAGAGACCTCAGAAAATGACTAATGACACCTCCAGAAGCGTTTTGTTTTTTGAACCATGCTCGCTGTGCATTTCATCCCAGCCACCGCTCACCAGTCTTTCTGTAGGTCACTTGAGGTCATCTTATGGTGGTTAAGTGACATTGGAATGGGGTGGGTGAGGTCAGTAGAGAGTGGTTTTGGCCCTCTGCCAGTCTGTAGCTGTGTTGTCCTGTGTGTTTGCTGCTTGACCTTGTTCTTATGAACCAGACGCTCACTGTATCTGCTAGTAAAGCTAGAACCCAACCTTCTGTTCCTCACTAAGAACCTGCTGTACATGTGGAGATGCTGATTTAAGAAGAAACTGGAGTGGTCTCTTATTTATTTCCAGAGCTGTATATATATGAGAAGATATGGCAGAAATATAATACTGTGGTACATCAAGAGTATATGTGCTATATCAGGATATGTACTGTTTCAGACTCTCATCAGTTGGAGCTGTTCAGTGTAAGCCTGTAGAGTCTTTAAGATCACCAACAACATCCATTTAGTTGGGTGTGTCTAAACTTTTGACTGGGGAGAGACTTGGGTTTGGTGTTAGTAATGATATATTAGGAAAGGCGTATGCTAGCTTAATGGAGCTTGTTCTTGTGTTGATTATTACTGCTTCTGTCATCAGCAAACAAACATAGATGGCAGGGACAATTATCGGACACCAGAAAATGTCATTAGAGGATCTTTATAATAGAGTTTGAGCTTTAAATAAAAGTAAGCAAATCTATAAGAGATCTTATCAACACGTTGAAATTAATTCACAGTTTTCTGGTCACTGTAAGCTCATCAGACAAAAAACAGGTCACCTGTGACTGAAACATACCTAATAGCGTGTAATACCTCCACAAGCACAAATAATAGCTGTGATTGGATTTGGCATGGACTGGACACGTTTCTGGATGTAGGCCACATCAATGTTCAGACACTTTTGCATCAAAGAATTGGTCAGTTGGTGCCAGATTTGGTGGATGCCTTCCCTGACACAATTCCGAGGAGAGTTTCCTGTAGACTGGGATTTTAGCCACTGCTGGTAGACCCGTATGACCGTACGCTTCCATACACCTGCAGATTCAGCTACTTCCTTCACACTATGGTCTTTGGCACGCCCAAATGCAATCACTCCTTTTAGCCAATCATTAACATCTGCTTTGGAGCCATTTTCCACACATGGAACGAGACATTCACTGCACTGTACCACCTCTTCTCCATCTATGAATCCCGTCACTCACACCCCGCAGGTATTTATAGCCCCATCATCCTCGTGCAGCGCAATCTGCAGGAGCCTGAAGTTACTACCACCTTGACTAATTTTTTGTTTTTGTTTTAGTGATGTATTGTATATTTTGTGTGTTGTTTTGGCAGGAAAAATGTTCTATTCTATTCTATTCTATTCTATTCTATTCTATTTAATGAAGAACCCTGTGCTGCGCTCGGAATGGTTCACTCATTAACCAACTCTATATAGTCTTTGCTATGTAGTTAACTGACTAGTGAACACTGCTTCATAAAGGCACTGGACATTTGTGTGATGCATTCATATTCTGTCACATGAACAAATCAAACATAACTGCCATAAGAACCGCTGAAACCTTTCGGTTAGTCTGATACTGCTGTAATTGGGATGTTTACTCGCCAAGCTAAACATAAATGATACAAAATGTGCAAGTATTCCATCTTTAAAGCCCAGGTAAAAACTTATCTTTACTCAAAATACTTTCATTTTCTTTTTTTGATTAATTGATTGTAAAGCATCCTTCGGTAAGTGAAAGGCGCTATACAAATGTAACTTCCAAACGCAGCTCCGGTGTTACAGTTACACAGATATCTAGAATCTGTTCTACATTCCTCTAGCTGGCTGTCTCAGTCTGACTCCCATCCTGTATGGTTTGGGTGTGAGCGTGATTCCATATACAGGAGTGAAGTCTGGTTCTCCTGCATCTTCAGGCCAGAAGAACTGGAACCGGCGCAGCAGGGTGACCAAGATGAGGAAGAGCTCCATGCGAGCCAGACCTTCACCAAGACACATACGAGGCCCTGCGCACATGTAAAACACACCATAGTGTGTAAGTTCATCAGGGGTTTGTTCTGCTGAACATGACTAAAGCCTAGTTCTAATGCAAAGTGCTGTATTTAAATAACGACAAGGACAACGTAATCTGTGCTGGAGAAAAGTGTGCTGTTTCTACACTTTTCAGATCCCTCACCAGCAGAAAAGGGCATGAAGGCCTCGGGCTTCTCAAACTCTCCCTGCTCATTCAGGAAGTTGGCTGGATTGAACTCATGAGGAAACTTCCACTGGCCTTCCTCACTCAGCACAGAGGAGAGGTTGGGGATGATGAAAGTGCCCTGGATCAGAGAGAAAGAGATTAGCATGAAAAGATTAGTATGTGGTTTAAATAATGAGATACAAAATGGTATGAAAGTAAAGCAGAAAGCTGGTGAAGTATCTGGGAAAACTGATGCAGGGAAGGAACCTTTGGGATGCTGTAGCCCATGAGTTCAGTATCTCTGGTCGCACAGTGGGGTACACTGAGGGGAATCGTCTTTGCAATACGCTGGGACTCGTGGATGACAGCCTGCATGTATGGCATCTTGTGCCTGTCCTCGAAAGATGCGTGAGCTTTACCCTCCAGAACCTCATCAATCTCCTGCTGACATCTCTCTAGAAAGACGAGACACAAGGCATATGGTCCCGTTACTGACTCGGCTAAATTGATCAGCTTGTGAATCAATGGATGGAGCAAATGGCCTAATAGGCTTACAATCTGTATTTTGGACTAATTTTAGGAAGTCTGCTCCTTGTCAAGCACGTATCAGCCTTCACAGTCTAATAATCTAGACTGCATGGAACCTGAAGTCTTGGAACGCACCAAGAATGAGTTGTTGGAGTCAAATTAAACTGTATATGTGTGAATGTAATGATGATATATGTAAGTGTTTACAGTATTAGAGTGAAAGAATAAGTTTATTAGGGACAACTGTACAACTGAAAGTAGGCCCTGGTGCCCTGTTGGCCCGCCTCTAGCCTAGATGCAAGATGAGATACGGTTGGGCATGGAGGCATACAGGTTCTGTATGGCATCCTACGGCTCATTTGCCCACAGATATTGCAGCTGGACCGGTAGAACCTGCACTCTCGTAGGTTGCCGAGGCAGGCATTAATGCCCGATTAGCGATAAATCTGGTGACTGAGCAGGCCAAGGAAGTGTTGCAATGTGGCGTGGAGAGCACCGTGGAGAGACAGCTGATCGCCGTCTCAATGGTTTGCTCGAAGGTCCGGTCTTGCTCCTACTTCACTTTCTTCTCCAGGACGCTGGTGACTTCAGTCTGTTTGACCCCAGCCGCTGTGGCCTTGAAGCTGCAGCAGTAGCCTGCTGGGTCGCACTTATACACCCAGGGTCCATACTCCTCATCAATACTGATCACAATCATACAACAGCGGAGTGGCCTCTGCAAGGTCAGCGATCCACCTACAAAGCATGTTTGGGAGCATTATCCTGCTAAAACAGCTGGAAACCCTGCAATGATGTGGCCTCAGGATGTCCTGCCCAAATTGCTGAGCTGTTAGTGTCCCTCGTATCACTACTAGGTGGGACCGACTGTCCTATGCGATAGTTCCCCAGGTCATCACACCAGCAGTTAGTTTTTGCTCCACATCAAAGGCAGGACTGAAGCGCTCACCACAAAGCCTCAATACTCAAACTCAACTGTTGTCGGATCCCAAACAGAACCTGGATTTGCAGATAAAGACTATACGGTTCCAGTCCATAGCAGTCCAGGTCTCTCATTCACGCCACCACTGCACAGGTGTATGGTGGCTGGATGACAATAGCAGGACACATAATGGCCGCTGCTTGACCAGAGATCCTTCCTCTAAGCACCTGGAAAAGGTCCAGGCAGAGACAGGTAGGTGTAATGAAGGTGCCACCTGTGTCTGGATGGTGGACAAGGAAACCATGGGAGCTGCTCGTGCTTGTCAGCGAATCAAACGATAACTTTAAGTAAACTTCAAGCTGCCTGTGTTTACTGATAGTCATCTAACACCTTATAGTAGATACACTGGATTGTTCATAATTCAGACCCTGAATGTCTGGTTGTGTTATGAGGTAGAGGAACGCTGTCAGGAGGGTGTTGGAGGTGGTATCTGTCCCAGCAGCATGAAGGTCAACGATGGATCTCACAAGTTGTTCTTCACTAAAGGAGGACCCATCGTTTCCTCGCTGTTGAACGGAAAACATCATCTGATGAGACGGCCTACACCAAAGTGTATACTGTGTAAGTAGATAAGGAACATCACCACAGAGGAAGTGTCAGGTCCACAGAACTGTTCTGCAGTACTCACGTACCTTATCAAGCTCATCCAGATAGCAGTCGACAAAGTTCTGAGGCTGTCCTGGGACTCTTTTTGGCTTGTGTTTGTTGACCATGTTTGTATCCATTTTTCTAATTGTCTCTAAATGCATGAAGGCCTTCTTAAAAGGAAGGGGCAGGGGTCTCACAAAGGGAAGAGTTTCATATATCTACAGGAAAGAAAGACATTCAAACCCATTTAAAACACATTTTCCCCAAATAGGCTCAGCATTATATCTATAGGTTATGTCCATTATAGCCGGTGCTTGAAGTACTCTCATTATCCACATTCTCCTGCTGCTGTGTTCAATAAAGGAGTATTCGTTCCAAGCTCTATGTCGTCTGAGTCTTTCTTACTGTATGCTGACACCACACTGGTGTCAGAAGTGGGTTATCCCGTGCACCTCTACCGCCCCCCACCCACCCCCCAAGCTAG
>CM067485.1:3902181-3928061 GCA_034552555.1 Semaprochilodus insignis
AGAAGTAGACTTGCGCTCATTTATATTGTTCAGAACTCTCACCAGCAGAAAAGGGCAGGAACCTACCACAAGCTCAACAGCATTAAACATTTTCCTATTTTCATGTAAGCTTGGCAATGATCTCTCGTGAAATGACTGTCATGGGATCTATTTATTTGACGTCAAATATATTCAATAATTCAAACTGAAATCCTACTACAGCGGTGTTAATACAAACAAAAAAGACATTCACCCACCATTGCCCACGGTCCATTGACAATCTTTGTTGATTCAGTGAAGCTTTTGACATATTTCTTAAGGTCTTCATCACCGTAATTGTACCGAATGCCAAATAAAACCAGATAGATGATGTTTGAGGCAGTATCATGGAACACAGTCTGAGGATTCATGATGCCTCCTACAAAGACACATGCATGGGAATTCATCTCAAATCTAATCCCACTTTTTTCTGTCTTATTTCTTAGCTGCTGTAATCAACTAGACAGAACACATTTCACACAACCCCAATTCCAAAAAAGTTTTTTTTAGAATGTTTTAAAATTTTAAAAGTATTTTTAAAATGTATTTTTGTGTAAATAAAGACAGAATGCAATGATTTGCATATCTCATAGACCCATATTTTATTCACAATAGAACATAGAACCCATATCAGATGTTAAAAGTGAGACATTTTATGAAAATTATTAACTCATTTAGAACTTGATTGCAGAAATGCATCTCAAAACAGTTGGGACAGGGCTGTGGGGACCATTGTGTAGCATCCTCTCTCTTTTAACAACAGTCTGTAATCATCTGGGAAGTGAGGAGAGCGATTGCTGGAGTTTTGGGAGAGGAATGTTGTCCCATACTCGTCTATTTCTAGCTGCTCAACAGTCCGGGGACTTCCTTGCCAGATTTTTTGTTTCATGATGCGCCAAATGTATTCTATTGGTAAATGGTCTGGACTGCAGGCAGGCCAGTTCAGCAACCAGAAGGCACTAATGCAACCCCATACCTTCAGAAAAGCAGGCTTTTGAACTTGCACTGATAATAAGCTGGAAGGTCCCTCTCCTCTTGAGTCCGCATGACACAGCGTCCGTGGTTTCCAAGAAGAATTTCAGGTTTGATTCATGTGACCACAGAACAGTTTTCCGTTTCGCCTCAGTCCATTTTAAATGAGCTTTGGCCCAGAGAAGAGGGTGGCGTTTCTGGATCGTGTTGACATATGGCTTCTTCTTTGCATGATACAGCTTTAACTTGCATTTATGGATTACATGGGAACTGTGTTCACAGACAATGATTTCTGATGGTGTTCCTGAGCCCATGCAGTGATTTCCAATACAGAATCTGGCCTGTTTTTAATGCAGTGCCACCTGAAGGCCCGAAGATCACAAGCATCAGATATTGATCGTCTGCCGTGTCCCTTGGGCACAGGGATTTCTCCAGATTCTCTTTGATGACATTATGTACTGTAGATGGTGGTATATCAAAGTCTTCGCAATTTTATGTTCAAGAAATTTTTTCCGAGATTGTTTCAGAATTCTGAGAGACTCTGCCTCTCTAAAATGCTCTTTTTTTGTACCAAGTCATGTGACTTGCAAATTGCTCCTCCCACTGTTTTGTATTAGTACCACCTACTTTTCCAGACTTTTGTTTCCCCTGTCCCAACTTTTGTAAGATGTGTTGCTGCCATCGAGTTCTAAATGAGTTAATAATTTTCATGAAATGGTAAAATGTCTCACTTTCAACATCTGATGTGTGTTCTATGTTGTACTGTGAATAAAATATAGGTCTATGAGATTTGCAAATCATTGCATTCTGTCTTCATTTACATTTATTTACATTTACACAGCATCCCAACTTTTTTCTTAATTGGGGTTATATTTCAAGTAGGAGAATTAGTGAAAGAGTGACATGATACCAGCACTTTTCTTCACGCGTGCAACTAGATGTTCTGTCTCTCCCAGAATCCTGTCCTCCATAGACTGCTTCCCCATGCCAAAGTTCCTCAGGGTCATGAGGGCAAAGCGCCGATGCTCCTTCCATGCAGGGCCATAGTCAAGAAATACGATACCTGTCACATTTTACACATACCAGAAATATATTTAATTACACAGAACATTCATGTTCCATAACCTCCATTAACCTTCATACATCAGTACAATGACCTTAGAGGAACGTTAATTAACCATAGACATTCCTCAGGCAGTTGTAATTGGTTATAGACTTCACCTTTGCCTTCTGTTAAATCGGTGATTAGGATGTTCTGTGGTCGTCCTGAAAAGTCTGCAGCCTTGTTCACCAGGGCTTCCTTTAAAGCCTTCAAACCAGTTAGAACCACAGCTGGTCGACTTCCAAAGTATAGACTGTAAACACTCCCGTAGCGCTCAGCCAACTATAGACACACAATACACCCAGGCATGTGTAGTAACGAAATACATGTAACAATGTTGCATAATCACGGTAAGGCAAAAAGGCCACCATTACAGTTACACTACCAAAGACTGTAATCAGGTACATAACAAAAACAGGGAAATCACGAGCAGAATTACATGCAAACATACAGTCCAAAAGTCTAAAACAGCCGGTGGAAATGCTTATGTTCCTTTTCAATTGTGCACAAATGAAATTATCAGCAAAATTTCAAATACGCAAATTTCATAGCATTTGGTATGTGTCCCCCTTCTGTTTAAAGGCACAATATATGATTTTAGTCCAATACACACCTTTTTTCAGATTCATCTCCTCAAAGTTTACTAGCTGACTGTTCTGTGTGCGTGCTGGAAAAAGAGTCTGTAAATGGGAAATAAACAAAGTGGCTGGGCAGAACCACACAACACTCTTTAAGCCAATTAGTAACAGGGGGTGTTTGGGCTCGCACCCAGGACAGGGGGAAGAGGAGGGGCTACGAGCTGAACTCCACACTCATTGTCAAGAACAGAGATGGCCGAGAAACAGCCAAAGAGGAGAAGATCCGACTAACTAAGCTTCAGAAAGAAGCTCTTAGATCAGACAAGGGAGAAGAGCCGTGTCAACATCAGTGAGACGTTCCAACAGTGTTGAGACCTCAAAGAGTTGCTGAGACTGAAGCTGGTTTCCTATATGCATTCGTATACTGCACCTTTAATGATGTAAGTGTGCACCTGAGCTCACTCATGGACTCCACAAGTTTGTGCAAAAGCCTCTGATGAGTAGAACAAAGCCCACCTGAGTCTGAACCCGAGCTTCATCTGGCCTCTTCCTGCAAAGGTCTTAACATGGTCAGTTTAACTTAGTCAGTTTGCTTCAGTCGGAGTTGTGACACAGATGTGGCCTCAGAATATCTCATTTCTGGACTCTTGGACTGTATGTATTTTGTCTTATGCGTTTTGGGAAGGGGCCAGGAGGAGAAAAGGGGTCATCGACAAATTACATTTCACACGGCACAAACTCCAAGCACAAACCTTATGAAAAATAGCCTTATTAGCAGATTGAACACATGTAGTACTCAGTCTCTATTCAGAATGTTTTTAGAATGACCTTGAGATGATTTTACCAGATTGGGAGATCATCTTTCAACTTTGGTACACAGTGCAGAAAATTAAATAATCAGAACTATATAATTTATACCTTTGTTAAAGTCATCTACTTTAACTTGCACTCACTGAGCGCTTTATTAAGTACACCTCCTTGCGTCTATATCATTGTATTCACTTTCCCCCACAGGACCCCCACAGATCAGGTATTATGTGGGTGGTGGATCATTCTCAGCACTGCAGTGACACTGACATGGTGGTGGTGTGTTAGTGTGTGTTGTGCAGGTGTGAGTGGATCAGACACCGCAGTGCCGCTGGAGACCTCAGTGTCACTGCTGGACTGAGAATAGTCCACCAACCAAAACTATCCAGCCAACAGCGTCCTGTGGGCAGTGTCCTGGGACCACTGATGAAGGACTGTGCAGCAGCAGATGAGATAACAGCTTTGACTTTACATCTACAAGGTGAACCAGCAAGGTAGGAGTGTCTGATCGAGAGGACAGTGAGTTTTATCTGTAGTTGTAAAGCTTTTTATGTACACCAAAAAGGTTTACCAGAGTTGTGAAATCTGTCATTGTCATGAAAAGCTTTGGATTAATGTGCATAAATAGCTTTTTTGGATTACGATAGAACATGATACTATACCCTCTCAAAGTCTTTCAGAGGATTGGTGATGTTCAGCTGAAACAGGTTCCCGAATATTGGCACAGGCCGGGGTCCAGGAGGGAAGTTCTTAGGCCTCTGGATCCTGATGAAGAGGAAGAGGAGGAAGATGAAAGCCCAAACCAGGACGAAGGAGCCCAGCATGGTGTCTGCTGTGGTTCTGCTCTCTGCTTGGCTTTACTCTGAAGGTTCGACCACCGGCTCCTCCAATAAATAGCCTTGTCAAATAGGAGGATCGTGTGTGAGAGCGGTTAAATCATTGACATGAGAGTGGCGGGTGTTTGTGGCAGCAGTTTGTCCCTGTTCACATGCACAGTCTTCAGAAAGATACATGAGAACAAGTCTTGCTCATTAGCGCCATTGCATATCCTTGCTGTCCAATGAAAAACATGTACCTCCATTTTTGTTGATTTTTACTTTTGTGCATCAGTTAAACACAGCAGCTGCGGTTTCACTCTGTTCAAATGTCGTAATGAATGGACCAACACAAATGGCCCAAAATTACTTGGAAAAGGCCTGCTTCCATGGATATGAGGATTTAGCACTCCATTTTTGAGATACTTGTTTGTCGACAGCGACAATGTGCATTTATTCTTTTTAGGTGTTTCCTCAGTGCAAATACTGAGAGGAGACTGTTATAATGAGCTTACTCTGATTTACATAGACCAGACAAGTGTTAAAAGCACATCTAGGGAGGCCACACGTCCGGTTTTAGGCCAGACAGTCCGTTTTTTCTCCCAACTCGCAATACCTGGACGGACGCCTATTAGTCCTCTTTTCGGGATGAACTATTTAAAATGTTCCCTCACAAACAATATTATGTGTGCTATTGGCTCACCTCCGTGTCAAAAGACATGCTTTGCATTTCATTGGTTTACCAAGGTCATCATGACTCACATACCGGCTAACCGCAGGTCAGCCCTCTAAATGCTAGTCAATTAGTAAGCTCCCGTCTGACTCACGAATGTCATCCATTCCACACAATCAGGCGAATAGAGCAATCATTTAAGTATTATATAATTTAGGCTATGATTTGAATTCTGTTCTAGCATCGTGGCTTCTGTAAGCAGGTGTGGTATGAAGGACAGCAATGTCAGGCCACACTTTGTTGTACTGCATGAAGCTAAGAGGCTATACACACAAGTCAAGTCAAGTCAAGTCAAGTACACAGTGAGATGAAATTACATTTTTTCCAGGACAAGGGTGCCACATGGATCAAAACGAGAACAAAAAACAATACAGTACAGACAAAAACAATACAGTCAATACAGTACAGGACAGACTGCAGAAAGTCCAACGTGCAAGACAGTTCAATAAATACAATAAATATGACTCAATTCTGAGTAGAGGTAATGAGTCTAAGGTGCATAGATATTTAACAGGTAGGTATTGGTTAATAAAGGTGCATAAAAAGGTGCATAGAAATTTAACATGCTGTGACGTTATATGCAGACAGCATACAACACGCATGAAACATGAAACACAGCACTGAGGTAGTAAAGGAATGTATAAATAAGGTAAATATGATGCAGACAGATTTAAAATGCTATGGGTCGTGGGGGTGGGGGGGTTTGTTCAGTCTCTGGTGTTTAAAAGTCTGACTGCATGTGGGACAAAGCTATTGCAGAACCGCGCAGTGACAGCACGGATGCTCCTGTACCTTCTGCCAGACGGCATCCTGTGTGAGGGATGAGTGGGGTCCTTCACAATGCTGATGGCCTTACGGGTGCAGCGTGTGGTGTGAATGTCTGTGACAGAGAGGAAAGAGACCCCTATGATCTTCTCAGCCGTCCACACATTCATACAGTTCAGCCCATCATGCAATGTTTCACACCAGAAAGTCAAAATAAATACCACATTATAACAGTTGTCTTGTGCTGAAATGATGCCTTATTTTTTGTTCCAACATTTATTATTAATATTCCACATAATCCCATGCTTTCTAAATCATAAATAACTCACTGTCTCATACTGCCCCCTCCTGGGTCTGCACGGTATTGCATATGGCTAGTGCCATTGATCCGTGTTTCTCAACACTGGTCCTGACAGCACCCTGCCCTGCACATCTTACTGGGTATCCTTCTTTAACACGCCCCCTGCAACTCTGAAAGGACTTGTTAATGAACTGATAAGTTGGACCAGGTGTGTTGGGAGCAGCAGGGAAAGAACTAAAACGTGCAGGGCAGGGGGCCTCCAGGACCAGGGTTAAGAAACACTGCCATTGACCACTCAAGTCATGCGGTCATTTTGTACTGGGCGCCATGTTGTTATGCCCATATTTGGCCCTCCAGGTCTAAGCTGGATTTTCAAAGGCAAATATGAATGGGGTTTTCAACACACATGTTCGGAACCCGATACGTTTTGTTCTGTGTACATTTCTCTCCTGTATATCGCTGGATCCTCAAAATTACAAGGTCTTTAAAGAGCAAAGATATGAATACTGCTAATGCAGATGTAGTAGCTAATGCCACAGCAAACTGAATTGATGTCAGCCATGCAACCAGCACGCTTTGCCAGTGTGTGGTAGTGAATACCCATTTACAGAATGAGGGCACATAAACAGAAGTACAGAAAAGAAACAGGTTGCCTGTTAAGTAATGTAGGTTATGATGCAGTAATCGGTTCTTCATCTGATCCTCACTGAAACACCACAAATCTTTCCCTTCTGTTCATAGCTCGCTTTGACCAGCTCTACAAGCTCCGGCTCTCAGGCTAATTCGGGACAGACCCAGCTTTATAATCACTACTGACCCCTGATGAACTGATTTAGACCATCAAAACCTGCATTTTATTCTTTTAACGCTGGAAACATTTACTCATAAGGATAGTCTCCATAAGTCAACTACGAGGTTCTGTACATTAACATGTTGCACACAGTCCAATATCCTGTATTCATGCGTTTTGATATTTGCATTTATGGCATTGAGCTGACGCTTTTATCCAGAGTGACTTACAAGGTTCTTTGTATTACAGGTAGGCCAGGAAGTGTACTGTCAGGAATCTTGCCTAAGCACTCTTATTGGTGTAGCACAGCATTCGTTACCTAGACTGGGGTTGAACCCCGCTCTCCCACATGGGGTGGAAGCTCCTGGTGGGTAGTGGTGTTATCCGCTGAGCCACACCAACCACATGATATATGCAACATTTTCATAGCGTACACATTTACAAAGAACAAAATCACTACACAAATATGCCTCTACATTCCTCTAGCTGGCTGTCTCAGTCTGACTCCCATCCTGTACGGCCTGGGCGTGAGGGTGAATCCATATACTGGAGTGAAGTCTGGTTCTCCTGCATCTTCAGGCCAGAAGAACTGGAACCGGTGCAGCAGGGTGACCAGGATGAGGAACAGCTCCATGAGAGCCAGACCTTCACCAAGACGCATACGAGGTCCTGTGCATATGTAAAAGATGCATCAGTGTGGTTTATAAGCGATTTAGTCTCTACTTTAATTAAATAGGTTACATTCAAATGATTCATTGAAAATTACAACACATAGCCACACTGTGAGTGGTTCTGCATACTGTCCTGATCTCTCACCAGCAGAAAAGGGAATGAAGGTCTCAGCCTTCTCGAACTCTCCCTGCTCATTCAGGAAGTTGGCTGGATTGAACTCATGAGGAAACTTCCTCACTCAGCACAGTGGAGAGGTTGGGGATGATGAAAGTGCCCTGGATCAGAGAGAAAGATGAAGACACAGATTAGCATGTGGTTTAAATGATGAGATACAAAATGGTATGAAAGTAAAGCAGAAAGTCTGTGAAGTATCTGGGAAAACTGAAGCAGGGAAGGAACCTTTGGGATGCTGGAGCCCATGAGTTCAGTATCTCTGCTGGCACAGTGGGGTAAAACAAGGGGGACCGTTTTAGCAATACGCTGGGACTCGTGGATCACAGCCTGCATGTACGGCATCTTGTGCCTGTTTTTGAAAGATGCGTGAGCTTTACCCTCCAGAACCTCATCAATCTCCTGCTGACATCTCTCTAGAAAGACGAGACACAAGGAATATTGTACTGTTACTGACTCGGCTAAATTGATCAGCTTGTGAATCAATGGATGGAGCAAATGGCATGATGGGCCTAAAACCTGTATTTTGGACTAATTTGGACTAATGTGTGTACTGCATGTGTAAGTAGATAAGGAACATCACCACAGAGGAAGTGCCATGTTCACAGAACTGTTCTGCACTAGTACCTTATCAAGCTCAGCCAGATAGAGGTCGACAAAGTTCTGAGGCTGTCCTGGGACTCTTTTTGTCTTTGGTTACAGTAGCTCACAGTGCACAGAGCAAGACAACATTGCACACAGTACAAAACACACACACACACACACACACGCACACACACACACACACACACAATATCTTACATACTTGTAAACCTTACATTATATGAGTTGTATATGTACATTACAGTGCTGAGTGCAGCAGTCCAGATGCAGAGGCAGATTAAGGCCTATAAAGTGCAGTACAAGCATGCTGATAGTATGGATTCAGAGTTCATTAGGTCAATACAAAATACATTATGCCTATATATTATGTCCATTATAGCCAATGTAAAAAGTGCTGGTACTCTCATTATCCACATGTTGTTGAGTTGAGCAATTTATTACATTATGAATTTCTATAATGAATAAAGGATACTAGAAGATATTGCTAATGTTCACAGCATATGTTGTCTGCCTTGTGTTAATCAGTAGAACAATGATTATTATGAACAAATTTATTTTTAATTAGAAGGCCATCAAGATTGTTTATTTATTTGTTTGTATGTGTAGAATGATAAACATAAGATAAACCCAGCATAATCGAGATTTTGTGAATTATAGAATTTTTCATCAGAGCTATCTGTTTACAGTCATGCTGTTTGGGACCGATACATTGAACACACAGCGTTGGGTTTCAGTGAATGCACACGCCTGAGGATTTGGGAAAGGGATCCATGAATTTGAGGGGGAACTGAAACGGACACACCACCAACAGTGACCCTCTCCGGGAGGCGTGGCTGCACACAAGGCACCCTGGGAAGCGCCAGACTCGCAGTAAGAGAGACTTGTACTGTTCAAGGAGAGATGCAAGTGACCTGCTTCTTATCTCGGCCGTTTAGACACGCTCTCCTGCTGCTGTGTTCAATAACAGAGCTTTGATTTGAAGCGCCATGTTTCCTGAGCCTTCTTACTGTATGCCAACACCACATTGGTGTCAGAGGGCGGGCTAGAAGGAAATGGCGCTACCATGAGCTATAAGTAGACTTTGTGTGATTTTTTTGGTGCTCTTTTACACCGTTCAGAACTCTCACCAGCAGAAAAGGGCAGGAACATAGATAACTCTCTGTAGGTAACGTACAGCCTTCTGACTCTTCTAAACAATCATCGTTTGGGACATCCACAAGGACATGACATGTAGCGAGGGTGGTTAGAACGCCTAAGCATGACATCAACCAACTCTGATTGGTTGAGGACCTGGAGTCATGGGTTTATCTGGAAGCTCCAGGACAGAGTGGTGTTGGACAGGTTTAGGGCAGAAAAGGCTGGGTGTCACATACCGCCCCCTTCAGTGCCTGTGCGGTACTGTACATGGCTTCTTTTTCAATTCAGTTCAATTCAATTCAACTTTATTGTCATTATACCAATACACAGTTGTACAGTATAACGAGACACAACCAGGCTCCTTCTCCAGTGCAGTATAAGAATATATGTATATATATAAATAGTGTAGTGCGAAGACGAATGTGCATAAACAGTACAGTATGACATGTGCAAACAGTACAGTACGTGTACAGGACTTGTGCAAAGTGTAAGAGCAGTATCAGTTAAGTGTGTGGTTGTAAACAGTATAGACATATAAAGTGTACAGTGCAGATAGGAGAAGCAGCTTAATGTTCAGGTAAACAGCTAAATTGCTTAGTACAGATGTTCAGTATAGATAAATAAATATAGATAAATAAATACACAGCTGGCATGTTCAAGTATACAGGTTAAAGTTAAAGTGCAGTGCAAACAGTCCTGTGATGGTAATGGAGCACAGTGTGTGCTGGAGTGATCCCGGCTAGAAATCAGTAAGTCTTTTCCCGCTTCACCCTGACTCCACCCACTCTCACAAACCTGGAGCTGATCAAGAATTCATCAGGACTCCCATGTATACCCCAATGTTTGCTCCGTCTCTTAGCAAAGTCTTTGTGTTACTACCCAGGGTTCCAAGCCGTGTTGCTTTGTGTTTGTTGTTTCCTCGGTACTGGCCTCTGCTCTGGTATCTTGGTTCTGTGATTATGGATTCATCTCTGTTGATGCCTGCCGGCGTTTTGACCCCTGCCTGTTCTCAATATGATTCTTGGACAACCTGTAACAAAACCACTCTGCACTTACAAGCTGCCTCAACCTCCTTGTTACACTGGGAGAGTTTCAAGACGCCATTTCCGGGAAGGGCTATAACCTAGGCATGATGGTAAGGGCAAAAACAAAACGTCTTCAGGGGTTGATCAATCTGGGCAGGTCAGTTTAACACCAGGACTCTTACTGTTGCTATCCGGGGTCGAAGAGGATGGGTTCGCCTTCTGAGTCTTGGTTCCTCTGCCCTGGGGGAGTTTCTCCTTGCCACTGTTGCCCCTGTCTTGCTCACTTGGACCTGGATTTTCTGTAAAGCTGCTGTGTGACAACATCTGTTGTGAAAAGTGCTATATAAATAAATTTGACTTGACTACTACAGAGCTACAGGCATTCAGGACTAGACCACATTGAAGTCACAAAGCGGTAAAAGTGAACAGCAAACAGACCAAATAAACCTCAAACCCACAGATGCTATTGGCTGAGTTACAAACCTGGGGGCAGGTGCTGCTCATTAGTGCTATTGCCTTATTGCACATTGTCACTGTCTAATGAAAACCATGTCATCTTCATGTTTGTTGATTTTTACTTTTGTGCATTATTTGAACACAGCAGCTGCTGTTTACACTGTGTAAACATTTCACGATNATTGCACATTGTCACTGTCTAATGAAAACCATGTCATCTTCATGTTTGTTGATTTTTACTTTTGTGCATTATTTGAACACAGCAGCTGCTGTTTACACTGTGTAAACATTTCACGATGAATGCACCAACAGAAGTGGCCCAAAACTGCTTGGGGGGAAAAATGTCTGGTTCCATTGGCCTACATTAAAACTACATGAGGTTTTTGCCCTTTCCTGTAAAGTTGCCACTTTGGAGATGCTTGTTTTTCTTTGGACACTGACGATAAGCATTTATAGGTGTTTCCTCAGTGCAAAATACTGAGAGGATGCTGTTATAATGAGCTTACTCTGATTTACATAGACCAGACAAGTGTTAAAAGCTCATCTTAATACTCCTTCCCTCTTGAGTCGCTGCTTTACTGAAGCTCGCTTCTCTATTTCTGTGCACTGTTGCTTCTGTAAGCAGACGTGGTATGAGCGGCAGCAGTGTCAGGCCACGCTGACACACTGTTGTACTGCATGTAGCCAAGAGGTTATGATCACAGTCATACAGTTCAGTTTCCTTGTTGTCTTGTACTAAAACAATAACACTACTTAACAAGATTCTTGTCCCCAGCTTATATGTGTTATATTCTAATTTCTTATGTTTAAAACATTAATAAAAACAGCTATATTAATCACACACTTCATTTCTGTGGGCGGGACAATAAAACGAGACCATTAGATTTAAAGATATTAACACAGTGCATGAAATATATACTGTATCTTGGTAGAACATCAAAATAATTATGAACCTCTGGAGAGTTCTCAGAAGCAGTTCCAGAAGCGACCTGAAGTCTCAGAACTGAATGTATCGCAAGCATTTGGGAAAATAGAGGACCTTTCAAGGCATCATTGACACAAAAACAAAGTCTGTGGGGACCAGTAGCCACTTTCTGTACATCTCAGGCCTGAGGAATTAATACAACACACTTAGTACCAGAGAACAAGAGGAAAATATACTTTGTAATTTAGTGTTATTTATTATAAACATTTCCAAATAATCACATGCTGTCTCAATGATTAATAACCCACTGTCTCATACTGCCCCCTCCTGGGTCTGTGCGGTACTGCACATGTGCCACAGTGCCACAGATCACTCAAGTCTGGTGGTCATTTTGTGCTGGACGCCATGTTGTTTTGCCCAAATTGGGCACTCTAGGTCTAAGCTGGATTTTCCAGATGTCCAGAACCTGATACGTTTTGTTCTGTGTGCAGTTTTCTCCTGAATATGGCTGGATCCTCAGTATTACAAGGTCCTTAAATAGTTGAAATATGCATATTGCTACATATGAGCTAATGCTACTGTGCACTGAATTGACGTTGTTAGACTGACAACCCAATGTGCAAACCAGCACGCTTTGCCAGTGTGTGGTAGTGGATTCCCAGATACAGAATGAGGGCACATAAACAGAAGTACAGAAAAGAAACAGGTTGCCTGTTAAGTAATGTAGGTTATGATGCAGTAATCGGTTCTTCATCTGATCCTCACTGAAACACCACAGATCCTTCCCTTCTGTTCATAGCTCGCTTTGACCAGCTCTACAGGCCCCTGGTCTCAGGCTAATTCAGGACAGACCCATCTTAATAATCACTACTGACCCCCTGATTAGCTGATTTAGACCATCTAAACACCCTAATTATTCTTTTAATGCTGGAAATATTGTCTTATAAGGACATTCTCCAGTATTCTCCAGCTTTCTCCATAAGTCATACGTCTACTATGAGGTTCTGTACATTAACATTTTTTGTCATATTGCATGATGATTATGTTTGTTGCAAGAAATAAATCACTACACATGTGTATGCGTCATCATGTTCTAGCTGGCTATCTCAGTCTGACTCCCATCCTGTATGGCCTGGGTGTGATGGTGACTCCAAATACTGGAGTGAAGTCTGGTTCTCCTGCATCTTCAGGCCAGAAGAACTGGAACCGGCGCAGCAGGGTGACCAAGAAGAAGAAGAGCTCCATGCGAGCCAGACCTTCACCAAGACACGTACGAGGCCCTGCGTACACATGTAAAAGATGCATCAATGTGGTTTATCAGTGATTCAAATGATTTAGTGAAGATTACATTACATAGCAAACTGTGAATGGTTCTGGATAGTGTCCTGATCTCTCACCAGCAGAAAAGGGCATGAAGGCTTCGGGCTTCTTGAACTGTCCCTGCTCATTCAGGAAGTTAGCTGGGTTGAAGTCATGAGGAAACTTCCATTGGCCTTCCTCACTCAGCACTGAGGAGAGGTTCGGGATGATAATAGTATCCTGGATCAGAGCAAAAGCCATCAGCATGTGTCTCTAATACGTAAGAGAAATGCTTGAAAACGGATTGAACACCTTTGGGATCCTGTAGCCCATCAGTTCAGTATCTCGGCTGGTGCAGTGGAACACACTCAGAGGGACAGTGTTGGCGATACGCTGACACTCGTGGATCATAGCCTGCGTGTACGGCATGTTGAGTCTGTCCTCATAAGATGCATGAGCTTTTCCTTCCAGAACCTCATCAATCTCCTGCTGGCACCTCTCTGTAAGAGCATTAGCCAGAGTGTATGTGTATGTGTGTATATATGTATATACAGTCAACATCAAAAGAATAGTTGCACAAATAGTTACACCCAGAAGGAATCAACCGACAGGAATGAAACTTGGTGGGAAGGTCTGACATTATGAAACATGCGAATGATTCAAGTTTGACGCTCGGCCACGAATGTGACGTAGGCAAGAACCAGCCTCATCACTGAACCTAACTGACTCAACAGCTAAGATTGTGGACATTCAGCAAGCTGTGATGCCCTCCATGAGCATCCTGTTAGTGCCAGCACTATCTACAGACGACTGCACGGCGCACGACTACATGCATGTAGACCGTTACAACGACTGTCCTTAACACCACGTCAGCGTCACCAAAGACTGTAATGGAGTGACTCAGAATGGCAGCGGGCCATCTTCAGTGACGAGTCCCGCTTTTGTCTTGGTGGAGACGACCAGTGAACCCATGTGTGGAGGCACCGTGGTCAGCACCAAGATGAACGGTTTGTTGTCACGTGTCGCGCGTCCAGAAGGCCTGGTGTCACTCCACTTCCACCCCTATTGCACAATCTGCAGGAACTGTGTGAGAATATTCAAGCTGCATGGGATGGATTATCACAGGACACCATTAGGAAACCTCTGCAACTCCATGCTGAGACGTCTGGCATGTTGGGTTAGCAAACATGGTGGCCCGACGCCATACTGAGAGACACTACTTCTGTATGTGCAGCTCAATAAATATTGATCATATCAGTCTAAATTTATCATAATTTATTGTTCCTGGTAATCTTTATCTTCCTTCCCAATAGCATTACAATCTGACACCTTCTGGGTGCAACTATTCTTTTCATGATGAGTGTATATGATTATCTTGTACTTGATCTACTGCACTATGCTTATTTGTTGTAATGATATATACCTGTATATACTGTAGAACTATGTTGCATACAACTAGATCTATCTACATCTACCTAGAAGCAAGATACTGAAGGCATCTTTACTGTCTGCTAGATCTACCTTCAAAAGCTAAAACCTGGGTATTCAGTTGATACCTTGAATGTCTGGATGCGTCATGAGGTAGAGGAACGCTGTTAAAAGGGTGTTGGAGGTGGTATCTACTCCAGCTAGATGCAGATCCATGATGTAGCTCACAAGTTGTCTCTCATTGAGGGAAGACGCGTCATCTCCTCTCTGTTTTAAATATGACATGATAAGATCTGGTTCATATAGATTCATACCTGAAAACGAATACCTGAAATGGTAGAAGTGCTATGATCAAATGAGCTCTTTCAACACACCTTATCAAGCTCATCCAGATAGCAGTCAGCAAAGTCTCGTGGCTCTCCTGGGACTCTTGATGTCTTGTGTTTGCTGAGCATGTCGGCTACCATTTTCTCAATCATATAAAAATTTTCGAAGGCCTTCTTAAAGGGGAGGGGCAGAGACCTCAGCACGGGAAGTGTATCATAGATCTGCGAGAAAATGGGAGACATAGTCTTCATAGAAATGCACTCTTTCCAGGGTTCTTTAGTGAAGACAATGGTCCTATGAAGCCTTTACATCCTTCCATCTTTCCATATTCTGAATAAGTGTGACCTAAAACATAATCAGATTTTCCTAAAAGTAGATAAGGAGAACCCAATTAAAGAAATGAGACAACAGTTGTCATACTTGGTCATTTATGTACTGAGGATTATGATCCAATATTTCATGTCTGTGGGTGCCAAAAGCATGTGACCTTTGCTCTCAGTATCTGGCATAACCTTCTTGTGCAGCAATAACCGCAACTTAACGTTTCCGGTAACTATTGATCCGTCCGGCACATTAGCTTGAAGGGATTTTAGCCCGTTCCTCCGTACAGAACAGCTTCAACTCTGAGATGTTGGCGAGTTTCTCCCATGAACTTCAGCATGCTTCAGGTCCTTCCACAACATTTCTATTGGACTTTGACTCGGTCATTCCAAAACATTAACTGTATTCGTCTTTATCCATTCTTTGGCAGAACAACTTCTGTGCTTAGGGTCGTTGTCTTGCTTCCTGGCCCACATTCTCCCCAGATTCAGTTCACGAGCATAACTGACATTTCCCTTTAGAATTTGCTTGTATAATTCAGAATTCATTGTTCCATCATTGATGGCAGACTATCCTGACCCAGTTGCAGCAAAACAGGCCCAAATCACGATACTACCACCACCATGTTTCACAGAGGGGTTAAGGTTCTTATGCCGGAATGCTGTGATGTTCCTTTCTCCAGACATAATGCTTCTTATTTAGACCAAAAAGTTATTACTATTACTATTACTTCCATAAACCACTTTACCAATAGCCTTCTGACTTGTCCATGTAAAGCTGCAGATGAGCAATGGTTTCTCCTTACAACCCCGCCATGCACACCATTGTTGTTCAGTGTTCTCCTGATGGTGGACTTATGAACATTATTAGCCACTGTAAGAAAGAGGCCAAGAGTTAACCTCGGTTCTTTTGTGATCTCGTGGACTCTTACACACCTTGCTCTTGATCTTTGTTGGTTCAACCCTTCCTGTGGAGGGAAACAATGGTCTTGAATTTCCTCCATTTGTACACAATCTGTCTGTCTGTAGATTGGCGGAGTCTGAAGTCCAAGATCGTTGTGTAACCCTTAAATAACTAGTTTTATGGAGTCCTCAGAAATGTCCTTTGTTTGTTTGTGGAACATATACTTCCATAAAAATGTGTGTTATGAAGAAGCGTGTTTGGACAGCTTGGCTTGTAACAATAGAAGAACCCTTTTTGGTGCTGAAAAAGGTTCTACATAGACCCATATACACATTCTCCATCGGTCTGAATAACCATTTCACCATGCGAAGAACCAATCGTTCAACTGGTTCTTTGAGTATTTATGGTTCTATATAAAAACCATTGTCTTTACTGAAGAACCCTTGAAGAACCATCATTTTTTAAGAGTGTACATAAACATTTCCATAATTATAGAAGATGTTTTGACTGCCAAATGTCTACAACATGCCATTATAGTACATTTATCAGTTTTGCAAAGACCTTCCATCATTGAGTATTAGCTCAAACCTTCACTTTGTTGAAACTTTGAAGTTCTAATGCAAAATCTACAACATCTATGTGTATGTAATGATATGAAGACTCACCATTGCCCAGGGTCCATTGGCAATCTTTGTATTTTCAGTGAAGCACTGAATGTATTTTTTAAGGTTGTCGTCCTCATAGTCAAAGCGAGTGCCAAATAAAACCAGGTAGATGATATTTGATGCAGCTTCATGGAACATGGTCTGAGGATTGATGACGCCTCCTGTAGTATGTGTTCAGACACACAATGAATGTTCCTCCTAAATGTGTCTCTATGAAACATGATGATGCCAAATGCATGTTCATTTATGAGCTATTAAGAAGGAGTAAAATGACTAAAATGCAATTACCAGCGCTTTTCTCCAGGCGAGCAACAAGATGTTCAATCTCCCCCAGAATCCTCTCCTCCATAGACTGCTTCCCCATGCCGAAGTTCCTCAGGGTCATGAGGGCGAAGCGTCGATGTTCCTTCCATCGAAGACCATAGTCAGCTAAGATGACTCCTGTTACATTGTACTCAGATTAGAAAGTCCACATTGCTCTATTGGTATATGTAAACAATAACCTTAATAATGCAAACTACAGAACCGCAGTCTGCAAAGTAGTTACAGTAGTCTGGGTTCAAATTTATCACTAGGACAGATTTATGACTGACCTCTCCCTTTGGTTACATCGCTGACCAGAATGTTTTGCGGGCGCCCTGAAAAGTCAGCAGAATTGGTCACCAGGGCTTCCTTTATAGCCTTCAATCCAGTTAGTACCACCGCTGGTCTTCCACCAAAGTACAGGCTGTAGATGTTCCCATAGCGCTTAGCCAACTGAACACATACAGTACACCAAGAACAACAGTATACAGTCAATCAAGAGCAGATCTAATCCAGAGTTCTGCAGATCTTCCAAACTTTTTACGAAGTCTTAAAATAGATATTCAAAAATGTAATTTCCCAAAAAGGTCTAGCTAGTAAGACTAGCTAGTAGCCACAAAACGTGTACCAAGAAGAGGTGCAGCGTAATGGTGAATAATAATTAAAGCTATATATTATTTAATGTTGTATTTAATAAAATATAGTATAAAATTACATATTATGTCTTAGTGTAAAATTAATGATAATGAATGTCCAGTTAAGTAAAACCTTAATCTGGTCTCAGTCTCAGACACTCCTGGTCTCAGTCTTTACTCTGACTCAGCTTATTAAGGTCTTGGTCTTGACTCGGATCTAGTGGTTCTCACTACAACACTACCTGTGGTCTAAACCAATTCCTGACTGGGCCAGAGGGCGGCGGTGTGTGTATGTTGTTATGCGGTATTGGCAAAAAGCTAAAAGCACAAGGAGGAGCTCCTGAGTGGCACACTCGGTTAAAGGTTTGCTTTGTCATTGGGATACTGCAAAACCTTGCAATGCCTTGACCCCTCACCTCCACCTTAAGTGGAGAAAACGTCCATGCTGCCCTTTCTCTGTCCTGCAGTGAGCTGCTTTCTTCCTGATAGTTTCATTGTATATCTAGACCTTCATTAAGAGAATGTGATACTGTACTTTCTCAAAGTCTTTCAGAGGATTGGTGATGTTTAGCTGAAACAGGTTCCCGAATAGCTTCTAGCATGTATATATATACCCAGTTAAACAGAGAAATGTACAGGAGAGACACTGGAGGACACAACTCTACTTAACTGAATAGTCTTTTTCGGTGTGCCTGACATTGTTAGACATGCGAATGATTCAAGTTTCAAGTTTCACGCTCGGCCGTGACTGCACATGCAGTTTGGTGGCTGTAGGTTAAAGGACACAGTAAGGTTTGTGTGGGGCAGAAAACGAATGGGACTCAATGTGGGGGAAAGAGGGAAGGAAAAAAAAAGACAAACAGACGAGTGCGGGCCAAATCAACTTTGAATTTGGGCTTGGGGATCTGTTTTTAGATGAGGTATCAGAAACGATGTCTCCGGGTTAAGCAGAAGTACAGTAGATGAGCATGCACTTTTCCATATATTCTTAATGGGAAATAATTCTGGAAAAATCTGTTGCTATGCAGAAACTGTGCATCCGATTAAACAGCTGCATACAAGCAAACTATTCCTGATCACACTGAACAATTTGGAGATGGAATGGGGTTGAAATCTTTGAAAGCTGTAGGACTAGCTAGCGGCCAAAAAACGTGTACCAAGAAGAGGCGCAACGTAATGATGAATAATAATTAAAGCTATATATTATTTAATGTTGTATTTAATAAAATATAGTATCAAATTAGATATTATGTCTTAGTGTAAAATTAATGATAATGAACGTCCAATTGAGAATTGGAAACGAATGTGACTCAATGTGGGGAAAAGAGGGAAGGAAAAAAAAAGACAAACAGACGAGTGCGGGTCAAATCAACTTTGAATTCGGGCTTGGGGATCTGTTTTTAGATGAGGTATCAGAAACGATGTCTCCGGGTTAAGCAGAAGTACAGTAGATGAGCATGCACTTTGCCATCCCGTGTGTGTGTGTGTGTTGTTATGCGGTATTGGCAAAAAGCTAAAAGCACAAGGAGGCGCTTCTGAGTGGCACACTCGGTTAAAGGTTTGCTTTGTCATCGGGATACTGCAATGCCTTGACCCCTCACCTCCACCTTAAGTTGAGAAAACGTCAATGCTGCCCTTTCTCTGTCCTGCAGTGAGCTGCTTTCTTCCTGACAGTTTCATTGTATATCTAGACCTTCATTAAGAGAACATGGTACTGTACCTTCTCAAAGTCTTTCAGAGGATTGGTGATGTTCAGCTGAAACAGGTTCCCGAATATGGGCACAGGCCGGGGTCCAGGAGGGAAGTTCTTGGGCCTCTGGATCCTGATGAAGAGGAAGAGGAGGCAGATGAAAACCCAAACCAGGACCAAGGAGCCCAGCATGTTGCACCGCTGTCGTACTGCTCTTCACAGTGCACACCTTTACCAACCTTTGGCTTATTAAGCCCTCCAACCAAACACGCCTCTTAGAGATTGTTTGTACTGTGCTTGAATCATTAACAGGGTTACAGAACAGTCCAGTAATCCGGAAGAAAACTGTAAAAAAGTGTTGGCTTAGTTTAGTCTGGAATCTTTAGTCTTCTTCAGCTGCTTCAGCTTCTAGCATGTATATATACCCAGTTAAACAGAGAAATGTACAAGAGAGACACTGGAGGACACAACTCTACCTGACTGAATAGCCTTTTTTTGGTGTGCCTGACATTGTTAGACATGCGAATGATTCAAGTTTCAAGTTTCACGCTCGGCCGTGCATGTGGACTAAGCAAGGACGGGCCTTATCACTGTACCCGACTGACCCAACAGCCATGATTGCAGACATTCAGTAAGCAGTGATGCCCTCCATCGGTCAGCCAGCACCACTGGCAGCACTAGATGCACACAGACCGTTACGGTGACTGCCCTTAACACCACGTCAGCATCACCAAAGACTGCAATGGTGTCGTGCCAGACTGTCATGGAGTGACTCGGAATGGCAGCAGGTCATCTTCAGAGTCCCGCTTTTGACTCGGTGAAGACGACCAACGAATCCACGTGTGGGGGCACCGTGGTCAGCACTTCGCCAGATCTCTCCCTGATTGAAAATGTGTGGGATGCTACTACCACTCCTGCAACCCTACCGCACCATCTGCAGGAACTGTGTGAGAATATTCAAGCTGCATGGGATGGATTATCACAGGACACCATTAGGAACCTCTACAACTCCATGCCGAGGCATCTGGCATGTTGCATTCGCAAACATGGGGGCCCGACACCATACTGAGAGTCACTACTTCTGTATGTGTAGCTCAATAAATATTGATCATATCAGTCTAAATTTATCATCATTTATTGTTCCTGGTACCCTTTATCTTCCTTCCCATATACATTTACATTTACATTTAAGGCATTTAGCAGACGCTCTTATCCAGAGCGACTTACAACCGTGCTTAGTGTTCCGTCGGATAATGTTTCCCAGCTAGTGTAAGTAGGTTAGGAGTCTAAAACTCACCCTGAGCTCAGACACTGTCCGAACAAGGGCCAGTGCTGCTACCTAGAGAAAACAATGCACAGACATATATAAGCGTAAGTACACTACCTGGCAACCCAACCCAGCACTCATACCTACAGAGAAGAAAGGTACTTGAAGCTCGAAGGGCTCGAGGTACAGATCGACTCTTAACCATTGGCAGGGGCTGGTCCGTTCTTGGCTTTGTAGACGAGCGTCAGAGTTTTAAATCTGATGCGGGCAGCAACAGGAAGCCAGTGAAGGGAGCGCAGCAGTGGAGTCACGTGGGTGAAATTAGGAAGATTGAAGATGAGTCGAGCTGCTGCATTATGGACCAGTTGCAAGGGCCTGATGGCCCGTAGAGGAAGACCAGCCAGGAGCGAGTTGCAGTAGTCTAGCCTTGAAATGGCCAGAGACTGGACAAGCAGCAGGGTGGCCTCCTGAGAGAGGAAGGGTCGTATCCTCCGGATGTTGTAGAGGAGGAATCTGCATGACCGAGTCAGGTTCGCAAATTATATGTATGTATGTATGTGTGTGTGTATATATATATATATAGAGAGAGAGAGAGAGAGAGAGAGAGAGACTGGGAATCTAATAGTATGTGTAATGTTCTGATTTATTAGCTCTTTATAACATTAGCATGAATGGGTGGGGCTCAACTGATGCAACCTAAATGGGCAGATATAAATATTAATGAGCCAGACTTTGTGACATCACAAGAACATTGGATTCAAAACAGGTTTTTGAAGCTTAGTTTCTATATATTGACTGTAAACTTAACGGGTTTTGAAAATTGTAACAATGTTTACATACTACATCAGAGTCGTATATATCAACACGGAGAAGGAAATTCAGTTTTCCATGACACGGGCTCTTTAAATCGAGCCATTTTGTATTGAAGCCATTGGCGCCCTCTAGCGGAGCGTGGACACATCGCAACGAAGTCCCCTTTTCCCACATTCATCCCATGATGCATTGCGTCTCCAACGGCTTCAGTCATTCAAGCAGCGCAGCCCAGTGTGTGTGGGAGAGTGCGTGTATATGAGTGTGTTTAGCAGATAGGCCACTTGGGTTCTGGAGCCTGTGTGCTGCACCGGACCGGACCCGAGACTGGTCGTAAGAACGAGTCGGAACCGGACTTCCAACTCATGCTTCGGATAGTTGTGGCCTGTGAGACGTTTGGGCGCCAGAAGCGGTGCAGTCGGCGAGCCGCTAAGACGGATATCCAACGCAGGCAGCTGTGAAAAACAAAAATAAACAAACTTGATGGATTTGGAGCCTGGCCGGAACGATCTGGGAGCGATGGGAGAATCTTTGCAACCGGCCACGCCGAGCCGACACGAGAAAAGCCTCGGATTATTAACCACCAAGTTTGTGACTCTACTACAGGAGGCGAAGGATGGAGTGCTGGACCTCAAAGCTGTAAGCATGACACACATGCCGAATCTCAAATGGCTCCCTGCTCCCTACGTAGTGCTCTTCCCCGGTCGTGAAAGAAGGGGGCTGTCTGCAAAGTAGTGCGGTGTATGTAAAAGAGAGCCACCCCGGAATCAGTTAGAAGGTGTCTCTTACGCAGACAGGGCTTTATTCGGGTGTAGAAGCCACTATTTCGTGACCTAGGTAGTACACTACGTAGGGAGTAGGGAGCAGTTTGGGACACGACCCCTCAGTTAGCATGCCGCTAGCTAGCTAGCTAGCTTGCTTAACTGCTTATCGCTTGCATTCACTATCGACTTGCTTGCTCGCAGCGTATCTGACTTATCTTCAAAAACATGTACTATTTCCTACATATACAGCCTACTCTCCTCATGTTTTGCCTTCTAACGTAGCTCGTTTGCTTCACAGCCATGTGTTGAGTGAAGTTGTTGAGAAGTTTTCTCTGAACAGTCGGCCTAAGTTTGACGGCACTCGCAGCAGCGAAACAAGTCGACTCCAAGCAAGCAAGCTGGCAGTCAGTCAGTCAGCTGCTCGCTTTAACGTTAGCGAGCTAACAGGTTGCCAGGTGTCGTTATAAAACTCCTCTTAAGTCATTTGTGTCTGCGGGTTTCCAGACTGTTCAGCTAAAGGCGCAGGAGTCGGTGTAACTAAACAATAGCTTTCAAAACAAGCACGTGTTGGAAGGCTTGTGTTTGGTTCCCACCACTGGGAACAGCTCTGAACACCACTCTGAATGACTTCTGGGGGGAAATAAATTGTGATTTTTTTTCTGACCAATATTGCGAACTTTTTACTAAAAATACATTTCCAGGCGACTTTCCGGTCTTTTTTGGCTTTAACGCCAAGTATGTCAGACTACCAGTTAGTGGTGATGGTTGTGATGTCACACATACAGAAGCCGAATGTTTTGTTGCCTCTGTTATGGAACGCCGTTTGGTCCTGTTTACGCCGTTTAGTTCGGTGTTAGTATTAACACCTCGAATTTGAGCATCTTAAGATGACAGCGTAGTGGGTTGCACCTCTGTCCTCCATGTTGCAGACTTGGATTCGATCCCCTGCCTGGGCAATCACCCTACACTATACCAGTATGACTCCTAACACTACCTTCGCCTTCCCGTGCTTTGGATAAGAGTGTCAGCTAAAGCCGTACATGTGAATGGCATTTAAAAGTGGGTGCTACCACTTCATGAGCTGTCAAGGGGGGGAAACCCCCAGTGACTGCTAAAGAGACCACTTTTTGCACAAATGAATCTACCACTTATAAATGGACTGTCCCAAATACTACATCACAGCTCCGTAAATGACACGTGTTGGGTAGGCATCCCTAGCAAGAGCCCACATGACTACATATAGCCCCTACGCCAACCAATAGTGGTGCAAATGCCATAAGATGACCAAAATTGCTGTGTAAACATGTTAATTCCTGTTGCCTTATGACATAGAAAATGAATGTGCTAACAGGCCCGTTTCTGTTGCCTGAAGACGTTTTCTGATGTGTTGGTACGGATGGCGAACTAGACGTTAAGGACCAAACAGTGTTCCGTACTCTGATTGGTGTAACTCATCTACAGGCAGCTCACAAGCTCTGTTCTATTAGGTTAAGTCATCAATAAAACCTGCTAAGAAGACATTGTTGATAAAGCGTTCTGTAATAAATATTGCAGCTCTTGTGGTTAGAAAATTGCCCTTTTTTGAATTGCGATCTTCGTAACCAGTTAAATGTAATGGGCCTAGTAAGTGTCACATAAATATGCAGACCCTTTGGAAGAAAGGCCTCGAAAACCCCCCTTTTGATTGCAGCTCATTGATTCTGTAAGTTTCGGCAGATGCATCAAACCCATATATTTAGAGCCCAGAGAGGGGACTAGACATCAGCTGTACCTTTGACCTTTTCAGACCAGCTCATGGAGATGTTCAGTGGGGCTGACCAAATCCATTTCATCCAGTCTGAAGTCAGGTACTACTTAGTTCCTCTTGGAAGTTCAGTGATGTTTTGCAGTAGTTGGTGGTAACCGAGGATATAAAAGCAGTTCCTATGAGTGCACGGAGATGTTTGGATCCTGCCGTAGATTATATGACCTGAAGTGACCGTGGCCTTATTGCTGCAGCAGCAAACAAAATCTGTGCACATCACATGCCCAAGGAGGAGATTAAAGGATGTGCGCAACACTGGTGCATCTTCTTGAACTTCGCTTCCTGTAGATTACAGCCCTGTGCTTCTGTAAGATTAGGTAAGAGTAGGTCTGTGTTAAAAGACTCTTGCTCAAATCTCTGAATTCAAAAATTCATTCTCTGCACATCCGGGCTCTGTTCTAATTCGCTTCCAGGCGCTCGTGGTGATCGTTTTCCTGTCTTTCTGTTTGCGCCTACTGTTCCGAGTTCTGACGAGGTTAAACTCCTAATGTTTACTTTAAACTAGAGATGTAAGCAACTTCAGTATCGCATCACTGTCTGCAGATAACTGGTCTCTCTTCTTTTGGACCTGAATGGAAAGCCTTAATTACTTGCGTTCTCTCTTGTTCTTCCAGGCTGCTGATACGCTGGCCGTACGGCAGAAGCGGCGAATCTACGACATCACTAATGTTCTAGAGGGCATCGGACTGATAGAGAAGAAATCAAAGAACAGCATTCAGTGGAAGTGAGTCGGGGTTTGCACGCTCAAGCGCCGTTGTTCAGCATTCATATTCGGGGTGGACAATATGACAAAGATATCATGATACTTAAAGACACTTTCATGATACCAGATATGAATCTTGATGTTTAGTTTGTCCAAGTAGAGCCTATAGTGCTACGTATATTGGTCCCTAATTTTTATGCATTGGTTTTATTTATTGGTTTTACAAACTGCATCATGCCAAATCCAGTTAAACAGCCCTAATTAAGCTCGCTTTGTAATAAAGCATATACGTAGTGTTCTTTAAGTACTGATATCCACAGTATTCTCAGAAAAGCATGTTGTGAGATAATGCATCACGATAACAGTAAAGTATTGTTCTGTTGCCCGCCTCTAGTTCATACCTCATGTAAAACTGAAGGAAGGCGTGAAAGCGAAGAGACGATGCGTGTTTTTGAGTTAGACAGCCTGTCTACCCTGTGTAAGTGTTCCCTTTTGACATTGCCGTTGTTTCTGTTTGTAGAGGCGTAGGTCCTGGCTGTAATACACGAGAGATCGCTGATAAGTTGATAGATCTGAAGCTGGAGTTGGAGGATCTGGATAGACGGGAACATGAGCTGGACCAGCAGAGAGTCTGGGTTCAGCAGAGCATCAAAAACGTGACTGATGACTCACAGAACAGTCCATATCCTTTGTTTACTCTTCAATAATGTATTGACTGTAAATCACTGCTGCTCAAGGGGTAAAGCTCAGGCTGCTTTGCATTTGAATGTGTAGGTGTGACGAGCTATCCAGGAAATCCACTGATCGGCTTTACCTTTTAAATATGCGCTTTTCCTTGTCGTAAGAAGTCTTGGTTTTCCTGGGCAAAAACATGGGCCAAGCCCCAAATGGCAAAACATTAAGCTTTTAATGGTGTTTACAAATCAGTAAACAAAGAGATAGAGACTTGGTTATGGGAAGCTGTCCCCTTTAATTTCCTTCAAAAGCTTTGCAGTTAAACTTGCAGACAGAAAGATGAGTCAATACTGATTCACTCAACACTGATGGCTTTAAACAACAGAAAATTAGGCTTCGGTTTATATATATATATA
>CM067485.1:3928561-3931061 GCA_034552555.1 Semaprochilodus insignis
GTGTATATATATATATATATATATATATATATATATATATATATATATATATATATATAATGTATTGTAGTGATATGGAAGAAATATAATACTGTGATACACCATGAGTATATGTGGTATATCAGGATATGTATTGTTTCAGACTCTTCGGTTGGAGCTGGTAAGTGTAAACCTGTAGAGTCTTTAAGATTTAACCAACTATATCCATTTAGTTGGATGTTGACTAGTGCTGTAATAGCTATTAACTAAAATATAGCTATTGTATTATTGAAAAAAGCCATATTTCAGTGTTTGTTCGTTTTTCTTGTTTTGACAAAATTTGAAGTTACCTGTTGCTCTTTACAGTGTGTATACATTTCATGATGAATGGGCCAAAAGAAATGGCCCAACATGACTTGGAAAACGTCTGGTTCCATTGACTTACATTTTTTTTCTTTCTGCTGTATCCAATGCATATGAATCCATATCGCATGCAGTGTTTGGTCAAGCCACCCTTCGGGGTGAGTACCACCTTAGCACGCTTTTCAGGAGTGTTTTGTTCCTGATCATGGCGGGGTTGGAGCAGGTTCTTAAGGTGAGTTGGACAAGGCTAATTAATGCTGGACTGGATTTTCAAGCAGGGTCACGGATCCTCAGTGAGACTGGGGTCATTATGCACACAGCAGTCTAAGATTAGATGTCTCCTGTATACAGTCATCACAAAAGCTGGCCCTGAATCAGCAGTTGTACTTCTGCTGTGTCATGTGAATACAGACCTAGGACTTTGACGGGGTAACTTTCTCTAAAGTTGTTGCTAAGTTCAGTATTTGCTTAGCAGACTCTGATATGTCTCGATACTGCCACCACCATGCTTCGCTGTAGAGTTTTCCAAAGGCATGAATTTTAGCCAAATAGCTCCACCGTTTTCACGCCCTAGTTGGGTCACTCTCATCCCTTCAGGTAAACCTTTCTGGAGTAATGGCTTCCTTCATGCCACTGTCCTACAGACCTCATGGTGCTTTGGGCCTTTACTCCATTTTCACCCACTGAACTCTGTACTGCCTTCAAAGTGACTGTTAGCCTATGTGTGATTTCTGACATAAGCTATACAGATAAAAAAATGAACACCATGGGGTGTTGGGACACCACACGCCACTAGAACATGGAATAGTAGAGACTTCTAATGCCTTCAAAACTATACTGGAGGGTTTTTGCACCTCTCGAGCTCTTTTGTAATAAGGGATTTATGCACTGCAGCACCAGTGTCACTGTATGGATAATATCGGTGCAGTGTTGTTGACTACGCTTCGTTGTGCTGGGCTGTGCTGGGCATGGGCTGGTTTGTGTGAGAGCCAGCATTTATCACCTGCTTGCTATAGTCAGCGCTAAGCGGCAGGTCTTCCCTGCTGCTGTGTTCAATAAAGGAGTGTTCGACACTGCCTAAACCTCAAAGACGAGAAATGCACCTGGCTGAGGATTGGGAAAGAGAAGCCAGTATGGCAAGACACTCCGGCAAGGGAGGCAGTCAGGGCAGTGCATGACGAAGCTCGACAGTGGAGGATGGCTTAAGTAACAGTTGCTGGCAGCCTGACCTCAAGTGGTTGGCCAGGGTCAAGCAACAGTGGTCCAGCGGACATGTGCAGCATTCTCACTGGCGTTGTCTGCACAGTGAGCAGCAGAGAAAAGTGGAGAGCAGCTGATGCTGCTGCTGCTTTCGCTGCTCCCATTTACATTTACATTTAAGGCATTTAGCAGACGCTCTTATCCAGAGCGACTTACAACCGTGCTTAGTGTTCCATTGGATAATATTCCAGCTAGTACAGGAAGTTTAGAGCCTAAAACTCACCATGAGCTCGGACACTGCCCGAACAGGGGGCCAGTGCTGATACCTAGATAGATCAATACACATATATAGAGCAAAAAGAGCACTACCTGGCAACCCCAGCCCAGTGCTCACACCTATAGAAAAGAAAAGGTCATTATAAGTGCATTATAAGTGCAACACAACACAAGTACATACACACAACTTACACCTCTACTAGTGCTTACTCACTTAAGTGCATTACGAAGGGATGTAGCACTCCCATGTAGCGCAAGCATTGGCCCCACAGGCAAAGAGGAGGCTCCCGTGTTTTGTCAGGGAGCTACATGGGACTTGTCAGCCTACGATTGTGGCCATTAGGTAGCGCTGAGCGGTGGGTCTCCCTTCTGCCGTGTTCTCCTGCATCATGTTATCATTACTACAGTATGTTTTATATGTGGCACTACTGGTTCTGTTCTGTCTGATTCAACATATTACACCCCTGAAACATCAATATAATACATGCTGTAGAAAAGTCCTGAAGCACTGTGATTTTTGCCGTATTGTCCAACCCCACTAAATAGCCTACTCACTAATGGCTTGCGGAGACGGAGTCTTCTGTTAAATATGTGCTTTGTGCTATATGGGAAAAATGTCCATTTCAGGTGAATAGAAATAGTCTCTGACTTTTACACAGTGCTGGGTTTAAGTGGACAATCC
>CM067485.1:3933561-3944245 GCA_034552555.1 Semaprochilodus insignis
AGAGATGTAAGGTGTATGTGTATTGTCATTATAGCTACTATAAAGTGTACTTAAATTATTTAGTACTTAATTAAATTTAAACCTCTAACTAGCTTATTCTGTTTTATTTTTTCAGTAAGTAGGTTAACTTGAAGGTCGTAAACTTAAACTGTGCTTTTAACATGCCTCATTTATTTATTTTATTTTTTTAAAATAATTATTACTTCAGGTATGTAAGGATTAATAATTGCTTTGATAAATTAATCATTGAATGAATTAAAACCTATTAAATATAATACTATTATAATACTATACAAAAAATATAAAGCTGAACTATTGGCTATAACCAAGTTTGAAGACTTGAATTATATATTTACGAGATATCTAACTGTCTATATCTGTATCGATATCTATATCTCTTTCTATATCTATATCTATGCTGCTGTTGGCACAAAACCTTGTTCTCTGTTTTTGTCTTTTTTTAGTTTTTGAGGTAATGACATCATTTAAAATTTAAAGAAGTAAAAAAAGTGAACTAACATGAGGTTTGCATGATGCCATTTTTCTGATATCAGTATTAAAGCATTTCAGCCTATGTTCTTTGAGATCTACAGAGCTCTGAAATGGGCTGTATTTAATTTAAACAGGTCGCTCCAGGTCATTGTGCATGTGTAAGCAGGCTATCATGATCATCCGAACAGCCCCACATCTAACAACATCACATCACACGGCGAGCGCAGTTTCAGGAGTCGTTACAGGATGTTTCTTCCCTCCAGCATCCGATCTAATGTTTTCCTGCTGATATCGCCCTGATAACGACACCCATCAGTACCGATGTGCCGTCTGTAGAGCTCGGCCTCGGTGGAAGGGTGTGGCAGGGTTACAGAGTGAGTTATGAGATTCCAAACGGGAAGAGGTTTGCTGGTTTGCTGATGTGTATCTAATAGAGATAGTGCTGGAAGGTTTTGGGGAACAAATATAATTCAGATGTTTCTGACCAATATTATGTCTGCAGTTTAACACTCAATTATTGTTTATGAATGAGGGTCCGGTGGGCACGTCTTTAGTGACTTTTGGCCTTATAGGAGTTTCCCCTTATACATTGAGTGAACTGTGTAAAATGTCTCAGGAAGTGGGAAGGGAAAAAATCTGTACCTGCAAATTGAGTTTAGGTTTTTGATAATGGTCCAGCTAAACTGTATATCCATAGCTTGAAATCCATCTCGTTACGGCAGTGGTTCTCCACCCTGGTCCTGTAAGGAGCCCGGCCCCACACATTTTAGCGTTTGTTTTGCTCCCAACACACCTGATCCAACGAATCAGCTAATTAACAAGCCCTTACTGAGTTTAAGTGGGTGTGTTTAGGCAGGAGAACACTAAAATGTGGACCAGGGTTGGGAACGATTGCCTGAAGCAGTTAACCTATTATAAATGCTTAGGATGTTTTGTGCAAGTGGCCACAGGCCTGTGTGTTTCGTTTAGTGTTTTTGGGTATGTTTTTTGGGGCCAGGGCGAACAGTATGCACACTTTGTCTCGCTTTAGGCTTGAGCGCTGAATGTAGCACCAGTTCGTTTTGGTTGTGTAGTTATGCTCACTGTACATGGGTGTTAGGTTGCCTATCGGTTGCCTCTGATTAGGGTAACCCATCTGCAGGCAGGCCATGCGCTCCGTGTTGCTACTACGTTAAATGTATCTACATGTAAACCTTTGTTGATTATGTTGGCTATATTGAAAAATTGCAATCTTCAAAATTCTGATTTGGCTATAAGAGAGATTAAAGGAGCCTGTGTTTATTATGTACATTTCTCCAATGAGGCCCACATATGTGAGGGTTTATATTAGGTCTGCACGATATTGGTATATATATATATATATAGTGAGTGTGTGTGTGTGTGTGTGTGTGTGTGTGTGTGTGTCTGTGTGTGTGTTTCTATTCAGGAATTTATATTGTAATATATATATTTTCAGGAATTTTCACCAGATGACTTGAACAGCATTATTTAGAAACATTATTCAATGTTATTTAATAATAATAAAAAGCTGATAAATGACTTTTCATCACTCTTGTGAGTGTGAACCATCTCATCTGGAACTTCAATGTTCTGTAATGGGTCTTAGTGCACCAGTCACAAAAGCAGGCAAGCGCTGTGACTGCTCTTCTGTATATCCAAGAAGCCTTAAGTCAGAGTCCAGGAACCGTGCAGGTTTTTCTTTTGTATCAAGCAGCAAAAAATTTGTAGCGTGACACGTTTCATTTAATCTGTCTTACTTAACACTGTACTTCCAGCTATGTGAGTGTTGCGCATGTGCATATTGCGATGATGAGGCTGAAATTATATATTGTGCAGCCCTAGTTTATATACCAGTTGCAATTCATTTGCACGTGTCCCATTGTCCAACCCATCCTTATCCATAAGAGTTTAACAGGCTGATATTGTTACTGTGCCTTTCAAAAGGCTCATTTATGCTCAGTTTGCTCAATACGGATATGAATACGGACAGAACCATCCATCTGTACACAGCAGTCGTTTAATTCGTGTTTGTGCACGTCTTTACCCGAAGTGAAACGGAAACTGGTTTGGACTACACGACTACACACACGGATTCGTTGTTCGTCTCCTCCAAGACGATAGAGGGACATCTCACTGAAGATGACCCGCTGCCATTCTGAGTCACTCCGTGACAGTCTGGCACGACACCATTACAGTCTTTGGTGATTTTGAGGTGGTGTTAAGGGCAGTCGTGGTAACAGTCTGTGTGCATGTAGTCCTGCGTCGTGCAGCCGTCTGCCAATGGTGCTGGCACTAACAGGATGGCTCGTGGAGGGAATCACTGCTCACTGAATGTCTGCAATCGCGACGTGCTTATGTCACATGCGTGATTGAGCATGAAACTTGAATCAGTCACATGTCTCACGATGTCAAACCTACCCACCAAGTTTCATTCCTGTCAGTTGATTCCTTCTGGGATCAACTGTTCTTTTGACAATGAGTTTATGTTCCCTAACTAAAAGGTTTCTCTCAGTCTCACTGTTCAGGACAGCCTTGACCAGCAACTTTGTACCAGAAGTGCATTTAGTCTTTAGCTCTAGCCCACAATCAGCTTTCCACTTCTTGTAAGGCTTAGGCATTTTGCAAGAGTGGCCCAAAGAGCTGAAGACAAGCCTGGGCTCTGTATGTGTGTGTGGGGGTGTGTGTGTGTTTCCCCGGCTTTATTCCCAGCATGCCCCTGCATGCTCTGAGCCCTGCGACTCACACTCAATCCTCCACTTCTACTCTCCTATGTTTGTGCAGGGACTGAGCGGGAGTCTCGGTCTAAGACAGATTTTTTTGGGACGTGAGTTTGTGCTGTTGTTGCTTCTCAGTGTGCTCTACGTGCTGGTGACAGCAGAGTGGGATGTGTCTGCAGTTTCACAATCATATATATGGTTCCCTCTCTGCCCTAAACAGCACATGTGCAGGCACAGACCTCGCATGCGTGCGGGGCACGAAGACCACCACCAGAACCGCAGTTTACACACACACACACACACACACACACACACACACACACACACACACACAATATATCCACGCGCACACATAAAGACAAAGCTTGTGCCATTTTTTTTTTTTTTTGCAATGCCCCAGTTACAGGTTTCCACCTCTCCTTGCCAATAACTGCTCAGCTGAGAAGCTTTCTCTAAGGGCTGAAAGATTAAAGGTTAGGCAGATTTGTCCTCACATTTCTTTGGTGGAGCTAGCATTTGAACACTGTTAAAGTATCAAAAGAATAGTTGCAACCAGAAGGAATCAACTAACAGGAGTGGTCTGACGTTTTGAGACATGCGAATGATTCAAGTTTACTCAGCCGTGCATGTGACGTAAGCAAGTACGGGCCTTATCACTGTACATGACTGACCCAACAGCCATGATTGCAGGCTTTCAGCAAGCAGTGATGCCCTCCATGAGTCATCCTGTTAGTGCCAGCCCCACTGGCAGACGGCTGCACGACCCAGGACTACATGCCGGCAGACCGTTACGACGACTGCCCTTAACACCACGTCAACGTCACCAAAAACTACAGTGGTGTCGTGGAGTGACTCAGAATTGCATCTTCAGTGAGGAGTCCCACTTTTGTCTTAGTGAAGACGACCAATGAGACGGTGTGGAGGCACCGTGGTCAGCACCGAGATGAATGGTTTGTTGTCACTTGTCACATGTCCAGAAGGCCTGGTGTCACTCCACCGCCACCACTACCGCACAATCTGCAGGAACTGTGTGAGAATGTTCAAGCTGCATGGGATGGATTATCACAGGACACCATTAGGAACCTCTACAACTCCATGGGAGGTTGTTTTGCAGTGTGAGCGTGGTGTTTTTTAGATGGCTGGTTAAGAAAAGTGCATTCAGATAAATGTCTTATTGACAGGTCAGTTGTTTAAAGAAAGACGGTGTGGAACTGGCGGCAGATACTTAAGGTATCAGTATTGGTATCGGCCATGAAAAACTAGGGGTGGCTCGATCCCACTTTTAAGCTTTTGTGGTAAAGCCTATTTTTGGAACTTCATTCCTGACAGATGGGAATGTATAGGTGTTATAAGGCAAAATAGTCGCCAAAGAAAAGAATGCATATTTTTTCCACATTTTACTGCCATCATTACCATCATTACTAGCTTTACTCAGAGGACACATGCAGGTTTCACGGTTAATGGAGGTTTTGGACTGCAAATGAAAGTCTCTATATTTGCATCGGAGGTATTGCAGTTCCTAGGGGCAGATAACCTGAGAAATCCTGCTTTGTGGAATTCCCCCCAGTTCCCATCGCACCCATTGTATTAACATCAGAGTTAGTTTATCTACAGTGAGGCATTTTATATCAGAACAGCTGAACAGCTGAATTGTGCAGAAATGTGGAATTCCCCTTTAACCTATACCGATGTGGCTCATTGGTAGTAAATGAAGCATATCTTACATCTTCTTTAAGGCGCACGGTCATGTTGCACCTGTAAGGGGACATTTACATTACTCATCAGGGCACCGCCAGGTACAATGTGGGCCTATGCGTCATTGTTTTTAATAAAGGTATATTGTTATGTTTGTTTTAAAGGACAATCCACTGAAAGTTGTCATTACGGAGCCCGGAGTGGTTTTCTACGATGTCTTCTATGGCACCTTTCATTTCCAAGGGAACCTATTTTGCTCATTTACAGTGTTTATCATTTTATTTTTGAGGTCTACTAGAAGAGATTTTCATTCTTCATTTTTCCCAAAAACACTTTTTTTTATATCATACTGTACATCTTTATTCACCCCCTGTCTCAAACAGAGTGTCTTTAAGCCCCGCCTACCTATTAGCCCAGTGTGCTCTGATTGGTCAGCTTGCCTACACTGTTCTGATGGTTCAACTGCCGGAGCAGCCTCCTACAGCCCACACACCACTGCAACTGCAGCAGTTAAGCCATTTGAGGTTAAGGCCAGTGTTGGGGGTAGTGGGGTAACGTGTTTCAGTACAGCACTGGTTAGTTTTTCCTGTAGTGTAGTAATTCCTCATCACGCTACAGTAACTGACTTAACAAGAATGATGGAACTTGCTAATATGCCTTTATGAGAGCAATATAATGCCTGATGCATTTACAACATACGTTTCCCCTTTTGGCCTGTTGACTACGTGCCTCCAAGGGAAGCACCGTAAGCTTGACAAACAATCCGTCAAAGCATCTAATTACTTTAGCATGATGGATAAAGACACATTCGGCTAGTTTCTGAGTTTGTGTGCAGCAACATTCCTTCAGAATCATAATCAGCATAACTGACTGTGTGGTCCAAAGTGACCGGCTTTTTTTGGTATCCTGAAATCATCCACTGGTAGTAACGTCCAGATCTCTCGTATGAAACTCAAAAAGAGCGGAGAAGCAGTTTTTGTTTTTATGCACCAAAGCTTTGAAACACACTCCCAATAGATATTGGTCAGGCTCCTGTATTCACTGTGTTTAAAACCCAGAAGGAATCAACCAGCAGGAATGAAACTTGGCAGGTAGGTTTGACGTTGCTCCGCCGCACATGTGATGTACCTGACTGAACCAACAGCCACCATTGCAGATATTCAGCAAGCAGTGATGCCCTTCATGAGTCATCCTGTCAGTGCCAGCACCATTGGCAGACGGCTGCACGATGCAGGACAACATGCTCACAGACCGTTACGTCGACTGCCCTTAACACCACGTCAACGTCACCAAAGACTGCAATGAAGGAACTGTGTGAGAATATTCAAGCTGCATGGGATGGATTATCACAGGACACCATTAGGAACCTCTACAACTCCATGCTGAGACGTCTGGCATGTTGCATTAACAAACATGGCGGCCCGACGCCATACTGAGAGACACTACTTCTGTATGTGTAGCTCAATAAATATTCCCCATTTCAGTCTAAATTTGTCATCATGTATTGTTCCTGGTAATCTTTATCTTCCTTCCCAATAGCACTGCAATCCCACACTTCCTTCCGGGTGCAGCTATTCTTTTGATGATGAATGTATTATTAATATTAATAATTATAATATTAGTTGATATTGACTGTAAAATATTTCTGCTATACTGAAAAGAACTACTGTTTTTTCTCCTTGTACAGCTGCAGCAGATTTCTGTGTTTTAGAGAGAAGTAGTTAGAGAAGTGGTTTGTAATTAATTGCTTTTTACTACCCCAACACTGGTTAACGGCAATCGTTCAGTAACCAGCGTGCACACAAACACTCAATCACATGCGTCTCTTTCTCTGATGGAGCCTGTTTGGGAACGGTGAGGCAGGCGCTGAGGGTTAGCTGGGCTTCTCTGCACATATGGAAGCACTTGAGTCTGTTAAACAGTTCAGCAGAAGCTTCTGTTAATAAAAACACTGTCGCTGTGCGTGTCTGCTTCTGCAGGCAGAAGAAGAGCTTCGGCTTCTAAACCAGATGCAGTATCTCCTAGATAGCCTTCAGGTTTCGGATGAGCCAAACAAGTTCTCCTTAAAAAGAGGAAGACCCAGGCTGCGGAGTGATTGTGAAAGTAGGAACGTACAATAAGCAATCCTCTCAGCTGCTGTGTTCTCATGAGCGTCTGCCTTTAGTTTATAGGAAATGCTCTGGTTTTTTAATGTAACCGAGCGGAAGAACTTATTACACCCCCAACCCATCCCCCCAAGTTGCCTCAGCCCTCACATCACACAGCAACAACCCTGAAGTTGGGTGTGAGGCGTGGCCTGGGAATGGCATGTGGAGCTTATGCCGCTTTCTGCAGCTCCTGTTGACCTTCTCGAAGGCTCTCGGTGGCTGGCTCTGTTCTAGGCCGTAAGCTAAAGTTTTACTACAGCTCAGGTAACTTCCGACTCATTAGCCAAGTTTCTGTCCAAACGTTTCACAAATGCCATGCGCAATTCCGGAATATCAGCAGGAAAAAGTCAAAAGTTAATTGCGTTTCCATCTAAAAAAAAAAATGCAAAGAAACTTTAGATGAGCGCTGAGATCTGACTGCCACCCCGACACTGTCCACCTTCATGAAGCTGAGGTTGGCTTCTTATTTGAATTTCCCAGTCCACCTTATATGGTAGCAGAATGTAATGTTTAAGGTGGAACAGGAAATTCACATAAGAAGCCGACTTCAGTCTTGTATCACCTTGCGTCAGGGAATACAAATGCACTGGTCAGTTCTGGGAGCACACTGTGCAGAGCCAGTTCCCAGAAAGTTGGTGGATGGAAGCCTCGCTATTGAAGCCTCCCTGATCCATTTTTGAGCTTAAAGAGACTCGGAGCAAGTAAACCTGTGTATTTGTGTGTTCAGCTGTTAGCCTAAATTGCTTTTGCTTCATTCGCAAGCCAGCTTTAGGCTTGTTTAAGGATGAACATCATTCCCGCCAGTGGTTTGGTTGTTTGGGAAGGGAATGAAAAGTGCCGTCACCCCTCTTACAGCCTGGAAGAGTTTATTTCTTCACATTGTCCACCATTTCTGCTGCCGTTGCTCCATTGTGGTTGTATATAAACCTGGTGTAAATATTAATGAATCAAGACTGTTAAGTAACAGTTTAGGGATGTCAGTTCTGTCTACTGGACTCTCTTCTACAGTTTTCCATTCTATGGCACCTTTAACCCAATAAATGGAAGTGCATGCAATATTCCGTTTGCAACGTGAACATATGATTTTTAAAGCTGCGGTGGTAAATGATTGTGATCTGCTCAGACAATCAGACGATTATGTAATTGCCCTAACAGACACACCAGACGGTCCTCGTTTTTGCTCTATCCCTGTCCAGAGCAAAATATGGACCATCTGGGATTCCCTGAGGGAACCAGAAGTGGTTCTTTTGCAGCATTGCTCTGAGGAACCCCTTTTGTTTCCATTAGCGTGTCGTCTGGAAATGCTGCTGCTCCGTTCAAGAATATATTCTGTAGTTGTTTTTCACTTTGACAGTTGATACGTCTTAAAGGCGTTTTGATTTCCTGCCCAGAATATTTTGGAACGAGCATCCTTTTTCCTGTTCTCCATTCTACTTGTCAATCATAACCTATCTCTCTCTATTTCTGTCTCTCTCTGTCTCTCTCTGTCTCTCTATCTCAGAGTTTAGGAGGACAGGCCTTAGCGTTTGAAAATGCCGCAGCAGAAGGACATAGTGAAGATTGCCATTCAGATGCCGGGGGCGTACCCCCAGCTCATCCAGCTGGATCAGGTAAGCCCCTACATGCTCTTTCTCATGTGAACCGCTCGGCAGCTGGCCAGAAGATACATAATGGAAAAATGATGCCGAACCTTAAAAACAGCTGTCGAATGTGTCCTTTCCCACACTTGAAGATCCCGCAGCCTACAGAATTGCTGCTTAGAATTTGCTGAGTTGCTTCAGGATTCGAGACGGTTCTGTGTCAATCCGCCCTCATTTGTTTTTGGAATGAGGATGAGGAAGTGGCATTAGTGCTTAAGAATGACTAAGCAGCTGGTTGCGGTCCGTTTCCTTGAAATCAGTCTGAAATGAACATGGGGTCCTTTTTTTAACTTGTTAGTTCATGTTCCTGGTCATATTAAACTCGATTCATCATCTAATACAATTCCAAAGGCAATTTTCTGGCAATTTTCCACATCCGTTTTTATTTTGTTTTGATTATGCCAACGTTGACCACTGGTGCTAATGTTAAGCAACGGTACACTACCAGTCAAAAGTTTAGACACGGCTATTCATAGAAGGTTCTCCTTATGTTTATCTTAATGCTTTACTTTAGAATAAAAGTCATCGAACTATAAAATAACACTCATGGAATTATACAGTCCACCTTAAAAACCTCCTAAATTGAGCTTTACAGGAAGATAAAACAGCTTTCTTACCCTGCAGTGGAGGCTGATAGGACAAGGTTTACTTCTAAGCCTTTTTGGAGCAATTCTATTGGTCTGTCCATCATGAATATTCACTAAACTGAAAGGGGAACTAGAGCTTTTACACTGTGCAGAAAAGAGAAGTTTTTTTTGTGTGCAACTAAATCTATATTAGAGGTGGAGGTATGACAGAAACATAATACTGTGATACATCAATGTACATAGATGTGTATGTAGTATATCAGGATACTTATGCATCACTTGGAGCTGTTAAGTGTAAACCTGTAGAGTCTTTAAGATCACCAACAACATCCATTTAGTTGGGTGTGTCTAAACTTTTGACTGGTAGTGTATTTCACCTCACTTCACCTGTCATGGAGAGTAAATACTGAGCTAGCTCAGAGACACTCCCTGATACTGTGAATCTCTTTCACTTGGCAGTGAATCACAGTGCGGAAGGAAAGTGCTCACTTTGTTAACTTCAAGCTATGGCAAAGTCTGTTTTACATGATGGAGAGGTTTTGGTGATTGGAATAAACTGGTGAGAGTAAGGGACGTTCTTAGACGTTGGTGTAAACGTAACTGTGGATAGGGGTTACTTGGTTGACGTGGAGCTTCCCCGGATTTTTATGAATATTGCAATGCTGAATCCTTCACAGCCACAACAAGTTTTACACTGTAAAACTGACCTGAATACTTGAGTTGAAGCGTATTCGGCATGACTACACCTGCCTGCTGCATGTGAAAACTGATGGCAGGAAATGAGTAAATGAGCAAACGTTATAATTACCTCACACTAACATCTCACACTGCCTGTGTGTTTGGACTGTCTTTATATGGAAGGCTTGTGGCATATGCCTTCACCATCTTGAGCCACTGACACAGTATTTATATCACCCGTCTGCCATTTATCTATAAACGAATTCATGCTTTCATTTATATTCATCCGTCAGCTTTTGTCATGCCGGTATACAGGCATGCCAATTGGCCAGTTCTTACAGTTCCTGGTCAATATACATGTCTGTGGAAATAAGTTAGCACTTCCACTGCATTGACAGTTTTCTGCAAACCTTAGTGCACGACCTCTTTGAATTGCTAACTGTAATATATAAAAATATATAGTAGGGATGCACCGAAATGAAAAATTGTGGCTAAAGCCGAAACCGAACAAAATATTCGGCTCAAGGCCGAATATTGAACACGTTTTTACAGTCTTTCATTAATTTTGCCACTTGTTTCACCATTACATACAGGGGTTGGACAATGAAACTGAAACACCTGTCATTTTAGTGTGGGAGGTTTCATGGCTAAATTGGACCAGACTGGTGGCCAATCTTCATTAATTGCACATTGCACCAGTAAGAGCAGAGTGTGAAGGTTCAATTAGC
>CM067485.1:3944745-3987806 GCA_034552555.1 Semaprochilodus insignis
CCCCATCCCTGACGCAGCCCCACCCATCCCCAAACCCCCCAGCAACTTTAACTTCTGCTACGACTTCAGCCAGGCGGAGCAATAACTTCAGGCACTGTCCAGGTTTCGGCCCCTCTGAAGTGAACGGACACCTCATTAGCACAGATGGATGTGCTGGTAGCAGAGACATTACGGCCTTGTGACAAAAGCAGGCCGTGAGTATGCAGAGCAGTGTTTTTCTGGGGTTTGGTATGACATTTCACGGCATAATGCCCTAGAGTTAGAACACACGGATCACTAAATCCTCACCGAAACTTTCTGGAGAGCGATACGCCTGGAAGTGGCTGGATGAAAAGGCATTCTTTTTGAGATTCAGTAGATTTCTATGCTTGAGGCCTGGCGTCTAAACTTTCACCATCACCTTTTCTACATGGTACTTACAGGTCCCGGTTTCAATCTTTCTGTCTGTGCTTTCGTCTTTTTTTTATTTTTTATTTTTTATTTTATTTTTTATAACCTATTCATCCCTAAATTTGACTGGAGCACATTAATGGTACCCTACGTGGGAGCTGGTAGTAGATATGCAGTGGTTTACATTGACGATTGGAGGCTTACTTGCGATAGAGGCACCATGCTAAGAGCCTCACTGCACTTTCTTACTGCTATGACGAAATAACAGACCATGTAGTCATGTGACTAGCAGTGAACCAATAATATGACAACAACAACTGACAAGAATATTGACAGTATTGTTTATGGTGTCCTAAGCAATCATGAGCAACTACTGGAGTGGAATGAGAGAATCGAACTGCTGTAGTTAACATCTGGGATCAATTTTAAGGGGCATTTCTCTTGTTTATGTCAAACCGGTACAGTAACTAAAAGATTGGCGCACAAGAGCTAGACAATTACGCAGGACCTGGAATCACCTGAACCTGCATAATAATGCAGCTTCGTTAATTACTTACAGAACTTTGACCCAAGATTTCCTTTAAGTATGATTAGAAGTAATAACAGGCCTTATCCATTATTTGTAAGTTTTGCCATTATATCAGCGCCTGTGTTTGTATTTAAAAATAAGAAAAGAATTGATAATCACTTGGCGTAATTGGAAACCTTAATGCTGATTTAAAAAAGCATGGGTTTAACACTAATAGCAATACTGATTTGCGGCATTACTGGTACTGAGGTATTAAGGAAGCCATACTGTAGTCTCATGGTACATGCAACGTGGTACATATACAGTATATCAAACAGCTGCACACGCAGTCGCTGTACTGTAAAGCCAACTTGTTTTAAGGAAAGTAATAATAATAATCATCATCATCAAGCTTACACAATGTGTCACTTAACCCACATGTAGTCAACCAACTACAATGTGTTTGGGGTCCAAATCTTGCTTCCTAATTTAGTGTTATTGTTATAAAAAAAAATAAAAAATTAGATGCCAATAGTCACCCAAATCTTTTCCCCAGTACTTCAGTCAGCCCATCCAGGTTCTTGTTGAGGTCCCACTGACTTGCTGATATGGATTAGGATACAGTATGAATTACTGTGAGCTAAACCTCACCATGAGGCAGATAACAGGCGGAACCTTAAAGAACCCATATTGTACTTTCTCCCTGAACTGAATTTGTTTCCCTCTGATGTCCACATTTATTATTATTATTATTTTTTTTTTACATGACCATATTGACCTGTCATATCATTTAGAGTAAAACACACTGTCTCTATGAGTGGGCCTTTAAGACTGATATACACTCATCATCAAAAGAATAGTTGCCCCCAGAGGGAAGTGTGGGATTGTAGTGCTATTAAGGTTACCAATAAATGATGATAAATTTAGACTGATATGATCAATATTTATTGAGCTACGTATACAGAAGTAGTGTCTCTCAGTATGGCGTCGGCCCACCATGTTTGCAAACACAACATGCCAGACGTCTCATCATGGAGTTGTAGAGGTTCCTAATGGTGTCCTGTGATAATCCATCCCATGCAGCTTGAATATTCTCACACAGTTCCTGCAGATTGTGCGGTAGGGGTGGAGGTGGAGTGACACCAGGCCTTCTGGACATGTGACGCGTGACAACAAACCATCCATCTTGGTGCTGACCACTGCAGTCTTTGATGATGTTGACGTGGTGTTAAGGGCAGTTGTATGATTTGAGAGGAGTGTTCCGAAAGGAATTTTGGTTGACTATTGACTCTAGTGTTTATCATCAATCTTAGTCTCACTAAAGAAGCCAAAATTGGACGCCACACGTGTTGGCTGATGAACTACATCTGGGGTAAGTGTAAATTGTGTACATTCGGTTTTTCACAAGACTGTTTTTTGGTTCAGTTACGTACGGTGGCCTTGTGGTGGCCAGTATAGGGTACTGCTTTTGTGTCCTCTGACTTGGAAATCATTTGGGGGTAAATGTAAAGATTTGTAGAGCAAGTGTTATAAGAAATCGGATTCTACAAGTCCGTACTTCTAAATGTACTTCATTAATTTACTGTTTCAGTGTTTGGCTGCAGGTGATTTGTCGCTGCCTCCATCAATGCTTAAAAGGGAATTCCACCAATTAAAAAAAAAATCTGTATAACACAGTCATTGAGATGCAAAGTAATTCAGAGTCGTTGAAATTTCATAGCTTCGATTCGATATATTGCGATGTGGCAAGAAAGGCATGTTCTCAGATGTTTCTCAGTCACCCACTTAATCCTGCTGGGTCATGGGAGTGCTGGAGCCTATCCCAATGGGCGGAAGACGGAAGGCAGAAAACACCCTGGACAGGCCACCAGTCCATCACAGGGCAGACACAGACACAAACACACTCATGCCTAGGGGCAATTCAGCATCTCCTATTTGCCTGACTGCATGCTACACGTCTTTTGGACTGTGGAAGGAAACCCGAGCACCTGGAGGAAACCTACGTGGACACAGGGAGACCATGCAAACTCCACACGGACGCCCTGCCAGGCCATTCTTGGTGTGACGCAACAGTGCTCCCCGCTGTGCCACCATGCCATCCTATTGCATTTTGCTCAGTCAAATTTAAAAGAACTGTTATAGTATAAGAACACACCATCGACATGCACAGGTTTGCTAGCATGGCGTCGCACCCTTGCGCTACTTGTTTACATTGGACTGGAGAAGACTAAAGGCTGAAAATGCATTACAACACTGCAATCTAGTGGTCGGAGGTTTAAACACAGCACAAAATGAACCACTGTCTGCCACAAACCTATACATGCTGGCTATCAATGAAATATCAAGTTATCTCTAAATATCGAAATATCTCTGTTTTTGGGAACCAGTACTGTATCACAAAATATGATGCTGTGATGTTTGATATTTTCGATATATAGAATTTTCTTACACCCATAAGGGTGCTCATGAGACCCAGGCATCGGTGATGGTAAAATAGTGATCAATCTAGACCAAAAAAAAAAAAGATGACTGTTCTTCCTCAGAAGCCCTTGCCCTGTACCTCTCCACCATGAGTGTGTGACCAGATCTTGCTGCAAGCTAATCACAAAACCTTATTCCAGGAATCAGGAAGCATATTTGTAGCCATTCCTTGTAATAACTTTCCATGATGAAAACTTTTGGAGACTCTTCAGATGTCTGGTTCCTATCACCACCACCACTGCGAATGAATGGTCAGTTCCGAGTCAGCATTTTCACCCCAGACCACCCGGAATTATCCCTCTGAATGACAGCGAGTGAACTATGCCAACATTTTGAACGGCGGAATTCCCTTTTAAACGCCTTTAAACTCTCTTTCTTTGTTAATGGTACAGATCTGTTGGGTTTGGATCGTGGTCCCTGTGGTTATATGTGCGCTGGGTTTATGCAATAATGACCACTCTTATCTCTGACAATCTTGAAAAACAGTGTACTGTACATTCCCTCCTAGCTTTCACAGTTTCCTCCTGGCACTGATGGATCTAACGGATCATGGCTTTAATCACAGAAGGCCGATTATCCGTGGTTGTGTTTGCTGTACATAGCTTTGCATTAACTTACTGGGTTGTTCTTTGCATGCGAGTCACATGTACCATTACTGAAACAACACATTAGAGAGCTTTTGTTTTCATTTGTATGAAATTCTCAATCATTAAAATATAACTTTTCCTAAAAACGCTTCTGCACACTTTCAACGGTTTGTTTAAAAAGGACTTGGACATGGAGTGCCGGTGTAGACTGCACGTGTGTCTATTAAAATTAGGGGGAGTTGTGGGATGAAGGGAATTGCAGCCTTTGTAGTATCATGCGCCGTGCCAGGCTTTTTCGAGTTATGACTCATTTCTTTTATCTTGTTTGCTCAGGGGTTATCAAGCTTTACATAGCAACGTGTTCAACCTTTGAACAATAAAGCACTGAGCAGAGGGCTTTCAGGCGCTGTCCTTAAAGAAGACTCCCAATCAGTTAGTCACCCTGTACGCGGTACACTCGGTATAAAAGAGCTTTCATGCTACACTTCACCTACTTCACTGTAGCCGTTATCTACTACAAAGTGCAAACCTGCATGCAAACCATTCTAATGGGGCACCATTCTAATATGGGGTAGGAGCCACTTTGCTCTCATAGTAGCCCGAGTTCTTCATGGCATGGGTTCACCAAGGTGCTAGAAACATTGCTTAAAGATTCTGATCCATGTGTGGATTTTTCTCCTGTTCTAGTGGGTCGGAACTGTGCAGTACTGGATTCAGATCTAGTGCCTGCGGAGGCCACTGGAATACACTGGACTCATTATCCTGTTCATGGAAACAGTTTGTTAGGGCTCGTGACATGGAAGCAGCTATTATAAGATGGGTCACTTGCGACCATGAAGGGGTGCACATGGTCAGCAACAATACTCAGATAGACTATGGCATTCAAGTCATACTTGATTTGTATTAGGAGGCCTGATATATGCCAGGAAGACATTCCCCACAAGGCAGTCCGTGGATTCATGCTCTCTCTCACTCTCACCGCTTTATCCTTCCGGGTTGCGGGGGGAGGTTCCACTCAGCGCACACTGGGTTGAAGACAGGAAACACCCTGGACAGGTTGCTAGGCCATCCCAGGGCAGATACACAGACGTACACAATCACACCTCAGGGGCAATTTAGCATTAGAGGTACTGCTTGCGTGGGTTCATGTACAGTGAATTTGTCCTCCAAGGGTCAGCTGGACTGCCAATCCTGAGGTCTACAGTTATAGGGCGTCTGAGGGACAGCATTCAGTGCAAACACCTTGGGTATGCATGGCATAGTGACAGCTAGGTGCTGCATCGTTAAAAGACAACACACACACACACACACACACACACACATTATTGCTACCCACCCATCTGGTTCCCTGTGACTTCTCCCACTTCCCCAAAATGAAGGGTCACCATTTTGACGGTGAATGAAATTCAGTTTGAGTTGCAGATGGTGCTTGCTCGGACTGCCAGGGAGACACCATCCTCTTGGAACAGAGGTGTCTGGTCTTATCCACAAAGGGCTGGTTTCCATTCCAAATGAGCAGAAGATTCACCTGATTCTACTTGACTAATCAACTGCTCTGCCTTCAAACACGTGGTCATGCGAGTTCCTGCGTTGCTGGAATGAAAACCGGAAGCCGCTCCGGCTCTTTGCGGATAAGACTGGACACTCCTGTCTTAGACGTAGTCACCTCACTCCCGGCACCTCTTCGAAGATGTAGCGGTGGCCAAATTGAAATCAGTACGGATCTGCTTGTTATACTCTATGAACTTTTTGATTGCTCCTCATATGCACTACTGTCACATGATTGAGTTCTTGGATATTTGCCCGAGCAGCTGTACAGGTGTTTCCAATACAGTGGCGTGTAAGTCTACAGTCATATGCAAAAGTCTGTAATTTGATTGGCTGTGTTCAAACTAAAAAAACAAAAACAAAACCCTCAAAAAAGTGGAAAACTTGTAAAGATTAATTCATGTATCGCTTTTACTTCATTACTTTCATGACACTGCTTTTGATGTAACATATAATTATTAAAATACAATCCGACCCAACATATTTATTTATTAATAATAATTACTACATTTTCTGAAGTGCTAGGTATGCCTATAACAGCAGTATTTCCATCCTCACTTTATCTAGCAGTCACATGATCTAGTAGTCAGTCACAATTAAGCTGGACTGGGTTTGGATTTCCTTTTTTTTTTTTTTTAAAAAAAAGGGAAAAAATAAATCTATAAACACTATATTTAGTACCTGAATGCAGTGTGCAAAGATGAAAGGGTTGAGACCACCCTTTTGTGCTTTAGTCAGGGCAGACTGGAATGTGCGAATGACTGGTCACTTCAGTGTGATGCCTCATCTGCGTAAAGTGCATGACATGATATTTCTGCTCCAGAGTACTATATGAATTAAAATATATAATATGAATTAAAGAGTCAGGATCAAGTCTGCGCCGCCCACAAAGCGATACTGGACCTTTTCCAGGAAGGGCAGCTGTGACTGGAGGAAGTCCACCTTTGGTACTGTAATGTCTTTGCACATGGAGATGTCCAGCGTCCTTAGCCTCTTACAGTACCGGCCTATGAGGGTCAGGGATCTGTCGGAACACAGGGATGAGAATCAGTCTGAAAAGCTGCTGGCCTTAATTGCTTAATTTTCATTTTAGACGTTGACCTCATGGTATAACTTGTGTAGGTTATGATGTTATATATTGTTTTGGATATCAGCAAGTATATGGAAATTAAATAAATTAAATGTTAAATTTGTGGATGTATTAACTTATTTTCACCAACAAAACATAAATGTCATTTGTCAAAAAAGCCAAATGTCATTTGGCTGGGGCTGTTCAAACTTGTGCACACCAGCATATACAAGTACAAATAGTTGCACCCAGAAGGACGTGTGGGATTGCAGTGCTGTTGGGAAAGAAGATAAAGGTTACCAGGAACAATAAATGATGATAAATTTAGACTGATATGGACGATATTTATTGAGCTACACGTACAGTAGTAGTGTCTCTCAGTATGGCGTCGGGCCACCATGTTTACTAACGCAACATGCCAGACATCTCAGCATGGAGTTGTAGAGGTTCCTAATGGTGTCCTGTGATAATCCATCCCATGTTGCTTGAATATTCTCACACAGTTCCTGCAGATGTTGTGGTAGGGGTGGAGGTGGAGTGACACCAGGCCTTCTGGACGTTTGACAACAAACCGTTCATCTTGGCGCTGACCGCGGTGCCTCCATGCACGGATACGTTGGTCGTTTTCATCAACACAAAAGCGTAACTCGTCACTGAATGACAGTCCAGCACAACACCACTGCAGTCTTTGAAGTCTCTGTGGCATTAAGGGCAGTCGTTGTAACGGTCTGCATATATTTAGTAGCGCGTTGTGCAGCCGTCTACCCGTCTAACATGATGACATCTTCATGAAGGGCATCACTGCTCGCTGAACGTCCACAATCGTGACTATTGGTTCAGTCAGGAACAGCGAAAAGGCCCATCCTTGCTTATGTGAAGTTTGAATCATTCACATGTCAAACAATGTGAAACCTACCCACCAAGTTTCAATGATGTCAGGTGATTCCTTCTGGGTGCTACTACTTTGATGGTGAGTGTATGTAGAGTGAAAATAAGTGAGTTAGAGCTGGATCAGGTTAATGTAACCAGGAAAGACATAAACTGTCCAGTGTTATGATTCTTTGCTATTTGATGTGTGATGTTTAGGGTGTGGTGTATTAGCTCACCTGTCTGTGATTGAGTCACAGCAGGCCAGGTGCAGGTGCTGCAGCCGGGGCAGGTGGGGCAGAGCGCGGGCCATGCCCTCGTCACTCAGCTGAGAGCAGTGGCTAAGTGCCAGGCTGGTCAGGCAGCGGCAGTGCAGAGCTACGGATGCCAGGCTTTTATCACTGATCTCGGGCAGCATGGACAGAGAGAGCTGCTGCAGCATTGGGAAACGCAGCACCTGCAGGACGACAGCCTGGGTTAGTAATACTGCGAGCGCTATTGACACAAGTAAATGAAATACGTCGCTGTCACAACAGTGGTCCGAAAAATCACAAATACTCATTTTCCCCAAATTGTGCAGCCTTATATTACAGCAACAGAAATCGCACGGCATGTAACGTTTTACAAGTTTTTAAAAATAGATACCTGAACTTTTAATAAAAAAATAAATTTAGTAAATAAATCTAACCTGTACATGTTTCACAATGATATAATGAGACACAATACATACACCCACCAGACACTTCCTCAGGTACGGCTCCTTGTATCTACACTCACCATCTATTTTATCAGCTCCACTGACCATTTAGCAGCACTTGTAGTTCTACAGTTACAGACTGTAGTCCATCTGTTTCTCTGTCTACTTTATTACCCTGTTCTTCAATGGTCAGGACCCCCACAGGACCACCACAGAGGAGGTATTATGTGGGTGGTGGATCACTCTCAGCACTGCAGTGACACTGACGTGATGGTGGTGTGTGCTGTGCTGGTGTGAGTGGATCAGACACCTCAGTATCACTGCTGGACTGAGAATCGTCCACCAACCAAAACTATCCAGCCAACAGGGTCCTGTGGGCAGAGGACAATTCTCCTCGGAATTGTGCCGGGGAAGGCATCCACCAAATCTGGCCCAACTGCTCAATTCTTTGATGTAAGAATGTCTGAACATTGATGTGGCCTACATCCAGAAACTGGTCCAGTCCATGCCGAATCCGATCACAGTTATTATTCATGCTCATGGAGGTATTAGATGGTAGTAGGTACGTTTCAGTCACAGGTGAGGCCCCCTTATATTGAGGCCCCTATGTAACGTTCTGGTAAATATTTATGTTTTCTGGCCTGATGCCCACCTGTGTTATACTGGCATCAGTCAGTTTAGAGCAGCCAGAGAGGTCAAGCTCCTGTAGGCCCTTGAGGGCTAGCAGTGAGGCCCCCTCCTGCTCCCTGAAGGCCCCCAGATCCTCGTCTGTGACCAGTCGTGGCTTCTCCTGGAATGGCATGCTGGGTGGCTGAAAGAAGCCCATGTTCCCAAACGTCCTGGTAAAGCTGGGGCCTTTATCCTCCTGCAGGGTGTTAACATTTGAAATAAACTGTTACTGTATTATAGAATTAGCTCCCCACTTGATATTGTATGCTACTAGTTTCTGTACTGTTTACTTAATTAGCCATCAAAAGCACAAAAACACATGATACCCCGTGTCCACATCTAACCATTTCCTTGCTTGGCTCGTAACCGTTGGTGGGCTCCACCATCCCCAGCAGCCCCCAGTCTGTGATCTCCTTGCACCAGCCCAGCCTCAGCACCTGCAGACCAGGCAGGTAGGAGGCAATGGCACGGACGCTCAGGTCAGTGAGGTAGACGCATGATGTCAGGTCCAGCTCTCGCAGACTACTGCCCAGCAGCTGAGCCAGAGAATACACAGCTGCATCCTGACAGAGAGAGAGAGAACGGGGAGGCTGAATCTAAGTGCTCTGCGAAGAAGGATTTGCCACAGATACAGATACCAATAACGTTATCATCAGCTGATATGATTGCTTGTGGAAAATAAGGTATTATAATGATGCTTACAACATTAGGGAGTCATTGATAAGGGCTATGGCCCACTAAGACCACTATTCTGTATGTGCTTCTGTCGTGGCAAGATGCCCCAAAGGGCCCCCTTGGCTTTTGGATGCCCTACTTATACTTACTTAGTTCTGGTCCTAAGCCTGAAGCCTAAACCTAGTGTGGATGAAGCCTTGAGTTATTTGATTGGTCTTAGAATTAAACTGGTATAATGTAGTCAGCAACACTCCGCCTCCAATTCTATAGACTGGGGTTCAATCCTCTACCTGGGCAACCGCTCTACACTATGCCAGTAAGGGTCCCGGGGCAAGACTCCCAACGCCTACCTTTGCCTACCTGTGTAAGAAATGTTACAACCGCAAGTCGCTCTGGATAAGAACGTCTGGCAAATACCGTAAATCGTAAAAAAGTAACTAGCAACAATGTTGACTCCACAGTCATCGGCTCCAACACCCTCATTGCTTACCCTGATGTAGGTGCAGCTCCTGAGGTTGAGAGACTCCAGCTGAGCTCGTGGTTGTGGAGAAGATAGCCCCTTCACTAGCTCAGCCCCTCCCACATGCAAACATTCAGACAGGTCCAGATGACTCAAACCGGGAAGGGCCATTAAATCCGCCAGACCTTTATCCGTCATCTTCCAGTCCTTAGAAAGCGAGAGGCTCCGGAGCTCCTTTAGGTCAGTGGCCACAGCCAGCATGCTGCGGCTGGTCAGCTCGGTGCAAGCGCTCAGGTCCAGGCTCTGGAGGCCACTCTGATGCCTGCAGAGCAGCTCGATGGAGTAGTCGGTGAGCTCCTTGCAGCCTCGCAAGCTGAGCTCTTGCAGCCGGAGGCGGGGAACCTGGGCTAGGGAGCGTAACGACTCAGGGGTGATGCAGGTTCGGCTCAGGTCCAGGCTGCGGAGAGTGGACGCCTGCTCCTGGAGGAGGTGGTGGAGGTTCCGCAGGGAGAGAATGGCAGAGGAACCCGGGCCCACCGCACAGCCACGATAAGGGTCGAACTCAAAGGCGATGTGGCAGCCGGCCAGAGCCAGCCTGCGAAGCTTTGGTGTGCAGCCTGTCAGGCGGTTGAAGGTGAGGTCGGAAAGGTACCGGAGGTCAGACAGGTCCAGGTCTTCCAGGTTCTTCAGGGCTGCACGTATCTAAAGATTGGAATTAACATTTATCAGAGTTATGCAATTTCCCTGTCTCTCCTAGCTCAGATAGCTGTAGATAGACATGTTTGGGGTCTGTGGTCTGCACACAAAATGATTTCATTGCTAATGTGAGCCATTTCCTGTCAATCAACACTAGCATTTTCGCTTGACCGTTTTCAATAAGGCACTGCATGGATGAAATTTACTAACGTAGGGGTGAAACTATCACCTGCTGCCGGTGCTCCTCACGGCTCAGGAAAGCTCCGGACATGAAGAGGCTGTCCAGCCCGTTGAGGTCCAGCTTGCGCAGGTCAGTCAGATGTGGCAGCAAACCCAGAAGAGAGGATTCAGTGATGCTGCTGCCAGGCAGAGCCAGGCTCTCCAGCTGAGGGCCGAGTTGAAGCCCTACCTCCGCCAGAACATGCCTGGACAAGCTGGAACTGTCTAAGTGACTGATGACAAGGCCACATTTTGCTCGCCGAGCAAGACCACGGATGAACCCCAGAGAGGACGCAGAGGCTGGGAACTTGAAGGTGACTTGTTTCTGAAAGAGAAGAGGAACTAGAGTGACCAGACATCCTCACTTTCCCCATGGGCTGTCCCTGCCTGGATCAGCAGCTTGGCAGACGTCTGGCGTAGTGCTTGTTTGAGGGGGCTGCTGCTATCTACTGACCACTTCTACCACTTGCTGGGCTAGTTTTAGAGAGTGCTGCTGTGTAAAACTGCACCAGAAGTGTCAAGTGAGTCCACAACATCACCACAAATGTCTTTTCAAAAGACAAGGCAACCCAGAGACTAAAAGCAGGAGGGGGTTTACGGGGCTTCAGTCATACTACCAGGTGACAGGGGGGTGTCTGATACTGTATGTATAGACACACACTCTGCTTGAATGTCGCTACCATGCCATTCTATAAATAGTGCATCATTTTTAAAACTACAACTTTTTTCAGTCATTCATATATGACATATAGCGTATGTTGATAGCGGCCGCCTCTGTCTCTCCAGAACTGGAGCTAGCCCGGGTTGTGTTTAGGAACTGGCTATTGGGCTTTAGCCATGGGTCTCTTTTCACTGGTCAAATATTTAAGATCAATATGAAGTATTGGCTCATAAAACCACTGAGTCATTTGTGGCAAACTCATCCCTGCCTCATTTGAGACCCAAATGGCTTTATTTCTAAAAAGTGGCGAGTGTCAAATCTCAAGAAACGTACATTTTTTGTTATCTTCTTTTTTCTTTTTCTTTTTGAAGGGGGAATATAGTTTATCATAGCTTCTATCACAGCACTAATCATGGTAGACTGTATGAATATTCTGACCTTTAGTGCCCAGGCTTATCAGTCTGCCTCCCCCATAGTTTATGACAGTACAAACACATGAACCTCGAGCTGGCCCTTCCTGTTCTGTTTCATAGATAAAAGCATCAGATATTTGAATAATATAGTGACTGCCAAACTGGAAAGGCCCACATCAACTTCACCTTACCTGAAACTGGTGATCTTGGCTTGCTTCATACCAGCTTCTGCAGACCAGAGAGGCTTCTTTTCGGTCTGATGCATGAAGAAAGCTTAGTATGTGAGAAATGACCTGCAACGAGGGTACAAAACCATATGACTACAGATGCTGCACCACTAGCTCACTTCTGATATTTACATTCTGAGTGGTGGGCAGTAACAAATGTAAATGTACCACCAAATGTACCAATTGTCTTGATGATTTGAATAGACATCAGTGTCAGACTAATTAATGAGCTTCTATTGAAGACTGGTGGACTGAGAGACACTAGAGTCTCTTCAACTACACTGAGCTGATTAAGAGTCTTGTTCCAGAAATGATAATAGAACATTAGAGCCATAATAAATCATGCTCCTGTTACTCTCCATACTTAAGAACATTTGAAGGTAAATACTTCAGTACTTTTACTCCAGTGGAGGTCTAAAGGGAGGAACTTCTACTGACACTGGAGGAGTATTTTACCTTGGGGATCTGGACTTTAACTCAACTACATGCTTTGTGTACTTCGTCCACCACCGTACCTTCCAAAAGTAAGATCCATAACTGGCTTCGAAAACAACAGCAGTAAAAAAGTACAGCAGATCTGATGAACCCCAGAGTTAATAAAAATGACACTGCCGTTGCTAAAGTGCAGAGGTCAGATCTGTTCAGACTGGACTCACCTCAAGTGGCAGTTCTGAAGTTTCCATGTCTAAACAGTCAGTATCCTCTGAAGTGAGAGAAGCTTTCATGGTGGCTTCTTGACTCAATCAAAATCTGAATAAAGTACAAACATGATTTAAATGTCTTGAAGTGGAAAGCAACACTCTTCTTTCTTCTAACAGCCATTATGACAGTGGCCCTGTATACTGACAGCCGCATTCAAGCAAGAGAATTTAAATTTAGAACCAACTGACAATTGGAAGAGGAATTTGTCTACCGCATTTAACCCATCTGTGAAGCGAAACACCCACAAACACACTCACACCCTAGGAGGCAGTGAGCACACTTGCCCTGAGCGGTGGGCAGCAAAATACATGGCGCCCGGGGAGCAGCTGGGGGTTAGATGCCTTGCTCAAGGGCACTTCATTCGTTCCTGTTGGCTCAGGGAATCGAACTGGCGACCCTTCAGTCACAAGGCTGGTTTCCTAACATCCAACCCATGATTATGTGGTTAACTTGCATTGCATGCCACAGCGTTGCAGCTCCAGTATTAACCTTGCAAGTAGAATCGGCATTCTGGAAAGCTGTGGATTTTGGTACAAGAGCTGCAGTTTCTATTATATAATACATTATCAACAAGTTTGTTTTAAATGGAAATAATTTAGCCTAATACCACAGAACTTGCGAATTGCCCGTAGGTAAGTTGGACCAACCAGGAGCACAACTTCAATGGACTTCACAACCATTATTCCCTGAGGCTGTGAACCTGCTGAACCTGCCACTTTAACTGCATCATCGCACTCGCTGCACTATTACTGTACTTTATTCCTAGTACTATTGCACTGTTCATAACTGCACAGTCTATTACTGCACTATTCTTATCTGCAGACAGGTACTGCACATGCTGTATACAAAAACTCACTTGTCATGTTATCACTCTATTCCTTTCTAAACATAATTATACTTATCTATATGTCATTTACATGTGTTGCGCTCACTGTACATGCAATCATCCTTTCTGCCACTCTGCTGCAACCACAGCATCGCTTGCCATGGATTTTTTCCTGCACCTTATAGATAATGCTGTAATACTGTATTTCACACTTCTGGTTAGATGCTAGCTGCATTTCATTGCCTCTGTACCTGTACTCTGCACAATGACAATAAGGATGAATCTAATCTAAACTAAACTAATCTAATCTAATCTACAACTGAGTGGTAATCTGACACTCAGCATTTAAGATTCATGCCTGAAAAGTAGATACTCTGCTCTTCTTTCCCAGAAAAACAGACCTATATATATACATATATATTGATCAGCCAGACCATTAAAACTACCCTCCTTGTATCTACACTCACTCACTGTCCATTTTATCAGCTCCACTTACTATATAGGAGCACTTTGTAGTTCTAGAATTACAGACTGTAGTCCATCTGATTCTATGTATACCTTGTTAGCCCCCTATTGCCCTGTTTTTCAGTGGTTAGGACCCCCACAGAGCAGGTATTATGTGGGTGGTGGATCATTCTCAGCACTGCAGTGACATTGACATGGTGGTGGTGTGTTGTGCTCGTGTGAGGGTATCAGACACAGCAGAGTCACTTCTGGACTGAGAACAGCCCACCACCCAAAACTATCCAGTCAACATTGTCCTGTGAGCAGCATCCTGTGACAACTGATGATGGTGTAATGGATGACCAACACTGCACTGTGCAGCAGCAGATGAGCTATCATCGCTGACTGTACATCTACAAGGTGGAGCAGCAAGGTAGGAGTGTCTAATAGAGTGGACAGTGAGTGGACACAGTATTTAAACACTCCAGCAGCACTGCTGTGTCTGATCCACTCACACCAGCAAAACCCACTACACTAACACACCATCACGTCAGTGTCACAGCAGTGCTGGGAATGATCCACCACCCACATAATACCTGCTCTGTGGTGGTCCTATGGGGGTCCTGACTATTGAAGAACGGGGTAACAAAGTACATAGAGAAACAGATGGACTACAGTCTGTAACTGTAGAACTACAAAGTGCTCCTATATGGTCAGTGGAGCTGATGAAATGTTATGGCTGATCGGTGTACAGTAAAAGATGAATTCATGTCTGTAAGTCCTACGTACTGTATATGTTATGTACTGTATGAAGCCTTTGTACAAGGTTCCTACCACAATAACAATGTTACAGTCATAAAAGCAGGATCTATGAAATGTGCCAGGCCCACTGCAACCACATTAAATACATACCATAACATAACATTACTATAGTACTGCTCGCTACTGCCGAGACCCTGTAAGATATCGCAACAGCACAAACCTGCTTCCGCGACAAGTTCGTTCCCATTTTCAGATCATCTTAGCGCTTCAGACGAGGACCACGGACAACGGTGTAGGAATCCCACTAATGAATGAGCACGAAAGCTAAAAATTAGAGGAGCTGCCGAGGAGGGTCACTTGACAGGCTATCACGTGAAAGCACGAGGTGTACTCTGGGTAATGTAGTTTTACTACATCAGGCCCGCTGGTGCTGCTCCTCTCCGGCAGATGGCGCAGTTTCTGCGATTGCGTCAAATAGCAAGGAAGAGCACGCCTTTACTCCGAGGTCTTACAGGGAGCTCCACTGATATTTCAGGAACTCTACAGAGTTAAACGGCTGAGGTGTAAACCAGGTCATGCAGGGTGGTTTGATGTGAAAAGCCCCGTTTTAGAGCAACTTACCGATGCAGAACTGTTCGCAGTGGTGGTGATGGGAACCAGACGTCCACCTCCAAAAGTTCCCACACGCTGCCTGATGTCTGACACATTGTATTATGAGTTTTGTCATAAAGTTTTGGCGTCAAATGTATTTTAACCATTAATAGAGGAGGATAACATATGGAAGACCGTTTCTTCCACTTAAAGAAAAAAAAGGCCATACAGGATCTCATAATTGTGACTTACTATCTCATCATTGTGACTTACTATCTCATAATTATGACTTATTATATGGCCTTTTTTTCTTTAAGTGGTGAAATTGAAATGGGCTTCCATAGGTACACGCAGGAGAGTGGTTTGTTGACACAAAATACACTCATCACTCAAAGATTAGTTGCATAAATAGGTGCACTCAGAAAGAATGAAACTTGGTGGGTAAGTTTGACATTGTGAGACATGCAAATGACTCAAGTTTCACGCTCGACCATGCATGTGACATAACCAAGCACAGGCCTTATCGCTGTACCTGACTGACCCAACACTGACCTGACTGACTGACCGACTGCCACGATTGCAGACATTCAGCGAGCAGTGATGCCCTCCATGAGTCATCCTGTTAGTGCCAGCACCATTGGCAGACGGCTGCACGATGCAGGCAAAGTAAGGGTCAAGCTGAAAATTAAAGGTGAAGCTGAAAATTATCCCACCACCATAAACAGATTAGAATAAACAGATTATAAGATGTTTAGGCCAAAACATTATAGCAAGACTAGCAAAACATAATGTCTTGTATGTCAGGCAGCACATTCATAACCATTACACATAATAATACTTTCTGTGAGGCAGTGGTCTGGTTCCTATCACCACCACTGTGAAGGATTCTTACTGCTCTGTGGGGGTCCTAACCACTGAAGAACAGGGTAACAAAGTATGCAGAGAAACAGGTGGTGCTCTATGGTAGGCGGATGGGTGTAGAAACAAGGAGGTGGTTTTAATGTTATGGCTTGGCTTGGCTACAGCCTCAATTCTTCATGGCATGGATTCCACAAGATGTTGTGGACTGTGTAGACATGACTGCATGTCCTGCAGATTTTTCAGGTGCACTTTCATGCAGCAAATCTCCCATTCTACCACAGTGTACAGGTGTCCTGCTGGATTCGGATCCGGTGACTGGAAGGCCTCGGAAGAACGCTGAACTCCCTGTCATGTTCATGAAACCAGTTTGAGACGACCGTGCATTATCATGCTGGAAGTAGCTCTTAAAAGTAGGGATAACCCAGGTCCGATATTCGGATATTAGAACCATTGATCCAATATAAGGATCGGATATTAGTCCTGATTTAACAAAATTTGCTGGATCGGGTATTGAGTAATAAGGCCGAGCCATGGGGCCGATCCATTCAGTTTAATTCTTCTGCAACTTGTGCTCGGCCATACGTCAGCAGCACATGTGCAGTGTGCCGGTAGACCTGACTTACAAACAGGAACAACTACACGGAGCAGAAAGAGTCAGCTGAATGTAGTTTTACAAGCTTAATAAAGTAATTTTTAAGCCAATCCTGATGCCTTAAGTCTCTTCCATATGGTGAAGTGTACGGTTTATTAATTCAACAATAGTATCGGCTCGGTATTAGGTATCGACCAATATGCAAAGTTTATGTATCTGTATCGGTGTTGGATCTGAAAACCGTAGATCAGTGCATCCCTACTTAAAAGATGTTAAATTATGATCATGAAGTGATGCACATGGTCAGCAACAATCCCAAACAGGCTGCTGCATTTAAACAACGACTGACTGGCATTACAGCATAACTAAAAAGGGAGAGCCAGAAGGTAACAAAGACATGAGGGCTCCCTGAGAAGTCAGCGCCCCTCTGCTCCACCGTCAACAAACCTGAGTGAACATGAAGAGCAGCGGGACGACAGCACCAACGTTCCCAGCTTAGCAAAGCACTCTCTGTCAGTGGACCCCTGGACCTGCACCTTTTATCTAGCAGATAAACTAATTACCAAAAGCTCGACTAAGCAGGTAGGTTTTAAGCCTAGACTTAAAGATTGAGGTTGTGTCTGAGTCCTGAATACTGACTGATAGGTTATTCCAAAGCTGGGGGGCCTTGTATGAAAAGGCTCCGCCCCCGATGTAGCTTTGTTAATTCTAGGCACTAATAGAGAGCCTGCACTTTGTGATCTAAGGTCACGTGACGGTTCATATACACAAAATAACACAAAAGCACACAGAAATGTACATGAGTTGTGTTTATTTAAACACACTGACATCAGTTTACAAGGATGGCGAGAACGAGCATGTTAGGCAGTAAATTGCAGCAACATGTTCTAGGTAATAAATAATATCTACAGATCAGGCAGTGCAGGCAGCTGGTTGGCTGATTAATCTACTCATCATATAATTCAAATATCCAGCTATACATTCATAGTGTAAATTACATACATGTGTAGATATAAAAACTGTTTAATGCCTAAAGAAATGCAACATATAACATCATATTTACAAGCCGTTTAAAAAAAACAACAACTGGCAGTTCAGGGAACAAGCGTGAAAATGCTAAGTTGTCCCAGAAAAAGCAATAATGAGAAAAAAAATAAGGGATTGAGCTGCTATTATCATCTTTCGGAAAGGTTAAAGAGGCATTCCAGCCTAAAACTAGCATTTAGTGTTGTTTGTTATGTTACGTAACATTCTGTAGTGCAGCACTGCATCCCTCAGCCTCATCAGTTTAACAGATTTGGTATCCTTTTGTTATTTTTGTGCTTCTCACTGCAGTATCCAGCATACTTTGAGCATACGCTCATCATCCAAAGAATAGTTGCACAAATAGCTGCACCCAGAATGAATCAACCGACAGGAATGAAACTTGGTGTGTAGGTTTGACATTGTGAGAGATGCAAATTATTCAAGTTTCACACTCAGTCACGCAAGTGACGTAAGCAAGGACACGCTTAATCGCTGTACCTGACTGACCTTACTGCTACGATTCCACACATTCAGCAAGCAGTGTTGCCCTTCCTGAGTCATCCTGTTCCAGCACCATTGGCAGATACCTGCACGACGCAGGACTACATGCACACAGACCGTTACAACGACTTCCCTTAACACCACGTCAACGTCACCAAGCACCATAATGGTGTTGTCCTAGACTGTCATGGAGTGACTCAGAATGGCAACGAGTCCTGCTTCTGTCTTGGTGGAGACGACCAACAAATCTGTGTGTGGAGCCAACATGAACAGTTTGTTGTCACGCGTCACTCGTCCAGAAGGCCTGGTGTCACTCCACCTCCACCCCTACCACACATCTGCAGGAACTGTGTGAGAATATTCAAGCTGCACGGGATGGATTATCACAGGACACCATTGGGAACCCCTACTATTCCATGCTGTGACGTCTGGTATGTTGTGTTAGGAAACATGGCGGCCCGACACCATACTGAGAGACACTACATCTGTATGTGTAGCTCAATAAAAAAAAAAAAAAAAAAAAAAAAAAAAAAAAAAAAAAAAAAAACTGGTAACCTTTATCTTCCTTCCCAATAGCACTGCAATCCCACACTTCCTTCTGGGTGCAGCTATTCTTTTGATGAGGAGTGTATATGTCGTTGTGATCCCCCTTACAGCCATGAAGAAAAGGCTAACAAATGCAGGTGTGATATGCGACTTCCAGGCACACACGCCAACATTCCGCATTAGCCAGATTAGATAAGCACGGAAACAAAATCAAACATTGTGTATCTACCCCAAAGCGCTTGTGTGTTTGCTTTTATTTATTTATTCATTCATTCATTCATTTCTTTTTTAAATAAGTTCCTCCCACCTTCAACATACATCATCAGAAGGGGGCTTCCTAGTCTTTGTGCTATAAGCTGTAGTCCACTACCACCGCTGCAAGAGGAGGGAAGGTAGGCATGTTCGCCATAGATGCATCAGCGGTCACGTGTTTCACTTTGGCCGGACTGCCCCTTTAAGACTAGCCGAAGCTTGCCATTATATTATGTAACCCCTCGTCTTCATGTTGGCAGCCCGTTTTGCTCTTGTTTTACTGTAGAAGTCCATTAATATCAGGAAAGACATAAAAACACGAGCCACAAAAATACCCCAGAATGATTTACAGTCAAATGGTAAAATAGAAGGCAGCTGATGAACACGTTTTCAAGACTGTTCACCCATCTGTTCCTTGTTAGAAAACCCTGCCTTGTTTTCCCTTCTTATTAATGGCAGTGCAGTCCTTCCACCTAAATACATCAGCAACACCCAGCCCTGTTTTTTCCCACCCCTCTACATCTGGATGTCATAAAAGGAGGATAACCCTCCGGGGTTTCGCACTCGTTCTATTGTCTCTGATCGAGCGGACAGATGCTGAGCAGTCATGTCGTGTTAGAATTAGTGCTCGTCTCTCCTCCTTAACGGGGTGAAACGACACGCTGCGCACGTGTTTTCTGTCATAGGAATTCATAATGTCCTCATGCCTTTAATAAGCCCAGGTTATTTATAACGCTGCTGCTTATGTGTCATGCCAAAGGGGTTTAAACATGCTTTCTGTTGTCTGCTGTCTTCCGTGCTCGGGTTACTGTTCGGATGGTCCTCTGCTGAAGGAAAAGACTGATTGGTTTCCTTGCAGGTCACAGGGTGGCAGATTGTACTGAACAAGATATGGGATTTGGTTTGTTGGACAGTGTACAGTACCGGTCAAAAGTTTGGACATGGCTACTCAAAGAAGGCTCTCCTTGTTTATTTTAATGCTATACTTTAGAATAAAAGACACCAAACTATAAAATAGCACTCATGGAATTATACAGTCCACCTTAAAAACGGAACTTTTACAGGAGGATGAAACAGCTTTCTTAACCTGCAGTGCAGGCTGATAGAACAAGGTTGGAGCAATTCTATTGGTCTGTCCATCATGAATATTCACTAAACTGTGCAGCAAAAGAGATAAAGTTTTTACACAATTAAATATATATTAGAGGTGGAGACATGGCAGAAATATCATACTGTGGTACATAAAGAGTATATGTGGTATATCAGGATATGTACTGTTTCAGACTCTCATCAGTTGGAGCTGGTAAGTGTAAGCCTGTAGAGTCTTTAAGATCACCAACAACATCCATGTAGTTGGGTGTTTCTAAACTTTTGACTGGTACTATCCAATACTATCCATATTGTATGGTTCACATTCAGTCACTGAGTGTTACTGTGGTCGGAATTGCGCTCAGGAATCTGTAGCCGACTGAAAATTCCAGACATGAAATAAAACTTTACATTGAAGGGGAATTCCACCATTTCTTCATAAACTTGTTTAGACGCAAACATTAAGAGAGAGAGAGAGTTACTCAAAGTGGTTTGATTTAAGTTTGCTGTGTTCTAGAGAGCTGCCAGAATTGTTCACAGTGGTGGTGATGGGAACCGAACGTCCGACGCATTTGACCCCTCAAAAAACTAGCTCGCATCAAGGTATTTCATGACAAGGTTGCCTGATGTCTTCTCGATAGTGTCTAGAAAAGATTTTGACCTAAAACCTATTTTTAAAAATACATTGCTGGCGGAGAGATACCTGCAGGGCGTTGTGAGGCAAAGTAGTCCCCAAAGCAAATTTTTTTCATTTACATTTATGTAGAAAAACTCACAAGACACATGCAGGTTCACTGGTCTGGTTTCAGATAGTGAATATAAGGTCTATATTTGTGTCGTAGGCATCAGGACCCCTGGTTCCTGTCACCACCACTGTAAAGAAATCAGGGCCAGTACGTTTCTCTACAATGAACCATTTCACATCTAACCACTCTGAATGACCTAGTTTACATCTCAACCGCTGAGTCATGCAGACATTTATGGGGGGGGGGCAGTGGAATTCCCCTTTAAGGGGTATTTATAGTGGGGGGTGGGACTCTTTAAGGCACTTGGCATCATGACTGGGACATTCTACGCAGAATAAAGTGGTAAACCTGAAGACTTAAGGCCTCTGCAAACAGTGCACAGACCAAGACACGGACACAGAATACAAGCTATGTAAAGTATTGCTGAACTATTGCTCCTGTTTGCTATTGGGGTTGGACTGGAATTATGGCATACACATAGCTCCACCTCACTCAGCAAAGACCTCCAGTGGCAAGAAGAGAAAGAAGAATGGACAAGAAGGCTTATTGCAGTATCTGGTAGTAAGATCATTTACATGACTGTGTTGGGACAATGTTCAGTAATTACAGGGGTGTCCAGAGCCCAGTCTGGAGCAAACTATCTCCACTTGAGCTTATATAATGCCATAGGGGATGAGGATGATCTAGACAGGTTCCAGTGTTACTGTTTACACTAGAAGGCTGCTCTGCACATGCTAGTGTTTTCCCTGATTAGATACACTGAATTCAACCTACTGGCTAACAACCAAACTCCTCATTAGACAGAGAAGGGAAAACTGCGTACCCTTGGGACTGGAACTGGAAACCATTGTGTGTCCATTGTTTGACCCCTGAAAAGAGGTCATGGAGAGGGGAATTGACCCTCCACTCCCACATCACCCAACCTGTGCCTTTGCGAATAGTTGGATTCAAGTTAACTTCACAAATACTGAGATCCTCTACTGTTCAAAAGTTTGGAATCAAGGTTTTCTTTACTATAACAAACAGGAAAATGTACAAAGCTCTATTTCATAGGTTTCAGATAATTAATGGGACGCCAGCATTCCATAATTTTATTCCGTAAATCATTTAGGAATTCTAGTTGCGTCTGGAAAGATGAACCATGCAGTAGAAGATGTTAAGATGTCTGAGAAAAGCTCAATAACTTAGAGAATGGAGAATGAATAAAGTCTTTCTATTGCTTTGAATGCCTTGTATTTAAAAAGTGAGGATTTCCCTGATATTACTGTACATTAAACATTAAGTTAATAATATTAAAGTATTATTATTAATAAGCAATTTCAAACTTTTGAACAGTAGCAAACCGGGCTACTCCTCTGTCTTGTCCTTCCCCACGATCTCCCTCACAATTGGTGCTGACCCTTTGTGGTCCAGGCGTTCCTGAGCTGGCTGGCCCTCGTCGCCCAGGCCGGAAGGGCTGACAGGAGCCCCTTGCATAGAGCTGTCCGACATCTGGGAGAGAAGGTCAGGCTCTTGCTCTGAGGGCTGACCAGGGACAGGAGAGGCGGGCAGCACAGAAGAACAGATGGACGGCTGGTCAGGAAAAGAATGAGGAGAAACGTCAAGGCCGTCTCTACCACAAAAACATTATTGGCTTAAAACGATAGCTTAGTTTCCCTTTAATACAAATGTAGTTCAACTGCAGAGACATGTTTGAATGTTCCGTTTTGCAGGAGAACTACAAGGAAGTTTGAGGTTTGTCTGTACTCGTGCGTCCCAAAACCACATAGACAAGTCTATTAGAGATTGCAAGTTTGTACTGTTTGAAGCCAGTAAGTGATTATTTAGGCCCATGGTTTAATGCAAATTGGTGGTCATAAACTTTTATTTTACTTAAGAGAGGTGTTAGTCTTGCCTGAACAGTCTTGTCTTGGCTGCTTTATCGAGGTTAATGGAAGGAAAGTGTGTGAATTCACTTATTTCTGAATTTCTAAATTTCTGAACTTATTTCTATCCCTTTAAATCTATTCCTTAGATGCTGACTTGTCATGTATGTGTGTGTGTACCTGTAATGAGACACTGGACTTGTTGGTCTTCTCCTTCAGTTTGGCCAGTGTGCCTCGCAGGCCTGATTTCTCCGTCATCTCCAGTGCGGCTTTGAACAGTTTGGGGGTCTCGGCCCGTGGTGGGATCACGTGCACTGGCTCCTTCGGTTCCTCCTTCTTCTCCGCAGGCTTCTTATCCGCCAGCATTTTCCTTCACAACACACAGCATCCTCACCATCAGCAACACTTTTCAGCACCCAACACGGACAGCACCGAGGCAAACTGCCACAGATTTGTGCACAATGTTACAGCAGTTATGAGCTTATTAACACTGTAAAAGCACAGCAGTGATCGGGTAAATCTCTGACCTCACAGATATTTGATTTGATTATAGACATATATAGTCTGCATACACAAATGAGACTGAGGGAAGGACTGAGACAGTAGTAGAACATAAAATCAAATTAATGCAGTTGTTTCTATTGGTCTGGTTATCATGACATTGGATCATATTGCAAAGGGTAACTGGAGTGTTTAAATTAGGCCAAACAATTAAAAACAGCAAGAATAGCGATATAAGATTTTGGCATAACAGCGAATTTAATTTAATTTAATTTAATTTAATTTAATTTAATTTAATTTAATTTAATTTAATTTAATTTTTTAATTTTTTTTTATTTGATTATACAGTTAAAGTTTAAACACCATTTTACCATTTTACAAGTTACAAGTAAAGTTGTAACTTTAAGTTCACAGTTGCTTGTTCATTTCTTTTGCATATTTTAGTGCACAATTATTGATTGTTTAACATGTTGGAAAAAAATCTAACATAATCTAACATATTTTATGTTTGTGTTAAATTCAGGAAATAAAAATGTGCAGAAGTGTGATGAAGGTATGAACTTATTTCCATTTAATCAAGTAATTTAGCATAAAGCATGTAATTTGATCAGGTTCCTAAAACTTTTCCATGCGACCGTCTCTCACTTTGCTTTCTTGCGGAGCAGTTTCTGGGACTCCGGATAGTGCACCAGGATTTCGTTGAGGCCCTTCTTCTCCAGGATGAAGAGGTTGGCGAAGCCATGTGCTATCACGTTGGCTGTTCTTCGGTTCCCTCCACCTACAGCCAGCAAACTTTATACCAGACACAGAGACACAGGGGTAAGAACCTATGTCCACATCTGACCGTCACATCAGACTCATTCAAACCTGCTTCCTTTTATTTTCAGCTCATGTTTTCCAGTTTTTAAAATTAGAATGAGTACATATCACATTTAAAACACTTACAACATTTTGTATTGTACGTGTGTTTTCCTGCTTTGATATGTGACAAGAATATAAAGCTGCATGGATGAAAACTGGCCGTCTATGCAGAGAGATCTAATCAATACAAATTAAGGGGTCACCTGATTTCGCCAAACACTGATCCTGCTTTTAGCGTGGCAAATACAGTCTTCCCGTCCGGACCCCCAACCACCTGGACCTCTCCTGACTTAATGATGTACATCTCTCGACCAACCTCACCCTGCAAGAAGGAGAATGATTCAATCATTTAACCACTGATAAGTTCAGACATATTCCCCAATCAGCCATGCAGCCTTCTGCACTCATATTCATGTTATCAGCGCCACTGACCATATAGGAGCACTTTGTAGTTCTACAGTTACAGACTGTAGTCCATCTGTTTCTCTGTATACTTTATTATCCTGTTCTTCAATGGTCAGGACCCCCACAGGACCACCACAGAGCAGGTATTATGTAGGTGGTGGATCATTCCCAGCACTGCAGTGACACTGACGTGATGGTTGTGTGTTAGTGGCGTTAGTAGTCACAGCAGTGCTGCTGGAGTGTTTAAACACTGTGTCCACTCACTGTCCACTCTATTAGACACTCCTACCTTGCTGCTCCACCTTGTAGATGTACAGTCAGAGACGATAGCTCATCTGCTGCTGCACAGTGCAGTGTTGGTCATCCTCTAGTCCATCATCAGTGGCATACGAGCACTTTGTGGTTCTGTAGTTACAGACTGTAGTCCATCTGTTTCTCTGTATACTTTGTTACCCTGTTCTTCAGTGGTCAGGACCCCCTCAGGACCACCACGGAACAGGTATTATTTGACTGGTGGTCAGCAGTGCCACTCACTCTCTGATCCACTCACACGAGCCCAACACACACTAAGACACCACCACCACGTCAGTGTCACTGCAGTGCTGAGAATGATCCACCACCCACATAATACCTGTTCTGTGGTGGTTCTGTGGTGGTCCTGCGGTGGTCCTGATCATTAAAGAACAGGAAGCAGGAGTTCAAAAAACAAGTGATGAAAGGTGTGCTACAATTTCGCATTCGGCTGAACCAGATAGCAACAGTTGCTACAAAAAACAGGTCTGTGGGCGGAGCTTGAATAGGTAAGTTTAGGTAAGTGTGTCACAATGATGAGCATACGGTACCTTTTTGCAGACGTAGTCTCCGGGAAGATACACAACAGATCTGAGTCTCTTCAGCATGTCATAAATCATCTGCCTGTCGCAGCCCTGAGAAGAGGAAAGTAACAGACCCAGAGAAAGATGGATAGATGGAAAACAACAGGGAGATGAAGAGACCAATAATGGACACATTATTGTAAGAGAGTACAAAGGCATGGGCATCTTTGGGGCCTTATAAGCACAAATAGGTACTCCAATATGAAGAAAGACCTGATGTGAAGCTATTCAGCCAGTATCTACTAAATGCTATGAGAAGCTAAATCTATGCATTACAGTTCCTACAACAGTTTCTAAAATATAGACGCACTATGAGAAATCCTACAACATGCAGGTCATACCTCAAAGAGTGGAACCTTGCTGACTATAGAGTAGTTCACATCCACTGCTATATCCAGCCTCATCTTGTCTGGCAACTGCGCAAGTAACTCCTCTTCATCTGTATATGCAATAAAGATAATACGAGTATAAAGCATTTCCATTGTCGGACTAACACAGAAAGATCTGCTGAACGGAACTGAACTTCAGAATGATCTGAATAAAACTTACTTGCCCTATTAATTATTTTAATACTCAATGGAAGAACAAAAAATACAAGTATAACATAAATAACACACATGTGTTTAAACAGGTACACATTAATAAAACACTTGCTGCATGCATGTTCTTTAGTGTCCGCCGGCTCAAAAAGGGAATGGACACTAGGCTCCCAACACCACCTTGACTGATACACGCACTGTTCTCCAGCCTCTGATTACCTGGTTCATGTGCTAATACACACCCATCATCAAAAGAATAGTTGCACCCAGAAGGAAGTGTGGGATTGCAGTGCTATTGGGAAGGAAGATAAAGATTACCAGGAACAATAAATGATGACAAATTTAGACTGATATGGGCAATATTTATTGAGCTACACATACAGAAGTACATAAGTAGTGTCTCTCAGTATGGCATCGAGCCTCCGTGTTTGCTAACGCAACATGCCAGACGTCTCGGCATGGAGTTGTAGAGGTTCCTAACGGTGTCCTGTGATAATCCATCCCATGCAGCTTGAATATTCTCACACAGTTCCTGCAGATTGTGTGGTAGGGGTGGAGGTGGAGTGATACCAGGCCTTCTGCACGTATGACAACAAACTGTTCATCTTGGCGCTGACCACGGTGCCTCCACACACAGATTTGTGGGTCGTCTCCACCAAGACAAAAGCGGGACTCGTGACTGACCCGCTCCCATTCTGAGTCACTCCATGACAGTCTGGCACGACACCATTGCAGTGTTAAGGGCAGTCGTGGTAATGGTCTGCGTGCATGTTAATGGTGCTGGCACTAACAGGATGACTCATGGAGGGCATCACTGCTCCCCTGAATGTCCACATTCGTGGCTGTTGGGTCAGTCAGGTACAGCGATAAGGCCCATCCTTGCTTGGGTCACATGCACGGCCGAGTGTGAAACTTGAATCATTTGCATGTCTCACAATGTCAAACCTACTCACCAAGTTTCATTCCTGTTGGTTGATTCCTTCTGGGTGCAGCTATTTGTGCAACTGTTTGTTTGACGATGAGTATATGTGTTTGGAGAAGAAATGTAGACTAGCAGACAGTCACTCTAAGAAGAGAAGACAATTATGCTCTTACCCAGCATGCCCTGAGACTGCCATGTGTAGTTGTACCAGGTTTTCACTCGGTACTGCACGTCTCTCGGGATGCGGTTGGAGCCCATGTATTTCACGGTGCTGTCCATACACGATCGGTAGTGCGTCTGATCAGCTGTGGCCGCACCCACCACGTCCCTCATCTAGCATAGAAATGGCCATTACCTTTTAGAACACCCTCAAACAAGCAATCAAACTATTCCAAATAAGTTAAGAAGGATGAATACGGTACCTGTCCAATCATTATGGAGAAGGCAAATACACCAACAAAGTAATTGACAAGCTGGAAAATGATTTCAGAGAGATTGGTTGGGTCCGGCAGTCCACCGATGGTGATCAGGGTCTTTACAGCGAAATAGTAACACCGAATGTAACTGGAGAAAAAAAAGGCACAGCAGACAAAACAAAATGTTTACACCGAACAATGGCATTCTTAAGGGATATAGTATTCAACAATAATATAATACAAAATAATGCATGTAATAAATGTATTATAATATGATCTAATACTAATATATTGTAATTTTCCAAAGACAACATGAAAATTGTAAATTTTTGCTCTTATGCATCATTTGAACATAGCAGCGGCTGTTTACAGTGTGTTTACATTTCTTGAAACAGAAATGGCCTAAAACTGCTTGGAAAAAGTTGATTTGCATTCAAATGAAATTAGGTGCTTGGTCTCTCCTGTAAAGCTGCCATTTTGGAGATACTTGTATTTTTTTTTGGACAGCAACAGTGTATACTATTAAATATAAGAGATGCTTAAAGGGGAAGTCCAGCGATTTTTCTCAGAGTCAGAATTGTTCACAGTGGTGGTGAATGGAACCAGACGTCCACAGCTAAAAGCTCCCTCAGAGAAAGTTATTCCACTAAATGGGTATGAACAGTCAGCCTGATGTCTGAGGCATTGTTTTACACTAGCTTTGTGATAAACTTTTCCAAAATGCATTTGAATCAATTTACTGTAATCTATTCAAGGCAGTGGGATACATGAAGGGTGTTCCAAAGCAAAACTGTCCCTAAAGACAGCTACTGTTTACATTGTGTGAAAATTATGTGATGAATAGACCAACAGAAATGGTCCAAAATCACTTGGAAAAAAGTCAGGTTCCATTGACTTACATGAACATTAAATTAAATGAGGTTTTTGCCCATTTTGGCAACTTTACAGTCTAAAAAATTGAAAAAAAATTTGCTTTCTCAAACTTTCCTCAATTTCACCATCATCATAAAACTGACGCAATAAGACACATGCAGGTTCACTGGTGGTTTTGATAGTAAACAAAATGGCTATATTAGTGTTGTAGACATGGTGACCTCTGGTTCCTGTCACCACCCCTGTGAAGAAATCTGAATAGTCTAATTTTCTCTAATTTTCTTATGAACTATTTGACATCAGACCACAAAAATGACTTCGTTAACACTGAATGGCCTTAAAAATCTGTGGAATTCTGCTTTAAAGACATTTGTCAAAATCTAACAAAGGCTTTGAAGTAATTTACAGTGAAGCAACAGCACATTAGCTTCTGTAATAAGTATGTCAATGAGTTTGCTGCTCTTTGCTATGTACAAAAATCTTCCTTGGTAATCAGCCAAATGATACAGATGCAGCAGACATTTATTAATTTACTAACAATTATTAATGGATATTAATACATACGCATTGCCTTCTCCGGTGTACACCCAATGTGTAGAGCCCAGGCCTTCGTAGGCAGAAACCCAGTAATAGAGACAGGCGTTGCAGTGGAGGCAGTACAGCAGGTAGGTGGTGGTGCGGATGACTCTAGAAACAGAAGGGAACAGATGAACAGGGAAAAGAGAATCATAATAGATGTACATTCAGACGTGTGTTTAATGCAGAAGCTTGTGCTCACCTGTAAACATAGGCTTTGGTCAAAATGGCCTCAAGACGCATATTGAACTCAAAGAAGGACATGATCTGAATAACAGCAGGAGAGATGGATTCTGAGAAACTGAGTGTAGAGCACTTAATTTACTCAGTGATGCTGAGTAACGGATAGCGACGTATTGAACTGAACTGAACTGAATCGCATGCAGAGCTTGCCTTCAGTAGCCGTGGGCAGCGGAGGAGCGGGTTGATCCCTGTTTTGAAGTAGAAGAGCTCCAGTGGAAGGAGACTGGCCACGTCCAGCTGTGACCCATTCAAAGCAAACATAAATGTACTACGTAATCAATGATGTACATTGAAGCAGTGATGAACATTTCCATGTATCTCATGTTGGCTGACCGCTGCTAAAGCTTTGCTCTCACCTTAAAGCGCAGAGCTTTCATGTAATTGCTTCTCATTTCCTTCCTGTCGCTCTGGAAATAAAGACAGTTTCGCAAAATGAGTAGCAGTGTCACTGCAGTGGTCTCTAATTTACACAGACTCTGATTCTGCAGCCTCACGTACCACAATGTCCCCGCCACGGATGAACTGCAAGCGGGGCTGGAAGAGCAGGATGTCCATAATGTAGATGACGTCACACAGGTAGTCGGTCATTAGCCACAGGTGAATGTTGTTTGGGGTCTGAAAGGGGAAAGCCCAGCGCACCGGGATCATCCACAGGTTCCAGTTCCAGGCCAAAGTGACAAAGAACAGCCAGAGCACGTAGACCAGGTCTAAAGATAACGGCAACAAGAAAATATGAATACACACAATACAGGCATTGGTGTTTAATAGAATGAATACATATGACCCCCATAAGATATGACCCTTTACAGTGGGCATAGACCTCAAATCTTTCTGTAGGCCAAAATAACTATATGACTAATTAATATCATCTAATCAAATGTTTTCCCTCCATAACTCTGATTAACTAACTGATTAATTAGTAGATTCTCTGCATGTGAAATGTTGTGAGTCTGTTGAGCTGCTAGAGAGGGGTAAAAAGGCAAGGGTGAGGACCACCACAGCTGAGAAAAAATAACCAGTAGTGCTACAACAACAAAAAAAGAACTATCCAAAACTGTAAACATTTAATTCAATATTGACATCCTTTATCATGATAACGATATATATTGTCATATTGCCCATCCCTAATTCAAACACAATAAAAACACTGTTATGAATCTGGACTTGGACCAGCTCACTTGCACTTTTCCATATAAATATCAATGGAAATAATGCAGAAATCATATTTTAGGGCCACTGTGAAAAGAGATAAACACTAGAGATGTTTCTTTAGCACTGTTAATATTAGCTGGTAGTGTGGATGAACATTTATGAATTTTGCACCAATACAGATATCCAATACTTTTCATGTACATATATGGCTATGCCATTATATATGGCTGCACATGGTTGAAAAAGAGATGGAGTGGACAAACAGAGAGGACAAACATGCGGGATGGAAAGGAAGGGAACTAAAGAGAAGTAGACTGACCAACTGAACACATCTCACAGAAAGAGGGGAAGGGTGTTGTGTATGGTTTTACAATGGGAAGTTCAATTCAAATATTATAGCTAAATATTAGAATAGCTAACATTTTTACTACGAAGCCGCTGAAAACAAAAACTTAATAAACCCAAGCGACATGCACATGAAGGCTTCATAAAACAGGAAGCAGAGGGTGGAGGACAGAGAGAGGGAAGGGTGGGGGAAGGGTCTCACTGGTGAAGGGGTCGATGCTAGCCGGGAAGCGATACTGAAGCAGGCGGCCCATCTTGGACCGACGCTTCACCTTAAAGCACAGCACCCTGCTATACTCCTCTTCTTGAGGTTCCCCCTCAGCGGGAGCATCCTGTGCTTCCTCTTTGGCCTCGGGCTCCTCTGCAGGCTCAGGAGGAGGGGCCGGAGCTGCTTTTGCGGGAGCTGTGGTGATAAGAATAGGGAGAGAAATCACCTATGGCTGTTTGACACTCACACTTTATTTGCATTGGCCACTACAGAGCATTTGCAGATATAGGGAAACTGAGCTGATTTAGCCTACAGGAGAATTCTCACTATGGATTGGGATAGGAACAGGATTACGGATTGGGATAGGAACAGGATTAGGTGGGCCTGAGGTAAAATCAGGGCCAAAGTGAGCATGAAAGGCTGGAGCAAAGGTAAGGCCTTCAGAGCAGTTGTAATAAAAGATGGCTTTAGTGGTTACAGTCCTTCAAATCCTTGGAGCCTGGATATTCCCATACTCTTTTCTTAAATATGGCAGGGCATCCTAAATATGGGAGAAGCACCAATCCTAAACCTGAGCTCTAAACCTTAGCTCACCATGGAGTGATCGGAGGCCACCCGCAGTGTAAGAAGCCGAGTCAAATGGTAACACTTTACAACACAGACAGAAAGGAATACCAAACATACACGCCCCTATCAACCTAATCCATAAAATGTCACTTTCCTGTTATTAGTGATTGTGCAACACTATCGTTATCCAATTCATTCCTCTCCTTCCCCTTCTCCTTCTTATTCTTGGTAGACATTTTTCCAATAACTATTCCCACAGGTTTTTTTTTTTTGAGATATTGATACCATTCCAACTCTGGAATTTTCCCTCTGATCAGGAATAGTGTGCTTGTATACAGCTTTTTCATCCAACGTACGGAAAAACTTCCTTACATTCCGAAATTTTTCACATTCAAGAACGTACAGCATGGAAAAGTGGACATTCACCCACTGTACTTTTCCTCGACTGACAGTCACCATTTCACCATCTCAGGATAGGCCCCCAAGCACAAATTTGATGTTGGTCTGTTTGTCTTTCTTTTCCCCCAGCAACTCTTTCCTTCCGTAGTGACCTATTCATTTTCACCCCCCTTGTTTCCTTTACCCAACAGATGTAAGCAAGGTCGGGCTTTATCGCTGTACCCAACTGACCCAACAGCCACGACTGCAGACATTCAGCGAGCAGTGATGCCCTCCATAAGTCATCCTGTTAGTGCCAGCACCATTGGCAGACGACTGGACTACGCTGTACTACACCCACGCAGACCGTTACAACGACTGCCCTTAACACCACGTCAACCTCGCCAATGACTGCAATGGTGTCGTGCCAGACTGTCATGGAGTGACGGCAGTGGGTCATATTCAGTGAAGAGTCTGTGTGTGGAGGCACCGTGCATTATATTGCTTAGCAATTTTGAGTCAGGCGTTAAGTAGTTTCATTGGATGAATTTCCAAATGCAGCCATCACAAGATAACCCGAAGGACTAAATGCGGTCCAACCAGTCATCACTCAAAGGTAGATAAAAGTCAAAAATCAGAACTAGTGAGTCTTACTTGGAAACATGGCTAAAAAAAACACAGAGAAGGAAATCTGACAAACACAAAAAGCAGCAGGATGTTAGGGATAATAAGGGGAGCCAGAACATTCCATGGAAATCCAGGAGGCCTCAAATAGTTTAGCTACAGCATCTCCTTGTTTGATTTGTCTGACTTTACAAGAGGGGAAAAAACAGCTCTTTGGTGATAGTCAGCCCAGGCCAACATTTACCTATAAGAGCCGATTAGTTTACGAACAACACATCACAAGTGTGCGGTCTTATTGAGTTTACAGTAGGTTACAGCAGGGTCAGCTCACAGGCAGGCGGAGTGTCGTTGTCTGAGTCATCGGGATCTATGAGTTTCTCCTTGGCGCGCTCTGTCCTCTCTTTGAAGAGCTTGACCAGCTCCTGCAGACGCTCATTCACCACAGTGCTGGTCTGACTGGCAGAGGACGTTGGACGCTCCTTCAGTCTGTTAAACGCAATACATGTTGTATTTACAGCTCAGTATTGTACACACAACCTACAGGAATACAAAGTATGGATCCATAAAGACATCAAACAATAATTCCTAATTACTTAACAACACAACACATCTGAGAGAGGTGTGTGATGATTTGGGCATACAGTTTGCACGGTGCTAAATAGTGGGGTATAAGCTTCCATTACTTGTTAGCTATATTAGCCTTGTAGCTCATAGACACAGTATGTAGCTAGGAAAATCATCCATGATGATGGCCTGATGAAGCCGTACAGTTATATTGACTTTAGTGCTTTACCCGTCATCGCTGGTGATGCTGCTCTGGCTGGGCCATGCCCTTACTGTGGTCTCCAGTTCCTCCTCCTCCTCGTCTCCGGAGGAGTATAGCTTCTTTCTGCCAGTGAAACCAGTAACCAGTACAAACAGTTAGTGCTCTGCTGTCCTCCTTATGCTTTGCTAACTCATTTAACATGTAGCATGGTCATTGCTATATCCCTCATTAACAACCTCATGTTTCATTCTATTCATTAAAATCTAATTATCTAATAATCTCCAAATATTACAAATCCAAACAGCAGTTCACAAATGATGATGAGTACAAAGTTAGTTTTTGGTGGAGGACACAATTAGTAATGAAAGAGTGAATGGATGTACATGTAGAGTGGCAGTGGATGAATATGAGAGTGTGAGATGATGGGATGAGGCCAGATGATGACTGATATTTAAGATCTTACATTTTGGTCCAAATATTGTGTGGTTTTCTGTCCCTGGAGCCAGCACAGTTTCCGTCCACAGGTGTGTGTGTGTGTGTGTGTGTGTGTGTGTGTGTGTGTGTGTGTGTGTGTGGAAAATGAAAATAAACCCAAATAATTAGACAAAACAATATAATATGATTAAAACACAATTAAATATACTATCAAACATCAATCATACCATAAGCAAACAGCAGTTCTAATTTCTGATCCTTCTGATTCACTGATTTAGGGCTGAAGTGTCAATGCCAATACTGAAGCGCAGTCAGAGCTGAGCCATATAGGTAAAAAAACAAGGGAAAATTGGATATAATGCAGTTTTTGCTAGCATGGCTGTGGGATCCCAGTAGTGCTACGCTAAGGAAGTGAATGTTTTTTGGTTGTTACAGACTGAGCATATGTACGTTTGAAGCTTGTGAAAGTCAGTCCATCTTTTAACTCGCCTTGTAGCAGTTTTACAGTGACTCCTTTATATATTTATAGAAACTCATTCACAGTGAGCTGCTGAATAGGACTTCCAAAAGGTCTACAGTGACAATATGTCTTCCACTTAAGTAACGCTAACATCACGTTTGGCCTTCATAGAAATCATTACTTATTTCAATCACTAATTATCCAAGTGTTTTTGTACAGGGACCTCTCAATTAAGCACTGGAATAAGCTGGCCCAGGTAGTTAACCAGGCTAGTAGGATCAGATGTACCAGGATTACGGAGAAATCTAAAGTTGAATTGAAGTGCACACCTAAAGATTAGTAGATCCCCGCTAGTATAGTGAACAGTGTCTTTGCCTGTTACTTGGGAGACTGGGGTTCGATCCCATGACGGGGAGAGCCAAACTTTGGGGTAGTTGAGGGCTGGAGGTTAGGGAACCAGCCGGAGAGCTGCTGGTTTGAGTCCCTGAACCAACAGTAAAAACTGAAGTGCCCTTGAGCAAGGCACCTAACCCCAACTGCTCCCTGGGCACCATGGATAGGGCTGCCCACCACTCCGTGCAAGTGCTCCCTATTGTGTGTACGTGGGAAGGGCTGAATGCGGAAGACTAAATCCGATACGAATCCGATCATTGTGCAGCCCTAATGTTTTCACATTGTCTTTCTGTGTGGATAAAAGAGAGAAAAATCCGGAGTTGGAATAAAAAGCAGGTGCAAACAAAAGAAGCAAATGCACTGAAGTCTAATTTCCTTCAAATCAAAGTGATCTAAAATGCTCTACAGTGTTTACAGTCATTTTGATACGGCGATATGGTGGTCACATGGCTGAGATGTTGTGAGAAGAAACAGTAGAAGGCACAAAGACTTGATTAGTTGATTGTTTGCATTTACGCAATTTAGCTGACTTAATCATGTTACAAACAGGCCAATGTAGTGTCCGGAGTCTTCGCCAAGGACTCTTATTGGTGTACCCAGACCGAGACTTGAACCCTCACCTCACACATGGGGCGGTAGCTCAGTGGCAGTTAGTGGTGTTATCCACTGCCCTTGCAGATAATGCATCATGCTCATAAACAGTAGCATAGTGAACAGTGTTGGTTGGTGTGTGCTGCTGTACTGGCATTATAGGGATCCAAACCTGGTTCTGCTTTTTTTTGACGCCCCAGGCACGGTGAGGGTTTTCAGGTTGGGGTCCTGCGGAGTGATGATCTGGGGCATCTGGTGGGGCACTCTCTCTCGCCGCTCAGTGTCTGAGTCCATGTCTTCCACATTTACAGCTGGGTGAATGCTGAGCCTGGAGCCAGCTGCAAAAGAGACCACAAAAACACACACACACACACACACACACACACAGATCATGCATGGATGAATCACCAAGATATGGCTCTCAGATAAGGCCTGGTCATGTACCAGAAGACCCATCAACAAATAATTATTCTTATTTATGCGGATACATGATATTTGAGCTATTAAAAATGAAGTTGTTTTTAAAGTGTGGATCTTTTATATTTTTTTGTATTCACAGCTTCTAATATTGCTTTTTATGTTCACACCAGAGCACATATGTCTTTGCGATTTTTGTGTATAATGTTTTGTAGACAGTAAATACGCTAAATACCACAGATACAAAACACGAGTAAATAAGCACAAATAATTATAGAAATCGACTTATTTTTCTGAACACCAAGTTATTAGGGCCATGTACTGGTAAAAACAAGATAAGACAATAAGATAAGTACCATGATACAGGGGTTACTATTCAATATACACTCATCATCAATAGAATATCTGCACCCAGAAGGAAGTGTGGGATTGCAGTGCTATTGGGAAGGAAGATAAAGGTTACCAGGAACAATAAACGATGATAAATTTAGACTGATATGATCAATATTTATTGAGCTGCACATTCAGAAGATGACCCGCTGCCATTCTGAGTCACTCCATGACAGTCTGGCACGACACCATTGCAATCTTTGGTGATGTTGACATGGTGTTAAGGGCAGTCATTGTAACGGTCTGCATGCATGTATTCCTGCGTCGTGCAGCCGTCTGCCAGTGGTGCTGGCACTAACAGGATGACTCATGGAGGACATCACTGCTCATTGAATGTCCTCAATCGTGGCTATTGGGTCAGTTGGATACAGTGATTAGGCCCATCCTTGTCCCATGCGTGACTGAGTGTGAAACTTGAATCCGTCACATGTCTCATAGTGTCAAACCTACCCACCAAGTTTCATTCGTGTTGGTTGATTCCTTTTGAGTGCAGCTATTTGGTGCAACTATTTTTTTTTGATGCTGAGTGTATATTGCAGTACATTGTGATACTGTTAAGCGATTTTTTAAATCAAATTTTAAGAAAAATGTCATAGCATAAAAACACATCATCATAGGCATTGATTTGCTAAAGCTAATATTAGCGGTACATCCTTATGCTACTTTTTTACCTTTGAGTGGAAGAGTTAAATGACTGGAGTTAGATTACAACAATGCAGTCGGAGGTTTAAACACAAAACAAAATAATCCATGGTCTGCCATCAATATTTGCCTGTAAACTATTAAACTATTAACAATTAATACTATGATTTTGAGAATCCATAGAGTATCGTAAAACATATATTGCAATACTCAAGTCTACTGATATTTTCTTCTACCCCAACAAGGTATCCAAGTTTTTTTTACATATCTCTGACATAAGATATTAGACACTAATATTAGATTAAATAGCATTAAAATGACACTTGAAGTGATTTTATATATACTATCGTTTAAGAACTAGTCTGGCTATATGGTACCTCAGATGACAGCCAATACAATTTGTAATTCAAACTAGCTCACAAAATATCAAATACTTTCTAAAACGAGGGAATTCTTGTATATATCTATTGTAACAATACATTGAATTTTAAGGCCAAAAACACATCCATTATATATGAGATAAATGTTTTAAGCAATGTGCTTAAGTGCCCAGGACCTTTGCACACTTTACTAGGCATCACATGGACTGCAGAGCTTGAATAGATCACCTGAAGGTCTAGCAGAGGTGTGCTCGTCCTCGATGTGGAAGGCGGGGTTGGAGAGACCGGAGAGCTGGCGGGACGGGGTGATGGGGGGTAGGCGGGGGTAGGAAGGCACATTGGGCAGGTCCAGGGTGGATCCAGGTGATGAAGGGGAAGGGGTGCGCGGGGTGTGGAGGGGGGACTGGCGGACCAGGCGGTCCAACTCCAGATCCCGACCCTGCTGCTGCTGCTGCTTAGGCATCCTGTACAGGCCTGAGACTGTTCAGACGGTTCTGAACAGTGGCATAGCACTGCCGGGCACGCTGTGGAAAGCTGGATAGATGCTGCGGAACGTTGAATAACTGTTGTGGGGCGGTGGAGATTTGTTGCGGAATGTTGGACAAGCGCTCTGGAATGTTGGACAGGCGTTCCTTGATGTTAGACAGCCGCTGAGGAAAGGCAGGCAGCCTCTGTGGGAGGTTGGATAGCCCCTGAGGTAGACTGCTAGGAAACTGTTGGGGAAAAGTGGGGAGTTTTTGCGGAAAAGAAGGGAACTGCTGGGGAAGCTTGGACGCACGCTCAGAGATTTGCTGGGGAATACTTGTGAGCTGTTCAGGCAGCTGGTTGAGTCGAGTGGGTAATGAGGGCAGCTGCTGGGTGACCCTGGACAGTCGCTCGGGCAGCTTGGGCATAGGGGGCACTTTGGGCAGGGTGACGTCGTTTTCTTTCAGCAGTTGGCTGAAGCGGTCGAGGCACACGTGCGTGTAGGGAATGCGCATGAGGCAGGCCTTTAGCGCATCACACCTGGAGGGAACTGGAAACAGAGCAGCTGAGTCAGCAAAGCACACAAGCAACAAGCTGACTGTGTGCACTCTGTGCAAATCTGTGTCTCTATAATGGCAGTAAAATCTTATAGGACTGTAAAATACATCTAAAAAATGACCATAAGTAAAATGATGACCAACATGTATGACAGTTAAGCAAAGTTATTGTTGAGGAATTAATTTACAGAGCAATGTTAAGCAAAGTTAGCTTATAATGTTAGCTATGGTTAAGTTAGCTGGTGACAATAAGCCTGATTAATTAGTCTGATTAACCAAGATTGTACAGCACTTAAAACATTCAGTGTGAAAATAAACATTAATGCCATCGTTTGTATTGGTCCATTCAAATTTGCTAAAGGCCTTGCAAATTAGCCTCAGCATCACTGGCTAGCTCCAGTGTTAGCATTTGTGTTAGCTTTCCCTTTCTTTTTTCACTCATTACACCAGTTACAGTTGTTTTTTCCAGGGTGTTGTGCTGCTAAATCAGGACCAGGAAATACTGAAGAAATACTACACATGACAGTGCGACTAACAGGCTGAAACGACACGTTTGATTCCAGCTGTCATTCCAACTCCAGCCTGTCAACGTTTTGCTCTGAAACTGAATCCTTTAAACGTGTGTTATTTGAGTATCATTTAGCTGGCCTTAAGCCTGAGAAAGGAGGTGGCACTTTTGGCCTACTAGCTAAGCTAGTGTTAGCGTTTAGCCAAGCTTAATAGCCAATGAATAGGTTTGATTTGGGCTTTCTGTCAATCCCAACACTTGTTACTTGTATTCGCTCTCAGACGTTTATCGTCTATGCTTGTAACACCTGCATCTAGCATTAGTCTAGCTGGCGGTCAGGGTAGTGGTGGCTACATGTCCGGTTTTAGGCCGGACAGTCCGGTTCCTCCGTTCTCCAAGTCCACCGTTCGGCGCAATACCTCGCAGTCCAGTTTACTTATTCTTTCTTTGTCTTTTTGTCATCCTTTGTAAATTCACTTAGCCTATCAAATCATTTTCAGTGTGAGCAGCAACAATGTCAACAGAACCACTTTATGGCAGGCCTAGTCATTATTTTTTCTTTCAGCTCTTTGTAATATTTGTCTTAGTGTGTTTTCCAAAATAAAAGTCTCTGTACATTAAAAAAAAATCTGTTTAAAAAGGCTAAAAAGTAGTTCTCTGCATGCAGGACAGTGATCTGGGTGGTCCAAGGGTCAAGCCAGCAGACCGATATATGCTTGCTATCTGGGCTGGCTAACAAATGCTATGCTGACACATGTTTAGATGATAATAACTCGATCTAAGGACACAAAGTCAACATTCTCACACACACACACACACACGCACACACACACACACACACACACACACACACACACACACACCCTCAGGGGGAATTTAGCATTCTCAGTTGGCCTGACTGCATGTCTTTGTACTTCAATACAGAATACTGTTTTCTAAAAGCCTGAAGACTTACCCTCAGATCCCTCCTCCGTCAGTGCCCCCTCCTCCTAAACGCAGATAAAGGGTGATGGAGAGAGATGAGAAACGGTAGAAAGTAAGGCTTCAAAGCAAAGCACACAAGAAAAGGACAGAAGAAGAAGTGGGATACATGAAGATGAGGATCTAGAAGTGCTGATTTAATCCCGCTGCAAACTGTGCCATAACAGCGGTCTCACAGGTTTACTGCATGCCACTCTATACGTGATGATGCCAGATATAATCTTGGCCAAATTCTGTGGCAGACTATATTATTTATGTGCACCTATGCTGATAATATGAGAAACATTCTCCCGCAATTGGCCTACGATGCACATTCCACTTAGGTCACCCGTCAGCTCCACCCGCTTGGCAAGAGTTGTGCATCCTCCCATGCTGTTCTCTTACTGGTAGCTTTTTAGTTTGTTCTCTTACTTTGCTTTTCGGTTGCAAAGGCACTAAATCAGCTGCCGGTTGGCACTTCACATTAAGCGTTCTAAGACAACTGATTTTAAAGGGGCCATATTTGACATTAGTCTTGTATTTTTACCCCCTATAGATGCACTTACAGTATTTGTGTGATTTATGTACCAACATATACCAGAAACAGTCCAAATTCTTTTTTCCCATGGCCGTTTTCCAACCTGTTTTTATCCTATAGAATTAAAGTGACTGTGTTTTTAAGATATATATATATTAATGACCTCTTTTGGATTATCTGACCACTTCCTGTGTGAAGTGAGATCATATTCATATTCAATGGCACAGAAGAAACTGTGAAGTTCACAGTGAAATCTCTAAGCACGTAAAATTAGACCTCAGCCACTTTGACTGCAATGATACATTTGCATGCTGACAGACAAGAACAGCACAACGTTTAATTGCTTTCTGCTCTACTCAAGTAACTCAGCAGTATCAACACTCTGCCTTGCTTCAAGATAAACGGGCAGGCTAAACTGTGTTAGGCTGAATGGACAGTCATTGTGTAGGCAGTATGTAGGGCAGTCATAGTGTAGGCAGTATGTAGATGTATTCATGGCTGTGACATCACAGCTATACGGAATTCCGAACAAGCTGTTTTAGCAGCTGATTTTCCATAAATGGAGTACTAGTGAAAGAAAGAGTGTTTTGAAACCTGAAACGATGTTCACGAAGTACATCAAGCTGTTTGCATCAATTTTTTACGATATGGCCCCTTTAACATGATCAAAGAATTCTTTCATAATTTGCGATTTTTGTCTTCGACAGCATTATCGTGGCAAAAATCGTGCAGTGGATACCTGCCTCACGTGAGATCAGTGTTTTCCTTTTATTCCCTGATGATTATAGCTTGCTCAGGAGAAAGTTTAGTTAGACGATAACCAGATCTTACATATCATAAGAGACATTAAGTGGAACAAATCTGAGTCATTAAAATTTGAGAAATCATTACAAGCAGCATTGATCCTAAAGACGAAGGACAGACAAAGAGCTGTAGGCTAACTGAGCCTTACCTGAGCATCGGCATCGCTGTGGGCTGGCTTGGGTTGCTGAGTGATCACAGCTGATTCTGATTCAGCCTCTGAAGAACCCTCAGAATCCTCTTCCTCTGATTCTTCTGGCTCTTCTACTGGAGAGGCAGCTGCTCTAACAGGCTCAGGAGAAGCGGGCTCAGGCTCGGCTTCTGGAGGGGGTGAAGGAAGCTTGGGTTCTTCTACAGGAGGCTCTTCTGTATATCCTCCTGCTTCCTCTGTCTGCTCTGCTTCTTCTGGACTCCCTGGTTTCTCCTCTGGATCTTCTACCGCATCAACCAGATCCTCTTCTACTTTTTCTGAGTTGTCTGCTTCTTCTTCTAGATTGTCTGTTGTGTTCCCTTGATCTTCTGGCTTCTCTACATCATCTACCTCTTCCTCTAGATGGTCTAGTTCCTTTTCCGCACCCTTTAATGTTTCTTCTGAATTGGCTGTTGCCTCTCCTGGATCTTCTACTGCTTCTTCTGGATTCTCTAAGATCTCCTCTAGCTCTGCAACGTCCTGGACAAACTCCTCAACTCGAGATAGTTCTTCACACCTGTAGAAGGTACATTTATACGTAGTGAGCAGGAATTCTGAGGTTCTACAACAATGGCAGAATGACAAAACAGTCAGGGTGACCACTCTCACACATGAGCTGTGAGACTCATATGCACCATTGGACTAATCACACAGTCTCACTCAGCACCTGACATTTCTCACGTCTCCTGTTGAAGTGACCTCCTGATGAAAGCTAGTGTTATGTTAGGCAGAGTTGTCCAGCTACATTCTTAAAAAGGATGGTTCTTTTAGGGTTCTTTAAGAAAAGGGAATGGTTCTAATACAGAATCATGAGGTTCTATATAGAACAGAACTATTTCATGGTTCCATACTATATAGAACAGAACTATTTCATGGTTCCATACTATATAGAACATACGGTTCTGTATGGAACCCTTTTTGGCAGTGTATAGGACCATTTTTTAAATAGGTGCTATATAGAACCTTATACACATTTTTCATCAATCGAAAAACCATCCCCTGCACTTGTACAGTTCTTTAGTAGAGATAATGGTTCTACGTAGAACCACAAAGAATCTTAAAAGGTTCTTTTGACTAATGGAGAACAAGTTACATATGGTTTTATACAGAACCTTTTTAAAAAAGGTTCTATATAGCACCAAAAAGGGCTATTCTACTGTTACAAGCTTGATCATAATATTAGCAGAACCACCAATCTGAAGAACCATGTCACGACACTCTTACTGTTCTTTAGTAAAGACTATGGTTCTACATAGATCTACAAACATGCTCAAATGCTTCTTTGCATGGTAAAATGGTTCTTCAGATTGTTGGAGAATGAGTTGCATATGGTTCTATATAACCATTTTAAAAAGGTTATATGTAGAACCATATACACTTAATTCCCCATCAATCTGAAGAACCATTTTACCATGCAAATAACCATGCAATACATATATATATATAGGTTTCACATTGTGAGACATGCATATGACTCAAGTTTCACGCTCAACCGCCCATGTACCTGACTGACCCAACAGCCAAGATTGCAGACATTCAGTGAGCAGTGATGCCCTCCATGAGTCATCCTGTTAGTGCAGCAATGGTGTCCTGTGATAATCCATCAGACGGCTGCACGGAGCAGGACTTCATGCCCGCAGACTGCTACGACGTCTGTCCTTAACACCACGTCAACATCACCAAAAACTGCAATGGTGTCGTGCCAGACTGTCATGGAGTGACTCAGAATGGTAGCGGGTCATTTTCAGGTACGAGTCCTGCTTTTCTCTTGGTGGAGCGAATCTGCGTGTGGAGATGAACAGTTTGTTGTCACACGTCCAGGAGCCATGGTGTTACTCCACCTCCATCCCTACCGTACAATCTGCAGGAACTGTGTGCGAATATCCAAGCTGCATGGGATGGATTATCACAGGACACCATTAGGAACCTTTACAACTCCATGCTGAGCGTCTGGTATGTTGTGTTAGCAAACATGGCGGCCCGACACCATACTGAGAGACACTACTTCTGTATGTGTAGCTCTATAAATATTATCCATATCAAATCCATGTCTAAATTTATCTTCCTTCCCAAAAGCACTGAAATCCGACACTTCCTTATATATATATATATA
>CM067485.1:3988306-4027679 GCA_034552555.1 Semaprochilodus insignis
CGCCTGCCACGCGGGAGGCCCGGGTTCGATTCCCGGCCAATGCATGCAATTTTTTTCTCATTGAGATCGATTCTCTTTGAGCACCAAGCCTAAATTTAAGACGTTTAGAGAGACACTACACTGACACAGAATGATTTATTGATGATCAATGGAGAAAAGCATGCAGGAAGCACTGGCAGCTGTGTTTTATCATTTGTCTCTGCCAAATCTTTACTTAATTCGGTTAGGGTTAGCTTAGCTGTTCATTTGGGACAGTCCATTTAAAGCAAGTTGAGACATAGGAAAGTCCATTTAAAGCAAGTATTAACAGCCTCAGCTGATGTGCCGGGAAATGTCTGTAAGACACCACCACCACACCAAAGATGCTGCAGAGCTGAGAATGATCCACCAACCAAATAATACCTGCTCTGTGGTGGTCCTGTGGGGGTCCTGACCATTGAGAACAGGGTGACAAAGTATAACAGATGAACTACAGTCTGTAACTGTAGAACTACAAATTGCTCCTGTATGGTCAGTGGAGCTGATGAAATGGACAATGAGTGTAGATACAAGGAGGTGTACCTAATAAAGTGGTCAGTGGGTATATCTACATACTTTCTACAGTATGTAGAAAGTGGGGAATATAGCTGCCTGGTTTTGCAGGAAAGTTGATAAAATGCAGGTGTTTTAGTGCAGTAATCCAGAGTGACCTAAACGTCCTGCCCTTCCAGCATGCAGTTAATTCTTTCTTTCTTTCTTTCTTTCTTTCTTTCTTTCTTTCTTTCTCAGATTCTCTGAATGCCTCTCAGGAGTCAGTGGGCTTAAGCAACATTTCTTTCTTCACACCAACAAGGTATGATCTAGTGTGTATGGTTGTGGGGATGTGGGGAAGGGGCTGAAGGGGCTTTTGTATTGAGGGTGGGTCTGTTAAATCAGACAGACACAGCTTGCCATATTATATTTTAGACTAGATCTATCCATCTAAACAACTGAATGTGCATTAGTGAGACATATGGATAACTATTAATAAGTGACGATAAGGATGGTATCACTGCTTCACTCAGTTCAGTCTGTCTTTTTGGTTTTGTGCTATTTCTTTAGCAGTGATAAGTCTCAGGTAACGCTGGACCTGGATGGCATCGTGCAGGTTCTGGACAGACATCTACATGACTCCTCGACTGGAATGATGACTCGCATTGCTGTGCTGAAGTGGCTCTACCATCTGTATATCAAAACACCTCGAAAGGCAAGTTAACATTGTGACTATTCTGTCTTTTCGAAGTTGGATCCCATATAAAACAGTTTAATCATGGCTTTATGTGAGACGCCATAGTACATGAAGTGTTTATAACCTGTGTGTCTTCTCTTTAGATGTTCCGGCATACAGACAGTCTGTTTCCCATGTTACTAAAGACACTTTCTGATGAGTCTGATGAAGTGAGTGTTTGCTCTTCTCCAACAGATGTAATGACTGTTAGCATTTCATGGTTCCTCAAAAGTATCTTTGTGTTAGGCTACAGTCACATCACAAGACAAGATTGATCAATTCTGATTTTTTGCTTGGATATGATCTTTCTAATTTGCCGATTCACATTTGTGTATTTGTGATATGTAATTAACGTGAACAAACCTGTATCCTGAAACGACCCGCGTGCGCATCCATTTCAGTAATGTCCCATAAGTGAACCACATGCGTCATGAACGATTAAGTAATCAGCAGAACAAGCTTTCATTGCAAAGATAATTAGAACTGAAGAGCCCTCAGCTGCTCAATATTAGAGCGAGACAGAGGTGAAAAAAGGGTCAGATGTTTTGCTTTTGTACATCTACTGGCTCTAACTTCAAGTTAGGCGCTGCTGCCATGAAAGCGGCACTCCACCGATTTAAAACAATTTCCTTTTTCATTGGTTAATAGTCATTCAGAGTGGTTTGATCTGAACTGGTTTAATCTGTGGTTTCTGAGGGAAAGAGTTTCTCCCTCGGGCACATACTTTAGGCTTTATAAGACTTCAGACCATTTGTGTGCACAAAAAGCTACAAAACACACTAAAGGAAAGAGGAAAACATGAAGAAAAAAAGTTCTGTGAAAGCTACCTCGAAAAAAGTTATTGGTTGCATTGGTTCCAGATATACAATTTGGACAATTTTCAGATCTTCAGGTCTAAAATGTGTTTTTCTTTTAAAGATATTTGTGGTAAAGAGAAAATTAGAACTTTCAGATTCACTGGTGGTTTAGAGTAGTAAATAAAATGGCTACATTTGTGTCGTAGACATGGTGACCCCTGGTTCCAGCACCACCACTGTAAAGAAATCTGAGTCTCTACAATCAGCCGTTTAACATCAGACCACTGTGAATGACTTTGCTTGTTTGACTCAGTTGTTGAATTGCGCAATTTTCTTCTTTTTTAAGGTTGCAGTCAGATATGTATCCACAAAGTTCTGAAAACATCACATTGAGGCAAATAACCAGATTTGTGCCAGTTCAGCCTAGTAGTGTGAACATTCAAGTGTGTTCCCATGTGAGCACTAATTAGCATATGATAAACTTGACATGTCTCTTAATGGTGGAGTCACATAAAGTGTGTGTGTGTGTGTGTGTGTGTGTGTTTATGTATGTCTATCTATCTAACTATCTATCTATCTATCTATCTATTTATATATTTATGCGTCTGTCTGTCTGTCTGTCTGTCTATCTATCTATCTATCTCTCTCTCTGTCTCTCTCTCTCTCTCTCTCTCTCTCTCTCTCTCTATATATATATATATATATATATATATACACACACACACACAGTTCTGGCAATAAATAAGAGACCACTCCAGTTTCTTCTTAAATCAGCATCTCCACATGTACAGCAGGTTCTTAGTGAGGAACAGAAGGCTCGGTTCTAGCTTTACTAGCAGATACAGTGAGCGTCTGGTTCATAAGAACAAGGTCAAGCAGCAAACACACAGGACAACACAGCTACAGACTGGCAGAGCGCGAAAACCAGTCTCTACTGACCTCACCCACCTCATTCGAATGTCACCTAACCACCGTAAGATGACCTCGAGTGACCTACAGAAAGACTGGTGGAGTGAAATGCACAGCACGCATGGTTCAGAAAACAGTCTTCTGGAGGCGTCATTAGTGATTTTCTAAATAAACTGATACAATATTTTATCTGGAATTTAGGTGACATGTTTCCAGTAGTGTATAGAATAAAACAGAACTGCTCATTTTGGTCAAACACAAACCCAGAAACTGTACAACTAGAGAAACTGATCATTTTGAGGTGGTCTCTTAAATTTTCCAGAGCTGTGTATGTATGTGTGTGTATATGTATAAGGGGGGGTATATATATAATTATATTTTTCCAATAAACATTGTATGGATGTGTTGTTCCCTCCGTAAAGGACGTGCTAACTTGCACAAAATGAGTGTTCAAACTTTTGCCTTCGACTGTACAAGCCATAAACAGGTGCCCGTTAATCGCTTGACAGGTCATCCTGAAAGACTTGGAGGTTCTGGCAGAGATTGCATCATCCCCTGCGGGACAAACGGAGTCCTCTGGGTCATGTGACGGGGCAGACAAAACAGAGCTTCACGTTCCAGACGGAAGTAAAGTCGGCCAGCAGCAGCTGGGGGTGGGTGAGTAATCAGCTCGGGTAATTATTTCAGTCTGAACTCCAGACTCTGGCCCTTTATCAGTGGTTTTATGACTCATAGAAGATTTCGAATCCTCAGCCTTACCTAATGCCATTCCTTTTATGTGCCTGAGCGAATCACACTTTAAAGATAAACAAGCAAGCCGTTAAAAAGACTTAAAGACCGACAACAAAACCAAATAAATGGAGGTGTCTGTGAGGTTCTGTGTCTTACTATAAGAGAGCAGTGGGAGAACCTAAAACTTACATGATGAACGTTGTACTGTCTTTGCTGATATTCATTTCGTTGAACAAAATGACCAAACTCTGTGGCACTATGGCCCCTCCCACATATCAGTATGGTATGAATATGAATGTTTGTCTTGCATTATTTGAATTGTTGTCCCGATGCTACAGGTGCCAAAGGAGCAGACTCCTCTCCCTCCACCCCCAGTATGAACTCTTACTTCTACAAGTTCATGATCAACCTCCTCAAGCGCTTCAGCCTGGAGAGGAAGCTTCTGGAAACCAGGGGGGCCTTCATCATCAGGTAGGAAACATATAAACAAACCAATCAGTCAGATTTTAGCTACATCACATTTTTCTTTTTTTTTTTTTTTTTGTTTCTACTTTGTGAAACTGCTAAAAGAGAGGAACCGGAGGATCTGAGGCGCCTTCACGGTTAATAAGCCAAACAAGACCATGCAGTGTCTTGTAAATGAATACAATAATTTCAAATTCAAATTCAATAGGAAAATTAAAAGGTAACCAGTGTAAAGACTTTAAGACGGCGCCTTGTCCACCCGGGTAGCCTTTTTTTTTCTGTGTTTTGACCTTTTGCCTTTTGTCCACAAGCAAATGCCGTTTTAGCTCAGTGAAAACAGCTTTTGCAAAACCCCTTCCAGGGTTAAGATATTCAGAAGCTCCGTTTTCAGTGTTTTTGTGTAGACAGGGAAAATTGAGCTTCTGGCTTGCAATGTTGAGCGTGTGCTGGTTTCTCCTTTGTTTACATGAGGTGGTTTTGTCCGCTGGACGGACATAGCCAAAATACTGCTAGTTTTAGCATCGCTAACAGGACACATGTTTACACATAATTATACAGTGACTCTTACACTATACTGAAGAACAGAGGCGTCAGAATGCGTCATAGAGATCCAGTTTAACGGTCTCTCCAAGCAAACCCTGAGGTGTCCCAAAGCGTTTGTACTTTTTAAGAGTCTCTACTGTTGAACATGGCTGTAGAACACTAACCAGAGGAGCCTTTGTTCTTCTCCATTCCCCCTGCAGGCAGCTGTGTCTTCTCCTCCATGCAGAGAACATCTTCCACTCCATGGCAGACATCTTACTTAAGGAGGAGGACCTGAAGTTTGCGTCCACTATGGTGCAGACCCTCAACACCATTCTGCTGACCTCGGCCGAGCTCTTCCAGCTCAGGAACCAACTCAAAGACCTGCGCACACCTGTGAGGACCACACGCCATTGACGCAACACAGTTGTCGAAAGAGTGTTTTAGAGTTGTAGCATTCGCACGAAAGAACGCACATGAGGTTTTAATGTACTCCAAGAAATGTGGCAGTTACAATATAGCTGTTGCACCCTGATTGGTGCATCTGACCCCTCTTCCTCTGTTCTGCAGGAGAGCTGTACTCTGTTCTGCTGCCTGTACCGCTCCTGGTGCCATAATCCAGTGGCCACGGTCTCCCTGTGCTTTCTGACGCAGAACTACCAGCATGCATACGACCTCATTCAGAAGTTGTATCCTACAGTCCTGTGTTTTCTTCTTGTCCTGTATTATTATTATTTGTGACGGATGCCCTGCGTGCATGTTTGTTTATTTTTGATTCCCCGATCATTTCACGAACCAGCAGCATCGTTTGGACCCTTAACTTGAGCTGAATAGTGGCGACCTGGAGGTAACAGTGGATTTCCTTATGGAAGTAGACAAACTGGTGCAGCTAATCGAGAGTCCCATTTTCACATGTGAGTTGATTCCTATACTTATTACACCGAGTGTGACCTCATGAACTGAAGGCCTCTTCACACCAGGCACTACTTCACTGAACAGTTTTTAACACAGTGTGATCTTTACACCGGTCAGTGCCTGAGCAGTAACACAGAGGAAGAAGATGTATGTATAAATGTATATTTCCGTACAAAAAAATCAATAAAGTATAAATAAGAGCAGCAGCACCACGAGCAGTAGCACTTTGGGGACACCTCCTTATACAAGACCTAACGCTGTGTACAGAGTGATCACATGACACAAGGAATTTATGTCAGCTGTGGTCATTGAATGCATGCTGTAGACTTTTGTAGTCATTGTTCATTGTCGGAAAAAACATGCAGTTATTAATGTTCAGAAATAGAAATAGAATGTAAATCAACAAAAACAAATGATCACCGATATTTCACAGACATTTGTGTTTATTTTAATGGTTGTTGCTGTTATTATTTGGTAAACTAGTTTGTTGGAACTAGTTAAACTACTGAATAGAATTCTGTAATTCTGAACTGAATGGCTATAATGTTTCAGATTTATACCATTATGGGGGAACATACTTTTACCCTTAATTACCAGGTTTGTAAATAGGTGTACATTGGTTTAAACTGTAATCATGTCAGTCAGATTGGTCAGCCTGATGTTTAATGCATCTGTACAATTGAGCTGTCTAAACATCACTAATTCAGATTTAGGCCACATGGTCTAAGGGATTAACAAAGCCTAAAGCCAGAGCCAGTTTTGGGGCAGCTTACTGCTACTTAAAGTCCAAAATGTTTTTTTTTTTTTTAACACATTATTTATAGTATTTCCTTATGCTATGTTATACCTCCATAGACCTTCGTCTGCAGCTACTGGACGTGGAGAACAACCCCTATCTGATCAAGGCTCTGTATGGCCTGCTGATGCTGCTGCCACAGAGCCAAGCCTTCCAGCTGCTGTCGCATCGCCTGCGCTGTGTGCCCAACCCGGAGCTTATGAGGACAGTGTGAGTCTTGGCATCATCCTACACCCGCCGCACCGTGCCTACATTTCCCATAAGCTTAAAGAATATTTGAGGTTCAGAGAAGATTTGAGAGTATGAAAATGAAAGTAGTCAGTAGTTGCAGTGACTACTGTAATAATAACTGATAAAAAAAATTAGATTTAAAAATTAAAACAAATCTTATGCTTTCCATATAGAACATATAGAATATTTAGATATTCAAAATGATATTCAATAGGATTTTTTGAAAATATTTGATAATTACAGCCTTGTTAAAAATTACAGTAAGTAATTTTTTTTCTGTTTATTCCCATTTAAAATTGCTCCAATTCCAGCCTCAGATACCACCTGATACCGTGTGATGTGTACACTGCCTTGCACAATGCCTTGCCATATTCCTGATAGACAAACACCATGCGATTTTAGCCAGGCACACACAAACAGGATCAAAGCTACTTCCCCAAGACAAGTGGAGACTCGTAGCCCCGAAGAACGGAGGCAAAAACGTTGACATTTGCTTAACTCAGTATATGTGACTTTCCTCAGTTTGACAACAGAATAGTGAGCTGAACAGCGTGTTGTTTTGAATTAAGTAGCTTTATTGAAAATTGTTCATAGTCACAGCATGCAGAATGACGATTGGACCGAGCCCTTTCATACAGTGTGAGCATGTAAATTGTTGACTTTGTCCATATGCGAGGGCCTATTCAAACGTACTGTGACTCACCAAAGAACAAGATTTCCGGAATTGAGGACATTCACGTACAGCTCAACCAGCCAAATAAAAGATTCCAAAAACAGAATGTGAGCTCCTCAGATGCATTAGCATCAGTAGCCTGAGATTTGATTCCTGCGGTCGCTGTGCTACAGAGACTATTGTTGAAGGAGACAGATGAGGATCAAAACTATGAAATGTACTTTAGTCACAGCTGTACGAAGGCGTTTTTCTAGTGTGGAGCAAAACCCACTCATCTCCAGTGCAGAGCTACTCAATCCAGGGTAACTAATGTAGCATAGCTAGCTAATGCACGTCATTTAAAATCATCTAGATTCTAACAATTTAACTGTTACATAACCCTCGTTTATGCTAACAACTACTTCACTCTATGCGCATTGCTCAGTATGATAATCAGGAGGTACTAAAAAACGTAAGGCTGCAAAACAACTTCATCCCAAACCCCTCACATGGCACGGCGTAATTTAACCATCACCCAACTTTTCCAGGGAGGTTCCAAAGCCAGCAAGTGCCAAGCGTGCCACTCAGCCGCAGGTGGACTACATGGAGCTGCTGCAGCACTTTGACCGCGTGCAGAGCAAACACCTGGAAGTGCGGCACCAACGGGCCGGCCATGCTGAACACCCGGACAGGAAGCTGGTGCTGTGAGGGCATTCAGCACACTGGCACGGGGGGCAGGGCATGGAGGAAAGACTGAAACCTCATCGGAGCCTGCTGCGGGCTTGAGTTTTCCATTTGGACTCTATGTTCTTACTTAGTTTTTAAACCAATGATTCTACTGTAAGCATGATGGACTTCTTATGGATTTGTTATTTTTAATGTTAATTAAGTGCTTTATGTTTGGGGTAACGGATGTTTGGGGGGTACATGGAGACTGACACATTCAAGCAACTCCAAAACAAAAAAAAAAGGCCAATGGTTGTATCATCGCCAGCCAGTGATCTCAGTGTAGCCACCAACATACGGAATATTACATGCATTCCCATCTTAAAGTGTTTTGTAGAACAGAAGTCTGTATCACAGTATAAGCATATATTAAGCGCCTGCTCGTTGAGGTCATTTGTCAATGCAGTATATGTGTAACAGTGACTAGCATTCTGTGCATATGACACAGTATATTTTTGCAGAATGTGACGCTTGTTTAGTTGGTCTTTTCATCACTTTAATGGAGCATTCCCATGTGAGTGCACAGTACTTCTACTGGTTTCCAATTCCTGTTCATCTCAGTTCCTTTTTTAATGTCATCTCTTTCCGCGTTTCCCTGTACATCTGTATTTGTGTGCAGCACTGCTATGTCTTACTATCTGTTACATAGTCCTGAACCTTGGCCTTACTTGCGCAGACTGAATTCAGTCGTTTATTGTGTTCTAAGGAAAAGTATGTAATAAAGTGGACCATGTATGTATATCAATTTCTCCTTTCTGTCTTTCCTCCTTTCTGTGATCTCGGAATGAGTACATACCCCCAAAAACAATTCTGCAATTCTGGAAAAAAATCATAGAAAGCATTAATAGTTTCAGCTGGTTTCTGATGGTGTCCAGTAGTCCTTAATAGTAATTTGTGTTTTGCTGATAGGTTGGTATCACAGTGTTTAGGACTGTTTTACAGTTAGTCTGGAACTGATTCTAGTTGCATTTCATGGACTGACTCAACTCAGTGCTACAGTGACTTACTAACCTGGTATTACAGACAGGGTGAGCTGGGGCTAGCTGACTAGCATGCTAACTTCAGTAGATAACATAACTTCAGTAGATATCTTTACAACGATATACACAGACGTCTTTGATATGGCGTAAAAATCGGCATTTCTTCACATTCTGTAGATAATGTTAGTTAATTTAAAAAAAAATTACATGTAACTGAAATTGTTACATATTGCACCTTTAATGAATTCAGAGGACTGATCATTTTTGCATGGTAAATAGTAAATATCTGTTCGTTTAGCATAGTAAATAATAAATAACTTCATTTAGCATAGTAAATAGTAAATAACTGGTCATTTTATATAGTAAATAGTAAATAGTATTTAATAGGTAGTTTTTGCATAGTAAATAGTAAATAACTGGTCATTTTATATAGTAAATAGTATTTAATAGGTAGTTTTTGCATAGTAAATAGTAAATAACTGGTCTTTTTGCAAAGTAAATAGTAAGTATCTGGTCAATTTGCATAGTAAATAGTAAATAGCTGGTCTTTTTGCAAAATAAATAGTAAATAAGTGGTTGTTTTTGCATAGTAAATAGTAAGCAGCTGGTCATTTTACATAGTAAATAGTAAATAGGTGGTTGTTTTTGCATAGTAAATAGTAAACAGCTGGTCATTTTACATAGTAAATAGTAAATAGCTGGTCATTTTACATAGTAAATAGTAAATAAGTGGTTGTTTTTGCATAGTAAATAGTAAATAACTGGTCATTTTACATAGTAAATAGTCATTAAATGGTCATTTTACGTAGTGAATAGTAAATAACTGGTTGTTTTGCATAGTAAATAGTAAATACGTGGTTGTTTTTGCATAGTAAATAATAAATAACTGGTCATTTTACATAGCACATAGTAATTAACTGGTCATTTTGCATAGTTAATTGTCATTAACTGGTGATTTTGCATAGTAAAAAGTAAATAAGTGGTTGTTTTGTGTAGTAAATAGTATATAGCTGGTTATTTTGCCTAGTACTAGCCCTGCTTCCCATCGCCGCTGTAAAGAAATCAGGCTATAATTAGCCATTTCACATTAAACCACTCTGATTGATTTTAGAGTCATAAACCTTCAACTGAGCTATGAAAATGAAGTGTGTGGAATTGCGATTTAATTTATCTGTAGATGTAAATGTCTGCTGTAATGGGCTTTATGTCCAGCAGATGGTGGTGTTGAGATATATTTGGTGAAACTACAAGCTGGACAGACCAAGCAGGGTCATATTTCTAAATAGATCTATCAAGCTGCAGGACATTTACACACATATGGTCTATATTAGTCCAGTCCTGCCTAAGGCTATTTATTACCGCATTAATCTCAAACTGTCATCCACAGCGCAGGAGATAACACGTAATATACTTTCCTCTAGACTGAAATGATTGATATGCTCAATCTCCTTAGCCTGAATCTCCTGAATCTCCTGATTGCTATCTGTGCCTTTGTTGAATGTGAGACCACTGCGTGCAATCAGTCCAGCTGGGAGAAAACAGAATGGACCAGCATAACCAGCATATCGCTGCTGGCGGAACAATAAATATCTAAAAAAAAAAAAAATCTCAATTTTTTGTTGTTTTTCAGGTTGTGGCGAAATTTGAAAGTACCTGTTATCCTTGACACTGTGTGCAAATTTACCAGCATGTTGTGCTTTGGATGCTGGCATGCTGGTCAGCAGCAATGGAGGTTCTTAGACTGATGACCAGCAGAACAAGTATATGTTTTGTAAAGGATGTTGGTATGCTGGTCAGCAGCAATGAAGGTTATTAGAATGATGACCAGCAGAACCAGCATATATATGCTGTGCTTTGGATCCTGGTATACTGGGCAGCAGCAACAGAGACGATTAGACTGATCATCAGCAAAACCAGTATATGCTGTGCTTTATATGCTGGTATAATGGTAAGCAGCAACTGAAGTTCTTAGACTGATGACCAGTAGAACCAGCATATGGTGAGCTTTGGATGATGGTATACTGGCCAGCAGCAATGGAAGTTATTAGACTGGTCACCACCAAAACCAGTATATGTTGTGCTTTGGATGCTGGTGTACTGGTCAGCAGCAATGGAAGTCACTAGACTGATCACCACCAAAACCACTCTATGTCGTGCTTTGGATGCTGGTGTACTGGTCAGCAGCAATGGAAGTCACTAGATTGATCACCACCAAAACCAGTATATGTTGTGCTTTGGATGCTGGTGTACTGGTCAGCAGCAATGGAAGTCACTAGACTGATCACCAGCAAACACCAGCTTATGCTATGCTTTGGATGCTTGTAAGCTGGTCAACCAGCATGACCATAGTGGGCGACAAGCTAAACCAACACCATACCAGTTTAGAACCACATGGAATGCATGACGGTTTTTCCCCCCTGAAAATCTATAATCCAACACTCTGTGTGCAGCCCCAAAACACTTTGCTCAATACTGTCGTGAGAATCGATACAGAAAGGAAGTGACTGGTTTAGGCGTGAGCAGAAAAGTCTGCGCCCGCAGATAGGCTGGCCTACATTATAAAGCATCATCCATGAGGAGCAGACTGTTTATCAGTGATTCTTCCATTGCTACAAGCAAAAGCCGAGAGAGTCCAGCTTGTGTGCTGGAGCCTTTGAAGTCAGCTGCTTTCTGATGGGAGCATGAGACTCGGTTAATGTTTGTACTCGGAGCGTTCATGCCCCATGAAATGCACTGCTTTCATTTCTGCAGACAGAGCACGGGGATGTGTAGGCATTCATGTTGACATGTGTTGCCTTTCTTGTTTTCTGAGATTATCTGATGTTTGGTCACTGCTTCTTGGACTGGTTAGGAATAATAAGATGCTTCAGTCCAGTCATGACTGGCTTTGGGTCAGTGTGGTCAGTGTGGGAGTCACGTCTCTGGCTGTATCTCTCCAGGCTGTTAAAAGATTCAGCGTTTTTTGCCCCCTACACCATGTTCTTGCCCCGTGTGTATATGACTGTTCTGTTAGGGGCCAGGTTCATTACCCAGGTTTTTGCCTCTGGATCTTCACCGCACTGACTTACTTCTCTCATAATTAGGCTGAGCTGGGACGAGATTTAAGCCCTGGTTTGATATTTGATTCTATTGTATGTTAATTCTTTTAACAGTCTGAAAGTTTGGATAGAAACATTCTTACAGTGGCCCACATACATATAGAAAGCCTTTCCTTGAAGCTTATTGTCTTTCTGAAATGCCAGGAAACTAACTAACTGGGCAAAATGAAGCAAGTGGTCAATTGTTTTTCAAGAGTTCTGCATAATTACATCATTACGACATTAAAACAGCAGACTGCGGGCACTCAGCGAGCAGTGATGCCCTCCATGAGTCATCCTGTTAGTGCCAGCACCACTGGCAGACGGCTGTACAACGCAGGTCTACATGCACACAGACCGTTACGACGACTGACCTTAACACCACGTCAACATCAGGTCATTCAGAGTGGCTTTCAGTGTGAAATGCTCTGTTCTAGAGAAATGTATCCAGTCAGAATTGTTCACAGCAGGGTACCAGACATTTAAAGCAGTTTAGTAACATTACATAATGATTTTCCTTTAAAATAACAGCTTCGGAATCACTTTCATGGAACACTGACGTACAATAGAGGGAACGTCGTCTTTGCCACCAGCACTCCAGGCCCGGAATGCCTTTTATAGTGCTACATAGCTTTGGAGGAGTGGGCACGAGACCTCTCGCGAGAACTGCTCAACGCTTTTAGCACCATGTCACACCCCAACATCTATGGGTCTTTAGCTAGCTATAAGAAGAAGCTAGCTCAGTATTCCCACTGGAATTTCCCAGCACAGCACAGGCTACAAAGACACTGGAGAAGACTTTGTCTGAGGAAGCAAGGAAGAGAAAAAGAGAGAACTAAAAGAGATAAAAGGTCTCACAGCTAAAGGGAAAGCGATGAAAATCCGACAGCAGAGTGTTCAACCCTGGCAATGTCAGTCCTGAAAGATTCTGATGTAGGCTGTAACCTTATCCATGTCTTCCCCGTCTCATGGAGTTTTGTAGTTTTTCCGGAAGCCAAAAGTCTGCTAACCTCAGTTCTGTTTCAGGGTAGAATGCAAAGGAATAAATTCTCACTGGAAAAAAGTTTGGTCAGTCTTTGTCCATCTTTTCCAAATAAGCCTTGAAATTTTGGACCTCCTGGAATAAAATCCTGTAATATTATTCTATTTTGTACCTCGTCTTTGCCAGTGTTGTGCTGAATTCCAACTCCCCAGCGGAATTAGACTCCCTGTCATGGGCAAACATATGGATGCTACATATTACACTTTTAATTTTGGTTGTTAACAAATATAAACAACCAAAATCACATGTGTAATCTGTAGCGTCCTTTTATAACAGTGGTGTGATAGTGAACTACACTCCGCAACTGTAGGGGGACCCCAAGTGCATAGAAAGTCATTACAGGAAATGGTTATAAATACTTAGCCTGGTGTCTCAGGCATTGTTTTATTATACTTTTGTCCTATATTGTATTTCTGACACATGTAGGGTTACATTTATTACATATACACTCCTCATCAAAAGAATAGCTGCACCCAGAAGGACTCAACCGACAGGAATGTGGGTAAGTTTGACATCAAGAGACATGCAAATGATTCAAGTTTCACGCTTGGCCACGTAAGTAATGGCGGATCTTATCGCGATACCTGACTGACCCAACAGCCACAATGGTGGACATTCAGCAAGCACTGATGCCCTCCATGAGTCCTGTTAGTGCCAGCACCATTGGCGAACAGCTGCACGACGCAGGACTACATGCACGCAGACTGTTACAACGGCTGGCCCGACGCCACACTGAGAGACACTACTTCTGTATGTGTAGCTCAATAAATATTCCCCATATCAGTCTAAATTTATCATCATTTATCGTTCCTGGTAACCTTTATCTTCCTTCCCAATAGCACTGCAATCCCACACTTCCTTCTGGGTGCAGCTGTTCTATTGACGATGAGTGTAAAAACTCAGACATGTAGGTTCACTGGTGGTTTAGATAGTAAATAAGTTGGTAGGTTTCTCCACCAATTAAACTGGTACCACATCAAACCACACTGAATGAATCTGTTTATATCTCTACGTGAAATATTGGTGCAATTCTTCGTTAACGTCCACTTAGATGTCAGGATACACCGCTTCATATCTCTCTTGTGTCAGCTCTGGTAGGAAGAATGTTAATGAACCAAAACATGCGCAGCAATTAGACTAATTAGTATTTCCACACCAGTCTGTACCTCACAGCCTTGGTGAAATTCTTCTCCTGTAACCCTAGTTTCTATTTTGAGCAGTTGGATAGCATCCCTGCCTCATTTCGGACCATGGTCAACATATATTCTCTTGGCCTCTGTTCTCTTAAAAGTCACACAGTGTCCTACCAAAGCCTGGCCTGTCAATTGCAGCGAATGGAACTCAAGTAATGCTCTTTGTACGGGTTACTCTGCGCTACCGCAGGGAGTCTGGGCTAATATGAAGCTCCTCCACTTTTCTCCGTTAGGCTTAATTGGCTCACCAGGGGTTCAGGAGGATTTGACTCGCGGTGTTAAACTACATGCACGGATTATGGTCTGAACAGAAAGCTCAGATCAATCTCAGAAGTCCGGTAATCACCACACATGGGGGTCTGCCTCGGTTGTGTCTGGTGTTTTTCAGGCTTGAGTGAAGATCTGCCTGAGAACGTCGAAAGCTGAGAATGTTTAGCAGCACATCTGTGGCAACGGCTTGCATTAACAAGCTATGGCCAAAGTTACGGGTGAATTTAGCTACATTAAGGTGCATCTATAGATGACACACCTGTTCAATTGTACACAGATTGTATATAGTCATATGCAAAATTTGAGTACCTCATACACGGAAATAATACTATATTTATTGAGCTGCACATACAGAAGTAGTGTCTCTCAGTATGGCGTTGGGCTCCTATGCTTGCTAACGCAACATGCCAGACGTCTCTGCATGGCGTTGTAGAGGTTCCTAATGGTGTCCTGTGATAATCCATCCCATGCAGCTTGAATATTCTCACACAGTTCCTGCAGATGGTGCGGTAGGGGTGGAGGTGGAGTGACACCAGGCCTTCTGGACGTGTGACAACAAACCGTTCATCTTGGTGCTAACCACGGTGCCTCCACACACACCGATTCGTTGGTTGTCTCCACCAAAACAAAAGCAGGACTCGTCACTGAACATGACCCCCTGCCATTCTGAGTCACTCCATGACAATCTGGAACAACACCATTGCAGTCTTTAGCGACGTTGACGTGGTGTTAAGGGCAGTTGTCGTAACGGTCTGTAACCATGCATGTAGTCCTGCGTTGTGCAAAAGTCTGCCAATGGTGCTGGCACCAACAGGATGACTCATGGAGGACGTCACTGCTCGCTGAATGTCAATAATCGTGGCTGTTGGGTCAGTCAGGTACAGTCAGGCCCGTTCTTGCTTACATCACATGTGCAGCCGAACGTGAGACTTGAATCATTTGCATGTCACATGATGTCAAACCTACCCACCAAGTTTCATTCCTGTCGGCTGATTCCTTCCGGGTGCAGCTATTTGTGCAACTATTTGTTTGACGATGAGTGTATTTGCTAAATTTAACATATTGGTGAAAAATAAAAAATAGTCTGTGCAAAAGTTTTGGCGCATTTTAAGTATTTATTTTTCCCAATATGCTAAACTCATAAATAGAATTTTAGCACTACAGTTAACAGGATAAATGTCATATTTAAGTAAATTCTATGTAAGGAATATGTTCTTTTCACTTCTGTTCACTTAGAAAATTACTTGTAATCTGATCAGGGGTGTTCAACGTTGGCATATGAATGTAATCGCCATAGGAAAGCATTGCTAATAGGATGGGATGCTCTGGAGCAGCTGTATATGAGCCTAGCGTCACCATAATGCTACCTGTCAGCTAACTGCTGGAGGCAGAGCCAATTCCTGCCATAAGCAGTACAAACAGTTGCGTCAGGCCTCCCAGCCCCCATGGGCCCACCACGCCCGCCACCCCACACACACTCCTGTGTGGTATTTAATGTTTTTATTTTATGTGTTATTTGTCTTTATATATATTTATTAATATGCAGAGCTGGTCCTGACCTTCCTGGTGGCCCTAAGCTAAATTCTACAAAGAACCCCTCCTACCCGAACCAAACCATGAGCCATGTAAACCAATTACCATCGCCACACAGTCACACCTGACACCACCCCAGTTCTCCCTCTACAGTCCTCTCTCCCGTAAGACAGTTTGCTCCATGTGTTGCTCTAATAGGTACACATATAAAGAACAGAATGAGCTCTAATAAACAATCAGGCTGACCGCCTTTGTTAACACGGGTGATATAGAGTAATAGTAACTGAGTTCTTAAGTATTATTTTATTATGGTATTATATACAGTAATTCTTGTACTTTTACACAATTACATTTTGTTATTACATTATTATTATTATTATTGTTGTTGTTGTTGTTGTTGTTGTTGTTGTTGTTGTTGTTGTTGCTGCTGCTGCTGCTGCTGCTGCTGCTGCTGCAAAATAACCAGCCAGATTCATATCAGTGTAAAATTAATGTGGCTGTGGAAATGAACTGCTAATTACACCGCCAACAACAGAACTTAGGTAGAAATACCTTCTTACTTTCACTCAAGCACATACAGGTATAAGTACCTGTACTGTCACTTAGGTTGCATGCAAAGGTTTGCACACTCTGATACATGTTGATTTTCTAAGGCTACATTTTCTGTTTCATTTTTTCCCAGCGTTCTGTAAATGCAGTAATTGTGGATGTCTTATTATGTGTGTGTCTTATTTCCACAAGTAATTTCACCAGTGACACACAAGCTTTTACATATAACTGTAGCTGTTCTGCACCTTTTCAGCCCCAGCTTATTTATAGTTTTGTTGTTGCTACATAAGCATTACTTATTTATTTTCTTTAAAATGAACACAGCAGGCCCCCAAACAGGATGCTGCTTAGGGCCCCCAAATGTTCAGAAACTTGGCAGTCTTGGCTAGAGGTGTAAAAAGCCCCCAGCACTGGGCTGTGGAGCAATGGACTGACATTACTATGTTGAGTGAGTAGTACCAGAGACCCTCCCCCAGGTCTAATATGATCACAAGATGTGATATGATTGGCTTACAACTTACAAGGTCTGATATGATTGGCTTACAACTTACAAGGTCTGATATGATTGGCTTAAACCTTACAAGGTCTGATATGACTGGCTTATACCTTACAAGGTCTGATATGATTGGCTTACAACTTACAAGGTCTGATATGATTGGCTTACAACTTACAAGGTCTGATATGATTGGCTTATACCTTACAAGGTCTGATATGATTGGCTTACAACTTACAAGGTCTGATATGATTGGCTTACACCTTACAAGGTCTGATATGATTGGCTTACAATTTACAAGGTCTGATATGATTGGCTTACAACTTACAAGGTCTGATATGATTGGCTCACAACATACAAGGTTTTATATGGTTGGCTTACACCTTACAAGGTCTGATATGATTGGCTCACAACATACAGGGTCTGATATGATTGGCTCACAACTTACATGGTCTGATATGATTGGCTCACAACTTACAGGTTCTGATATGATGGGCTTATAACTTACAGGGTCTGATATGATTGGGTCACAACTAACAGGGTTTGATATGATTAGCTTACAACTTGCAAGGTCTCATATGATTGGGTTACAACTTGCAAGGTCTTATATTATTGGCTTACAACGTATAAGATGTGATTTGCTTGGCTTACAACTTAGTGGGTCTAACATGACTAGCTTACAACTTGCAAGTTCTGATTTGATTAGCTTACAGTTTATGAGGTTATGAGCTGGTGTTAATTTTTTCCCCCATTGCTAAACAGCAGATGTTGAGACTGCCGTCTTCTGTTGTTGTGTCAGTAAATACCTGGTGGCTCAGGTGGATTAGAGCAGAAGCACCACTCCCCCAACCCCCCTCCAATAGTACAGCTGGGTAGAATGATAATGAATAAATGCAAAATATTCTTGATGACTTGAACTAATAACATACATTCATATGGGGGCCCAATGTCAACCCTGTCCAGAACTTACCATTCAGAATAAGTAACTGACCTCACTAATGCTTTTGTAGCTGAATGCAATCAAATCCTCACAGCAATGCTCGTGCATCTAGTGTAAAACCTTCCCAGAAAAGCAGAGGCTGTTATTGCAGCAAAGTGGGTCAAACTCTATGCGAATATCTCTGATTTGAGAGGAAACTCAGGGGTCTACAAACTTCAGAACATATAGTGTACCTGGCGTTGTCCACGCAGCAGCAGTCAGAGTGCCGTGCTTTTGATCGGTTTGCAGTGAGATCCGAGTCCACTTTGAGAACAGCTGTGTGTTTGATGAGGCCGTGGCTGCAGAACAGAGGGCTGAGTTTTGAGCACTTCTTCTACTGAGGCATCAATAATATTGAATTAAAAATGGATTGTGGGTAGTGATGTTCTTTGATATGCCGCGCGCAGCTGTTCTCTGCCTTTTCCCTGCTCTCCGAGTTCAGACAGCCCAGGGGCTCCGCAGCTCCGGCTACGCCAGGCACTTCAACTATTTATCATTTCTTTCACAGTTTGGGACGCGAGGCCTCTTGTGGAGTTTATTGTCAGAAGCACATTGCAGCGTTTTATCAGGGCTTCTGTGCGGATTGCATCTAATCAGCGTCTCTCAGTCAGCGACGTTAATCTAAGGCCTGAATAAAAGATGAAGAAGACGCTGCATAAGCTTAAGCAAGCCGGCATTATTTTTCAGGCTTATGCAACATTTGAGACTGACGCTGGCTCACGCATTTGGACCGGGGGGTGGGGGTCAAACGTGGCTCGCTGAAAATAATACACGCTGCGGTTAAACCACCAATGTAGTGAATGAAAAACGTTATTTTCAGCTCCTACAGCGAGCAAAGCGGTGGTGTTAATGAAGCCAAAGCTTCATTAAGGATTCCTGGCTATCTAGATGAGATGAAAAGGCGGAGGAGATAAAGGACATCCCTGTAAAGGACAGTCCAGACATTTGGCTAAGTGAATTTTGCCCTCAGGTTTTAGCATTTATAACACTGTTCAGTATCCAGCTGGGGGATGAGACGTCTTCCTTGTTTTGTTTAATGGATAATGATAGTAAAAGGGTGCTCTCATATTTCTGGAAAAAAGCAGACGCTTCTTGGCTGGAGTCTGGATGAGGATCACGTGATAATAGTCGGATGTACAGTAGCAGTCAAAAGTTTAGACACGGCTACTCATAGAAGTAATGCTTCACTTTAGAATAACTGTGAAGACATCAAACTATAAAATAGCCCTCCTGGAATTATGCAGTCCACCTTAAAAACCTCCAAAATGGAACTTTACAGGAGGATAAAACAGCTTTCTTAACTTGGAGCAATGGAGGCTGGCATATAAGCAATTTTATTGGTCCAATTCTATTGGTCTGTCCATCATGAATATTCACAAAAATGAAAGAGTAACTTGAGCTTTTATGCTGTGCGAGAAAAAAAAGAATAGTTGCAACCAGAAGGAGGTGTGGGATTGCAGTGCTATTGGGAAGGAAGATAAAGGTCACCAGGGACAACAAATGATGATTAAATTTAGACTGATATGATCAATATTTATTGAGCTACACATACAGAAGTAGTGTCTCTAAATCATCCTGTTAGTACCAGCACCATTGGCTGACAACTGCATGATGCAGGACTAGATGCACGCAGACCGCTACGACAACTGCCCTTAACATCACGTCAACGTTGCCAAAGCCTACAATGGTGTCGTGCCAGACGGTCATGGAGTGACTCAGAATGGCAGCGGGTCATCTTCAATGACGAGTCCTACTTTTGTCTTGGTGGAGACGACCAAAGAATCGGTGTGTGGAGGCACCGTGGTCAGCACCAAGATGAACGGTTTGTTGTCACACGTCACACGTGCAGAAGGTCTGGTCTCACTCCACCTCCACCCCTACCACACAATCTGCAAGAACTGTGTGAGAATATTCAAGCTGCATGGGATGGATTATCACAGGACACCATTAGGAACCTCTACAACTCCATGCCGAGACGTCTGGCAGATGTTAGCATACATGGCGGCCTGACGACATACTGAGAGACACTACTTCTGTATGTGTAGCTCAATAATATTGCCCAGATCAGTCTAAATGTATCATTATTTATTGTTCCTGGTAACCTTTATCTTCCTTCCCAATAGCACTGCAATCCTACACTTCCTTTTGGGTGCAGTTATTCTTTTGAAGACGGGTGTACTTCATCAGTAACCGTGTGCACAAATTGAACATTTTTAAAGGACAGACGGACACAAATCTGCATTGTAGACTCATTTATTTAATTTCAGTGGAAGCAAATCCATTTGCGAAAAATGTCCAAGTCCACCCCATAATGTTTCTCTACCTGCTAATTTAATTTCGCTGTCCTTTCATAATGAAGACCTTGTGGGTGTGAAAGCATAATCGCAATGTACTCTTGCCAGTGCCCACGTGTTCTACATAATGAAGAGTTTTCTCTTGTTGCACTGGACCATATGTGCTGATTTCAAACTAAATGGGCCTCTGATTGGGTTCTTACTGTAGTTAAGTTGGCCTTCAGGAGTTTGGGTTACATTCGACCAGCCACCGTCTCCTTTACATCCAGGGTCTCATTTGATCCCTGCAGAGATCTCAGGCTAGTACGCGTATTCTTTCCCAGCGGGCTCCTAAATCCAGAGCTGAGGAAATGGCGAAAATAATTACACTCCTGGCTGGGCCTGACATTTTCTTCTCGCTTTGAAATATTAATCGACAAATCAAAGGCGGAGTGCTTGGTTGCTGTCAGAAGCTTCATAAATCGCATGCCTGCAGATTAAAGAGCAATAAACAATGCTCCGGAAAGATGCGGCACGGTAAAATTAGGCGGGATATGATGTTTTTTTAGCACTTAGTGCGGGTGCATCAGTTTCATGCCGCTTGAAGACAGTAGCGTGCTGCTACAGCGGGTAATAAGAAGAGGCTATTAATTTAACATCTCTGTATTTTCTGCTGCCGAGCAGTTCCCACTGACATGCCTAATAAAGTCCACCTTGAGTGTGGAATATTTTTACTCCCAGATAATCTAATTAAGATGATTAGCTGCCACTGCTTATAAATAAGCTCAAATTCCGCTTCTTTTCTGGCTGGAGTGGACTTCAGTGGCGGCAAGTGAGAAGTTCCTGATGAAATATTTGCGAGGCATGCATGCAGTTTTCATGGCGTCTCTGAAATCTCCTCCCAATTAACATCTGTTGTGAGAATACAGATGTGCTTCGCTATCACCTGAAAGTTTGCCATCGCATGTCATATTAATAGTTGCTGATATTTTATTCCATAATAACTTACAGTGACTGTAATACTATATGCTGTAAATGCCAGGAGGCCTTTCAAGACGGCTTGTTCTGGGAACAATACGAAGTTATTACATTATGAATAATGTACAGTAATTACTCATTTATAGTGTTTTCTTATCATTATCTGCCTTGAGATCCCACCAGCATTTTTCAAATAGGAGAGATTCCGGATGCTCATTCGCAATGTTTCACAGCTTTCTCAGACATGAAATAAATGGCCAGTAATTACATTCACACATTTTCCACTTAGCCCAGAGGTAGTCGATCATGCTGGGTGTCCAAATAGTTGCAGCCAGAAGGAAGTGTGGGATTGCAGTGCTATTGGGAAGGAAGATAAAGGTTACCAGGAACAATAAATGATGATACATTTAGACTGATATGGGGAATATTTATTGAGCTACACATACAGTAGTATGTAGTGTCTCTCAGTATGGTGTCGGGCCGCCATGTTTGTTAACACTACTTGCCAGATGTCTCAGCATGGAGTTGTAGAGGTTCCTAATGGTGTCCTGTGATAATTCATCTCATGCATCTTGAATATTCTCACACAGTTCCTGCAGATTTGGCGGTACGGGTGGAAGTAGAGGGGGCCAGATGAAAATAGGGAATGTGGGCCAGATTTGGGCCAGCACAGTTTTGCTGTCTAGGACATTTTGTGGCTTCTGGACATGTGACGCATGGCAACAAATTGTTCATCTTGGTGCTGACCACGGTGCCTCCACATACGGATTGATTGGCTGTCTCCACCAAGTCTAAAGCGTGACTCGTCACTGAAGATGACATGCTGCCATTCTAAGTCACTCCATGACAGTCTGGCATGACACCATTGCAGTCTTTGGTGACATTGACGTGGTGTTAAGGGCAGTCGTTGTAACGGTCTGCGTGCATGTAGTCCTGCGTCGTGCAGCCGTCAGTCAATGGTGCTGGCACTAACAGGATGAGTCGCGGAGGGCATCAGTGCTCGCTGAATATCTGCAATCATGGCTGCGTATATTTGAGGTAGGTGGAAAATTAGATAAATCAGTTATTGCGCAGAACTGTTCTTCAACTTATCACCTAAAGCACTTTTTATTGTTTCTGGACACGTCAGAATCAATTAATAGAGCTGCTAGAGTGTTCAATAAGAGAGCCTAGAGCTCCATGTTTTCTGCGTCTCCTTCTGTGCCATACGTTCTGCTTGTACATTACTGTTTTTAAAAGCTTCCTACAAATGAACTAAAGTCTATAAAGTTGTTGACTACCAACATCATAAAACAATGAAAATGCTGATTCCATTGATGCATGGAGGCTCAAGCGAAGCTCCAGACTCACAGTGAGAGAGGCTGTATTTCATAAATAAGTTGTTGTGGTGGTTCAGTTAAAGATGTGTATATGTGTTATTGTGTCACTTTGTGCTGGACTGTGGGGCTGGTTAGTGGGGTTTGGTACTGTCAGCGGAGATTGCATGGTTGGAAGTGACTTGCCTGCTTCCCAGCCTTAATCACCAGTGCTGGCAGCGGTTTCTCCACCGCTGCCGTGTTCAATAAAGAACATTAGCCAAGAGCACTATGTTTCTGTGACTCCTGCTCCTTTGTGTGACATTTGGTGTCAGAAGTGTGTAATTTGGTGTCATTCAGAAGAAGAGTCAGGTGAGGCCATAACTTCTGCTCAAAAACTGCTCTCTATATTTGGCAACAAGGTAGAAAAAAGAAAGCTTGAACAGCAGTGACAAACCTCGCAGCAGGCTCAGCTACAAAATAAGAGTCCACATACAACTGAAAGAATCAATTAAAAGCATACAATAACTTAACCTTTCTTCTTTTTTAATTAATTAATTAATTTGTTTTTAATTAAGCAGAGCAGTTGTGACCACCATCACAATTTACCAATACACATGACTTCGACTTGATGCCATGTTGAATTTCCCTACTAAACATTAGACATACCCCAAATAGCAAGTGAATGTGGGGCACGTCTGCCAAAGATATGGCACTGCTGACCCATCGTCGGCACTGGTAATCCGCTGTGAGCCAAAGGTGGCCCACATATTTACAACATGCATTTGGCCCACCTGTCCCAAAACAGATCTGGACCTATGTCACAGATAAGGCAGAGTTGTTTACTTTTGGCTGAGGCGTGGCCCTAATGTGGCGCATATGTGGCCCACATCCTGCTACTGGGAGAGGTCCACCCAAACGCTGTCAACCCATCTGGCAAGTGGGCCAGATGAAAATGGGGAATGTGGGCCAGATTTGGGCCAGAACAGTTTTGCTGTCTGGGACATTTGGTGGCAAAGAAAAGAAATAGGTTTTTGTTCAGGTGTAGCTCAGATACATAATGAAATATTCCAATATCTAGTGACTATTTCTGGATTTCATCAAATGTGCGCAGCTAAAAGGAAGGGGTGAGACCTCAGTCACTTTCAGCCTGTTGGGTTTAATTTGGTGAAAAGTAAGTATTACTGGAACCATTCTTATTTTCACACACACAGCTCATCTTCAGGTTCTGTTTAAGAGAGCTGAGTTTGGTTCATTATAAGATGACCACTCTGGATTCATTAGTCAGCTGACTCACTAATTGGTCTGAAACCAGACCCATCCCCCTTTTTGCTTAGTCATGCTCTAGCACATCACTCTGCTATTCCAGCGTTTGTTTGGCCTGCATTTCCTCCAGGTTGGTTCCTGCTCCACTTTGGAGACAGATGATTGTGTTTTCTTTTCTGACAACCAGTCAATACTTCATTTTGCTACATCTCTGAGAGCTCTTCGGCGATTACTCTGTGTCTGTGGATGGCTATATAACACAGCCTCACTGCGCCTGCCACATCGCTCTCATCTTCACAGTCAATGGGTTGATAAAAGGTGACGCAGGTGAGATTTTTTTTTTAAGTTTATTTTTTCCCATGTTAAATTCATCAGCTAAATTCAAAGGTAATTGTGTCATTTGACCAGGGACACCCAAACATTTGCGCTGTGTAAGTGTCATGCCCTCCAGGAGGCTACAATCAAACCTGATCAACCCCTCAACCCCCATCTGGAATATTCTGCACAGACCTCTGAAATAGTGCTTAAACAGAAACATTCCAATTCTCCGACTTCCTCCCTGACTTCTTCCACGTGAGTGTTGGATCCTCTATTCTTTAGAAGTCAAAATAAGCTCCCCGGACAAAAAATTAGTTATGCCTGAAATGAAGATCGTCAGAAATGCTAGAGGGTTCACAAACTCTCAAGTAGCACTGTAATGCCAAACTGTAAGCTCATCGGACAATAAATGAGCCACCTGTGACTGAAATGGCCTAAAAGTGTGTAATACCTCCACAAGCACAAATAACAGCTGTGACTGGATTTGGCATGGACTGGGCAAGTTTCTGGATGTAGGCCACATCAATGTTCAGACACTCTTGCATCAAAGAATTGTGCAGTTGGGCCAGATTTGGTGGATGCCTTCCTTGACACAATTCCAAGGAGAATTCCCTGGAGACTGGAATTTGTGCCACTGCTGGTAGACCTGTATGACCGTACGCTTCCACACACCTGCAGATTCAGCTACTTCTGTCACACTATGGTCTTTGGCACGCCCAAATGCAGTCACTCCTTTTAGCCAATCATTAACATGGAGCCATTATATGGCTTTGGAGCCATTTTCCACACATGGAACAAGACATTCCCTGCACTGGACCACCTCTTCTCAATCTATGGATCCCGTCACTCACACCCCGCTGGTATTTATAGCCCCATGATCCTAATGCAGCGCCATCTGCAGGAGCATTGAGTTACTACCACCTTAAACACACAAGGTGACCAATTTTTTGTCCAGTGAGGTTAAATATCTTATTTGTTAGTTTTAAGTTTAATGCTGAAGAACCGTGACTGATGCAACATGTGGCCATGAGAATGAAGAGACATGTTTCCAAACTTTATGAAGAAAGAACACAGTGCTTGGAGAACATCCGGGTCCCTTTAATATGCTGTTAATTGATCCCGTTCTTCAGTAAACTCTGCAGACATTTGTATCCTCATCATACCTCTGAGTCTGGAGTGTTACAGTAAGACCAGGGCTCCTACCTTGGCCTTGTTTCTCACACAACACTTAAAAACTACAACTACAGTTTACATTTAGAAGATGGTTATGCAACAGATGCTTGGTGAATGGATGCTGTTGAGCATTATATAACAATAGTGCAGTAATGCAAATAGTTTTAGCCATTTCATGAATAATGTATAATCAGTGGACAACAAGCAGTCAAGCTGTTACTAAATGCAACCTTGTTTGGCACCTGATGGTGATTAGCCTCATAGAGCTGGGACTTTGACCATGGCATTAACCTGAAAGAGGTTCTTGTATATTTCGGACTGAGAACCACCTACAGTGCCAGGAACGACAGGACTCGATTAGATGCTGAAAGGCCAACATGAGTCACCTATTACCACAGCTACTCTCTAGAGGCTGGCGGCAGCTTTAGTAGGAGAGTATGTTTCTTCTTAGCTCGTCTCCTGTGTGGGATTTTCTTTAATGCTCCACTGCTGCCCCTGGCTTGTTTACTGTAGGTTTCATGCCCACAAGTCTGTCTTTGTGCCCCCTTTTACTTGCTTCTCATTACTTCGTAATATATGTTGTGCAAACATACTCTAGTCTGCTGCATGCCCAGTTTATTCATCTGTACCAAACCGGGTTTAATGGCAGAGAAACATCTGCTCACCAACAGAACAGAACTGACTCAACAATAAAACAGAAATTACTTGACAGTGGGACAAAACTAATTTGCTAAATAATAGAATTTACTTGGAAAACCAATTAGAACTGATTTGACAATAGAATAGAACAGACAGACAAACAGAATATAGCCTGACTCACTGATTCAATATAAAGTGACTTGCCCATATAATAGAACTGATTTGAGAGTAGGAAAAAACCAAATACCAATAGAATAGTAGAATCGACTCACAGACTAAGTGAATCAGCAGTAGACTAAACTGACTCACCAAAATAAAAGGACTGATTTATATAGAATATAAACTGACACGCCAAAAGAATAGAACTGATTCACCAACAGACTAGAACTGATACGACAATGAAACAGAGCTGACTCACAAATAGAACAGAACTGACACACCAGTAAAAGTGAAATGACCTGACAATGGAATTAAAACTGATTTGCCAAAACACAAAATTTACTCAACAAGGGAATATTAACTGACTCACCAACAGAATATAAACAGAATTGCCAATAGAACAGAATTAACTCAAGATTAGAATTGAAACAACTCATCAATAGAATAGAGCTAGAACAGAGTCACCTATGGAGTAGAACCGACTCACTAACAGAACAGAAGTGAATCAGCAGTAGAACTGAATCAACTCACATAAAAGTGAAACAACCTGACAATTTAAATAAACTGATTTGACAAGAAATAGAATTTACTTACCAATAGAATACAACTACAGCAAATCATCAAGAAGTAAAATCATCTTACTGACAGAATAGATGTCAAACAGATGTCAGAAATTACCTGACAATGGAATCAAACTGATTTGCAATTGAATATTACTGATTTGGCAATATAATAGAACTGACCCACCAATAGAATATCAACAGACTTACCAATAGAATAGAACTGACTTGACAAACGACCTCATCATTAGAACAGAGTCACTGATATAAACTGGGTTGCCATAGAATACAAAAGAACTGACTCGAAAGTAAAATAGATATGACTTGCCAATAGACTAGGAGTAGAGTAGTAGAATCGATTCACTAACAGAATAGAAGTGACTCACCAACAGACTCGCCAAAAGAAAAGGATATGTATGAACAGACTGGCCAAAAGAACAGAACTGAATCAATAGTGCATTAGAACAGACTAACCACTGTACTAACCACAATACACTAGAGCTTACTAACCGCTGTACTAACCACAATACACTAGAGCTTACTAACCACTGTACTAATCACAATACACTAGAACTGACTAACTACCGTACTTACCACAATACACTAGAGCTGACTAAACACTGTACTAACCACAATACACTAGAACTGACTAACCACCTTATTAACTACAATGCACTAGAACAGACTAACCACCGTACTTACCACAATACACTAGAGCTGACTAAACACTGTACTAACCACAATACACTAGAACTGACTAACCACCGTATTAACTACAATACACTAGAACAGACTAACCACTGTACTAACCACAATACACTAGAGCTGACTAACCACTGTACTAACCACAATACACTAGAACTGACTAACCACTGTACTTACCACAATACACTAGAGCTGACTAACCACCGTATTAACTACAATACACTAGAACTAACTAACCAACGTACTAACCACAATACACTAGAACGGACTAACCACTGTACTTACCACCTTACCACAATTCACCAGAACTGACTAACTACTGTACTTACCACAATACACTAGAACTAACTAACCAACGTACTTACCACAATACACTAGAACTGACTAACTACTGTACTTACCACAATACACTAGAACCGACTAACCACCGTACTAACAACAGTACACTAGAACTGACTAACCACCGTACTTACCACAATACACTAGAACTAACTAACCACTGTACTTACCACAATACACCAGAACCGACTAACCACCGTACTAACAACAGTACACTAGAACTGATTAACCACCATACTTACCACAATATACTAGAACTGACTAACCACTGTACTTACCACAATATACTAGAACTGACTAACCACCGTACCAACAACAGTACACTAGAACTGACTAACCACCATACTAACAACAGTACACTAGAACTGACTAACCACCGTACTAACAACAGTACACTAGAACTGACTAACCACTGTACTTACCACAATATACTAGAACTGACTAACCACCGTACTAACAACAGTACACTAGAATTGACTAACCACCGTACTAACAACAGTACACTAGAACTGACTAACCACCGCACTTAGCACAATATACTAGAACTGACTAACCACTGTACTTACCACAATATACTAGAACTGACTAACCACTGTACTAACAACAGTACACTAGAACTGACTAACCACTGTACTAACAACAGTACACTAGAACTGACTAACCACCGTACTAACAACAGTACACTAGAACTGATTTGGCAACAGAACAGAAATGACCTTGCCCTTAGAATTCAATTGACTCAGGAATAGAACTGATTCACCAATAGAACAGATCTGATACAACAGAATAGATCTGAGAGATCACCAATAAAACAGAAGGTGCACAAATATTGCAGAGGCGTATCACTCAGTCAGCCGGCTACAGCTATTGCTAGTAGGTCCCGCTTCATTGAGTATGAGGAACAGCTGCTCCTTGTACATCCTCTTGATCCCTGCAGTCTAGAAAGCCCGACAGTAAATGAGTGAGATTTGTGGCCGGAGTCTGTGCTGTCTGATTTCAGCACAAAAGCTCTGAGTTTCACACTGTGGCAAAGTCATTGGATTTCGAAGGGTTTCGCTCTCACAGAAAGAGGCAATTCAACCCCGGTAAGCACTTCCAATCCCCCATGCTGTTCCACACACACACAGAAAGAGAGATGTAAATGGAAAAGCTGTGACTGTGACTTTCCACTGGTGGGGAGTTGGGATAATGAAACAGAGAGGGGACCTTAGGAAACTGATTGAGTTGGGAAAAAAAAATCGAAACACCTTTTGTTGTGAGCGGATTCATGAGCTTGACTTCTATTGTGCAGAGGACGGATGTTCCTGCCCTAGCCAGCACATGGGGCAGGGCGTAAGTCCTGGAGCTGATTGGTTTGGAGATCGAAATAGTTTCGTGGAAGCACTACGTGGGGAAAATTCAGGAATAAACCACTGCGGAAGAAAGGAAAAAGTCAAGGACAAGGCAGATTTCACTTAGATGCTGCTGAGATGTCGACCTAGACTTTAAAAGCTTAAAGGCACCTTCTTGTGAAGCAGACCCAGACGAGCACTTTAACAATGAGTAGGTTTGTCCAGGAGAACGTTTTCCAGTGGCTGAATTTGTCTTCCTATTCCCATTTTACTGTTCCACTCAGCAGCTCCATTCTGGTGCCTGAGAAGCTGACTTCAGCTTCACCAACACGCTACTTACAGTACACTAACACATTACACTTACTAAGTTACTGTACACCGACACACTACTTACAGCTCACTAATGCATTACACTTACTGAGTTACTGTACACCGACACACTACTTACAGTACACTAACGCATTACACTTACTGAGTTACTGTACACCGACACNNTGCTTACAGTACACTAACACATTACACTTGCTGAGTTACTGTACACCAACACGCTACTTACAGGACACTAACGCATTACACTTACTGAGTTACTGTACACCAAAATACTACTTACAGTACACTAACACATTACACTTACTGAGTTACTGTACACCAACACTCTGCTTACAGTACACTAACACATTACACTTACTGAGTTACTGTACACCAACACGCTACTTACAGTACACTAATGCATTACACTTACTGAGTTGCTGTACACCAACACACTACTTTCAGTACACTAACGCATTACAATTACTGAGTTACTGTACACCAAAATACTACTTACAGTACTAAGTAAGAGTTACTGTACACCAACACTCTGATTACAGTACACTAACACATTACACTTACTGAGTTACTGTACACCAACACTCTGCTTACAGTACACTAACACATTACACTTGCTGAGTTACTGTACACCAACACACTACCTACAGTACACTAACACATTACACTTACTGAGTTACTGTACACCGACACTCTGCTTACAGTACACTAACACATTACACTTGCTGAGTTACTGTACACCGACACGCTACTTACAGTACACTAACACATTACACTTGCTGAGTTACTGTACACCGACACTCTGCTTACAGTACACTAACACATTACACTTACTGAGTTACTGTACACCAACACGCTACTTACAATACACTAACACATTACACTTACTGAGTTACTGTACACCAACACTCTGCTTACAGTACACTAACACATTACACTTACTGAGTTACTGTACACCAACACGCTACTTACAATACACTAACACATTACACTTGCTGAGTTACTGTACACCAACACGCTACTTACAATACACTAACACATTACACTTACTGAGTTACTGTCCAACACTGACGATATTTAGGCCCAGAGACAAATCCAGTGACAACCTCTTCATATCTAATCTCTGTGACCTGAACAATCCACTGCAGCAGAAATGGCCGCTGCTCCAGGAGCTCCCTGAAGTGGCCATTTGGCACTGAAACGCCGCTGGAGGCCGAACTGCACTCAGATCAGTGATTGACTTCCAAGATGAACTGGCCCCCAGGTTTTGTTAGCCATTTCCTTTGAAGGTATTGCCGAATGTCTTCAAAGAGCATTTGAGGGAGGTTTAAGGGGATATAATAGGAAGGATCCTCTTTGATATCGAAGCTGGCCGCACTGGCCTTTAGCACAGATGACCAAGCTTTTAACCTTTCAGCTCCAACACGAACAGGTGTCAGTGCCTATGCTGTGCACTATGCTCAGAACAGAGAGATGGGTTTCCGGCGGTCCTGTGATCGGGAAAATTAATTCATTGAGGCAAATGAACATCTGATCGCAATACAGGTTCTCAGCCTAAGCTCCACAGGCAGCCTAGAGCTCCCGGTTGTATTTGGGCAAGGTATGAAATCTGGTCTTTCACATCCTTACAGTAAAAACAGACTTTCTCTGAGTGAGTCTTCTGGGGGAAGTGCCGCAAACTGATCAAAAGCAGCTACTGTAAGTCAGACGTTTTCTGCTCAGTCCTACCTGGACCTTACGTAAAAAGCTTGTCAGCCAGAGAACAGACACCGAACTGTCTGCCTCTAATCCCACCTGAGCGGCGAATTCAAAAGGTGCAGGTGAAAGTTTGCTATTACAGAGCCAGGTTTAAGTCTGGAGATAGGACCCAAAGTTATTTCACATCTTTATTATTCACGTTCCTTGCATTGATCCCGGTCATACATAATTCCTGTTGATCCATTCACTGAATATTTCACAGAGCCCCGTTTCTGCAGATCAATAAGATGAAAGGGAATTCCTAATATAGGGAATTCAAAAGTCACTATTTGTCAGAGGAAAAGTTTGTACTGGAAAGTGAGTTCTTATGTCTCTCCCTCTATCTCTCTCTCTCTCTGTGAGATCATTATTAGTGATTATGCAATGTACAACACAATTGTTATCCGATTTATAGTCTTCTTCTTCTTCTTCTTCTTCGAGGGAGGGAGAGATTTGTCCACTGACTAATCCAACTCTGAAATGTTTGGTCTGATTGGGAATGGTGTGCTTGTATACAGCTGACATATGCTTCCGATTTTTTTCCCATTAAGAATGAATAGGGTGGAGAAGTACGTGTTCATCTACCGCACAGACAACTTTTCGCATACAGTATCTCAGGGCAGATCCCTGAGCATGAACTGAATGTTGGACTAACCCACACTCATCTGTTTGTCTTTTTTCTCCATCCCTTATTTCTCCCTTAGACTCCCATTCATTTTTTGGCCCTGCAGCTCTGAAAGGGCTTGTTAATGAGCTGATATATGGAATCAGGTGTGTTGGGAGCAGAGAAAGCTCAGAAATGTGCAGGGCAGGGTGCCTCCAGGACCAGGGCTGAGAAACACTGGACTAGAGGATGACCAATACAAACTGTGCAAACAGCAGCAAATGAGCTATCTACAAGCTGGACCAGCAGAGAACACCCTCCTGGACAGGCCACCAGTCCAGCACAGGGCAAACACACAGAAGTACACATTCATACACACACACACACACACATCTAGGGGGCAATTTAGCATCTCCAGTTTACCTGACAGCATGTTTTTGGCCTGTGGGAGGAAAACGGAACTCCACACAGAAAGGACCCTGGACACCCCGGGTGGGAACCGAATCCAGGCCCTTCTTGCTGTGAAGCGACAGCGCTACCCAATGCCCCACCATGCTACCTGCTATGGAACTTTGTGTCAAAGTATGTCAAAAAATGAAAAGCAACAAAAATGGAGACACAAAGTTTAGTCCCTACAGCAATGGTGACAAAATGACACTTTCAGATACAGTCAAATGACAAAAGCTTCATGCTTGCATACAAAGCCAAGAATGGACCAGCCCCTCCCTACCTTATGGCAATGGTCAAGGTGTCGATCTGCACCTTCAGCCCTTAGAGCTTCAAGTACAGTCCGACTTCAAGATACATGGAAAACAAGCATCCAGACTCTTCTCTGTCCTGGCACCCAGATGGTGGAATGAACTTCCAATGGCTGTTCGAACAGCAGATTTTCTCGTGGTCTTCAACTGAAGACCCATCTCTTTGTAAAGCACTTAAGTGAGTAAGTACTAATATATATATATAGCTGTCCAAAGAAAAACATGTATCTCCATTTTTGTCTATTTTTACTTTTATGCATCATTTGATCACATGACCTGTTATTTACATTCTGTGAAAATGTCATGACGAATGGACCAACAGAAATGGTCCAAAACTGTTTGGTTCCATTGACATACATTAAAATTAAATGAGGTTTTTGGCCTCTTCTGTAAAGTTGCCATTTTGGAGATACTTGTTTTTCTTTGGACAGCGACGATATACTGAAATGCTTTGTTTTGCACTTATACTGAGCATAACCTTTCTTCTCTCTAGGTATGAATGCTGGCTTGGGGTTGCTATGTAGTGCACATCTGCTGTATTTAGCTCTGTATTCTTCTTTCTAGGTATTAAGACTGGTCTTTGTTCGTGTGGTGTCTGACCTTAAGACCAGTTTTAGACTCGAACCTTCCTGTTCTTGCTAGAAAACATTCTCCAACGGAACACTAAGCTTGATAAAAGCTAAATGCCATAAATGTAAATGTAAATCCTTCACAGAGAGCAAACTTCACTAAAATGTAATGCACAATTACTGTTTATGTACATTTGCCATTTTGTTATTTTACATTTATTATTTTCTCATTATTTGTTTTCCCTGATATGCCAAAGAAATTGTGCAGTAACAGTTGTAGAAATCTGACATATTTAAGTGCACACTATGCAGAGGATGTGTGAACTTATTTTCAAATGAGGAAAACAAACAAAACACGTCATTTGACCAGAGGACTTTTGGGACATCATTTGTTGCACAGCAGGTTGTTTACTATGTGCATTCTGCAGCTCATTTGCATAAACACTGCTTACAAATTCCTTGTACGTGCAAAGTGACAAAGTGCTTCTGAATCTGATTCTGGCATGTAACTGCCTCAGGAGCATGTGCTTGCACAACCGCAACCTGAAAGCCATCTGATTTTCTGCTTTCTCTGATCAGAGCACTTGTAAAACTGGATGTTTCCGTTCTAGAAACGTATCTGCGTGTATGTATGTGTGTTAGCGTCTGCATGTGTTATGCCAGACATGTATTTCTCACATCTCCGAGATGGCAGAAGCCTTTTCTCTGTTGACGCTGCCGAGCGAGCCGGCATCACGGCATCTGTGTGCTGATTAAACTGATTGTTTGTTTGTGTTGCAGGGTTCGGGGGTCTCTGAGGACGTTACGGAGGTGAAGTGCAGGGGTTTGAAATGCAAAGTGCTGTTTCGACGTTTCCTTCGTCTCTTTTGAGAAAACTTTATTTAGACTTCTAAAGACGCCCGGGCCTGGTTTGGCGGCGCTGGGTATATGTATTCCTGTGATGTGTTGATCTATTTCAGTCATTTTGAAACAAAGCGGGCACGTTTGCGTTCCTACAGCCGCTTGATTTGTTGCATGAAGGCATATTGTGGTGTTCTGCAAAACGCTGTAAGGGGGTATTACTGCCGTGAGCCGTTTCAGGAATGTGATCCTAAAAGTGAAATGTGTTGACGCGATCGAGAAAAGCTGCATGTTGCTCTGACCGTCACAACTCACTGATTACTTACCGCTCTTATTTGACAACAAGGAGGCCGAGGCTTTATCTTAATTAGAGAGGTGAATTAAAGGGAATTGCCTTGTCAGACCTGATTTAGTGGGGAAACTCTCTGCTTGAGTGCTGTTAACACAACATGCAGGCAGCTGCAGGATGAACCCGCTCGTAGTGCCGCTGCTCCACCAGCTCGGCTAGAGAAAGGCAACACAGAGTAGACGGCTCTCGGTTTCAGACTGCTTCACGTAGTCACAATGATGAAAAACGACAAAATCAACCCATATGATTAGAATGAAACTGATACAAACGAGGCAATGTTTTACACACTAATCCAGGAAGGCTTGGACTAACACAAATATAGCTGATTAATACATTGTAAGCTGTTATTATTAATAATAATAATAATAATTATTATTATTATTATTAATAAATCAAAGAAAAAACAGCATTTCAAGTGACAACTAAAGTAGGAGTTACATACAAAGCATACGGTACCAGTCAAAAGTTTAGAGATGGCTACTCATAGAAGGTTCTGCTTATGTTTATCTTCATGCTTTCTTTTAGAATAAAAGTCATCAAACTATAAAATAGCACTCATGGAATTATACAGTCCACCTTAAAAACCTCCTAAATTGAACTTTACAGGAGGATAATACAGCTTACTTAACCTGCTGGTAGAACAAGGTTTATTTCTAAGTAGGCCAATTCTATTGGTCTGTCCATCATGAATATTCACTAAACTGAAAGGGGAACTAGAGCTTTTACACTGTGCAGTAAAAGAGATAAAAGTTTTTTTTTGTGCAATTAAATCTATATTAGAGGTGGAGATATGGCAGAAATATAATACTGTGGTACATCATGAGTATATGTGGTATATCAGGATATGTACTGTTTCAGACTCTCATCAGTTGGAGCTGTTAGGTGTAACCCTGTAGACTCTTTATGATCACCAACAACATCCATTTAGTCGGGTGCATCTAAACTATTGACTGGTACTACTGCATCTATGCAAGGACCTTGACAACATAAAGACAGTTTCCACATTCATTTTTCATATTCTCTTTTTTTGGGTGTCTAACTGTCACGTTACCTGTAAGTCCATAGAACTGTCATTGGTTGAGTTCAAGTGTGTTTGGGTTCTTAAAGGGGAATTTCATAGATTTTTCTTAATTAAACAGTTAAGATGTAAACAAAGTCACTCAGAGGGGCTCCATTCTAGATAAACTCACTGAGTCAAAACTGTTCACAGTGTTGGTGATAAGAACCAGACGTTTGAAGTACGTTTAATGCCTCTAGAAACTTCCCCGTTGAAATGTATTACATAAAATAGTTATGAATTTACTGCCTGATGTCTGAGACAGTGCTTTACAGGTACATAGATGACATTGTAGGGCAAAATAGAGACTAAAGACAACAGATTTATCGCTATTTTACCACCAAATTTCTCATATATATATATATATATACAATGTAATCATGGACAGTGGTTGTTCCACACAACCGAATAGTGTTTTTTCAACATGAAGATATCTTGTTGGACACAAAATTCTTGTGTAACACAAACACAACTAAATTTGGGCCAGTCCAACTCTCAAAGCTGTAACGTTCACATATACCAATTAAACTAATTCAACATAACTCAAATTAACTCTCTTAAACAGAGTATGAGGGGTCGCTGTAACATTCAACAAAATAAAGCCATACTCAGCAGCAAAGATAGTGTTAATGTGCTCTTATAACCTTCAGTACTGAAGCCTGTTAAACACAACACAATATAGGTACAACTGAGCACATAGGGGAAGGTAGCCTGGGAGCAAAGACTACACACTGATGGCGAGTGAGGGGTAAAGACACACCCAGTATTCAAATAAATGATGCCAGGGGCCAGCGGGAAAGGTGTGAGTTTTACGGATCAAGGTTGCTCTGGCCACACATAAGGCAAGTAAATTCATCACCAAGCCCCAGAACCTCTTAAGCCCCAAACCGTCAGTAGCCAGTGAAATTAGTTGCAGGTGTGGCCATGTTAAGACATACCTTGTGTGTGGAACTTTGAAATTACATTGTGTCTGTAAGAAGTAATAATGAGGTATCACAAAAAGCTTTTTATTTGGATTAAGATAAACACTATGCATTCATATTTAGATGCACAATGTAATGGATATGTGTCATACCAGCATATTTTCTTTATGACTTTATTTTTTTGGGAACTCATAGTAGAGCCGCTACTCCTCCACATTGAAAAGAGCCAGTTGAGATGGTTCAGGCATCTGATTTGGATGCCCATTGGCCGTCTCCCGTGAGAGGTACCAGTCATGGACAATCGGGGCGAGACCTGGAGGTCGCCCCAGGACCCTTTGGAGCGATTATATCTCCATTCCCTTATATCATTCCAAGGGAATGGCTTGGGATTCCCCAGAATGAGCTGGAGGAAGTTGCAGGGGACAGGGCCATCTGGGCTTCTCTGCTTTCCTTACAGCAATCATGACCCTAGTCTGGACTAAATGGTATCATAAGATGAATGTATCATATTAGATCATACTGTATTTGCTAAATCATGTGATCGAATCTTGAAAGAACCATCACTTTTGAACAAGAATAAGGTGGATATCGTGTAAAATCCTGCCTTTTACTTCTAGTTACACTGTAATAGCCAGGCCTGCCGGAGTCACTGCTGCACTTTACTAACACCATAGAGTGTTTTCAGTTTTTCTGTCAGAGCCAATTGTCTGTTTTCTTTGCCCGAGCTGAGCTACTGCCCAAACTGTGTGGTCTAATGCGAAGCTACTGCCCATCCTGTGTGCTCTGATGCTGCTGCTTTATCTGCATTACTGACCAGTTTTTCTAACATGGAGCTTCTTCATGTCCTGTGCTGTAAGGGGGGCTTCACCTGCATCTGATGCCCATCCAGTGATCCTCCCCTCCTCATAGACTAATCAGACATTTTTTCCTCTGCCTCACAAAACACTCAACACTTTTCTTATTCTTTCTAATAGACTATCATCATTGTCTTCTATCTAAGACTTACTAACAGTTATCCTGTTTAATATTGCACATAATTATAAACTTTGATCCTTTTAAATGTTTGTTTTGTTATCCAGTGCCAGGATGGGTCTTTGAGTCTTAGTTCCTCTCTTGAGGTTTATTCCTTTTCCTTTTTTTTTTTCACTGTTACCTTTGGCTCGCTCATTGGGGGCCTGGACCCGGATTCTGTGTAAAGCTGCTTTGTGACAACATCTGTTGTAAAAGGTGCTATACAAATAAATTTGACTTGACTTACTTCGTCAAAACGCATTAATTCAAACCTGTTTTGTACTGTTTATCATTGTGAAAGGTAGGGATTTAATCATTAGGTATATATCGTCGCTGTCCAAAGAAAAACAGGTATCTCCAAAATGGCAACTTTACAGGAGAGGCCAAAAACCTAATTTAATTTGAATGGAAGTGAATGGAACCAAAAAATCAACAAAAATGAAGAAACATGTTTTTCTTTGGACAGCGACGATATGTAGGTATAAGTATAGGTATTCACATATACATGATACCATTTCTTCAGAATCAGAATGTCTGAAGCTTGATCGTGTCCTCTCTTTTCTTTCTGAGGTTCAGCTTAAGAGTGGATTCATAACTGCTGAGCAGTTTTCCTGGTGTATCACTGATTCTGATTATAATAGCTGCATCAGGGAGAAGCTGTTCTGTAAGATTAGCTTGGTAGAGAGCATTCTAGGACCATGCACTAGGCATACATTACTATCCCTATTAATGCTCTGCAAAGCCACCCAGACGAAGTGATTCAGGGTCATTAGCATTAGACTGTCCTGCAGGCAAAGGCACTGGGAGACGTCCTTGTGCATGTGCTGAAGTCCAGGCTTTCTCATTCCCTAAATGTAATCTGAATGTCCTGGAAGTCAGCTAAGCCTTTTTGCACTGTAGGAGAAAAGAGCTATGAGCAATCTGCAGTGTCTGTGCTCTATCAGCCGCAGCATCTAAAGGCTCTCCAAGTCTGTCAGAACAACGCCGCAGGCCAGATACTCAGACAAACAGTACTGTACTGTAGAAGACCAGGCTTCTTCCAGCCTAAACAGCCATTAAGTATCAGTTAGCTCCCCGGTTTAGCTTTGTCTGTTTCTTATAGTACAGGTTATCCCAAACACATTCAGTGATGTTGAGGTCTGGACTCTGGGGTGATCAGTCCATTCTTCTGAGAACACCAGCAGCTTCTTTGCTGGATGTGTGTTGCTCCTTTTCTCAGTGAGGACCTTCTTGAACAGCTACATGGCATTGAGGTGTTTTCTCACAGTGGAAGGATGGGCAGAAACACCTGTGGATGTTTTCAGATCTGAAGTAGGAGTGGAGCTTAAAGTTCTTCCGTCTCTTCTGTCAAAGATGAAAGCTTTAAATGCTGTTTATCTGATGCAAGATGGGAGTTTTGGTGTTCTTCCTGGTTTTCCAGGTGGATGCTAGGAATCCCATTTTCTTTGTAGCTGTGTATCAGGTTTTGAACTCCCACTTTTCCTTACGGGAGCAGATCATTTTATATATTTGAATGTTCCCACTGAATGTTCTGTTCTGCTTAGGGTGTGTGTTTTCCATCCAGAAGTAATCACCCAGAGGAATCATATGCCCGTCCAGTGAAAAAGATCTATACACACAGCCAAAAAAAAAGGCAGGCTGTGTTGTGTTGAAGATGAACACATTCACATCGAGCCCGAAACTGACAGACAGCAAAGCTGCGTAATGGTTTACTCTGAGCTGCTCTGGTTTCTGCTGTACGGATGAGCTAAAATCAGGCCGACCAATCAGAGCTTCATTGTCATGGTTGCAGCCCAAACAAATGTGTGTCAGAATGGCAGGAGAATCATCTTGGTTACAGTGGAGCACAAAAAGCTCAATCAACATGCCGATTATAAAAATATAAAGGAAGTTAAAGAATATATGGCAGAGCAGCTGGAGGGCTATGAATGATGGTGAGTAATCTTACAGCAGCTGTATATAACTACAGTTCATTCACGCTCCTATAATGAGAGAAGCAGCAAGCAGCAAGTGACCTACAGACAGTGGTGGGCAAAATACACAAAGCATGTATAC
>CM067485.1:4067001-4081265 GCA_034552555.1 Semaprochilodus insignis
CAGCACTGCAGTGACAGTGATGTGGTGGTATGTTAGTGTGTGTTGTGCTGGTGTGAGTGGATCAGACAGAGCAGTGCTGCTGGACACCTCAGTGGACTGAGAATCGTCCACCAACCAAAACTATCCAGCCAACAGCGTCCTGTGGGCAGCGTCCTGTGACCACTGATGAAGGACTAGAGGAACACAATCTGTGCAGCAACAGATGAGCTATCGTCTACAAGGTGGACCACCAAGGTAGGAGTGTCTAACAGAGTGGACAGTGAGTGGACACAGTGTTTAAACACTCCAGCAGCACTGCTGTGTCTGATCCACTCACACCAGCAGAACACACTACACTAACACACCACCACCACCACGTCAGTGTTACTGCAGTGCTGAGAATGATCCACCACCCACATAATAAAATATGTAGAGAAACAGATGGACTACATTCTGTAATTGTAAAACTACAAAGTGCTCCTATATGGTAAGTGGAGCTGATAACATGGACAAATAGTGTAGATACAAGGAGGTGTACCTGATGTAGTGGTGAAATGAGACTGTTTTTGCATATACGTACCTAATAACATACAGAATAACAGCTGACGTACGTATAACGGAAAAGTCATTTTTATTTCTCAAAGCTTACTTACAACAACTTGCATCATAAAAAAAGAGAATTCCTTGAGAGCTGGAACCAGGCCGGGTGAGAGGGTGGGATTTGGGTCACCTTCTGGTGGGTCAAATTAAAACCTTTTGAAGCTATATAGCAGTGTTTCTCAACCCTGGTCCTGGAGGAACCCTGCCCTGCACATTGTAGTGGATTCGCTGCTTTAACACGCCCCTAGCAGCTCTGAAACGGCTTGTTACTGAGCTGATGAGTTGAATCAGGTGTTTTGGGAGCAGAGAAAGCACTAACATGTGCAGGGCAGGGTGCCTCACGGACCAGGGTTGAGAAACACTGCTATACAGAACAGTTTCTATAAAGGTTCTTTAAATAACCATATTGTCACTTTCCACACAAAAGCAAGTTTCTCCAAAATGTAAAGAGATAGAGATGTATTAGAAGCAATTTTGAAGCATGCCTATCGGTCTATTCATCATGAAATATTCACACAGTGTGAACAACAGCCGCTGAGCTCAAATAGCCTAGAGAAATAAAAATCGAGAAATCTGGAAATGCATGTTTTTTTCTTTGGACAGCAATGATATGCAACCAACACATTTTCCATCAAAGAGAAGAACCATTTAAACATCCAAACAGTACTTGGACTGTTAATGGTTTGGTGTATAACTACATTCATCGTCAAAAAATAGCTGAACAAATAGTTACACCCAGAAGGAATCAACCGACAGGAATGAAACTTGGTAGGTAGGTTTGACATCATGAGACATGCAAATGACTCAAGTCTCACACTCAACCACGCATGTGACGTAAGCAAGGACGATTTTATCGCTGTACCTGACCTACCCAACAGTCACGATTGCAGACATTCAGCAGTGATGTCCTCCATGAGCCATCCTGTTAGTGCAGCACCATTGGCAGACGGCTGCACGATACAGGACTACATGCACGCAGACTGTTACGACAACTGCCCTTAACACCACGTCAGCATCACCAAAGACTGCAATGGTGTTTTGGCAGACTGTCGTGGAGTGACACAGAATGGCAGCGGATCATCTTCAGTGACAAGTCCCGCTTTTGTCTTAATGGAGATGACCAAGGAATCTGTGTGTGGAGGCACTGTGGTCAGCGCCAAGATGAACGTCCAGAAGGCCTGGTGTCACTCCACTTCGACCCCTGGGATGGATTATCACAGGACATCGTTAGGAACCTCTACAACTCCATGCCGAGGCGTCTGGCAAGATGCATTAGCAAACATGGCGGCCCGACGCCATACTGAGAGACACTACTTCTGTATGTGTAGCTCAATAAATATTGCCCATATCAGTCTAAATTTATCATCAGTATTGTTCCCGGTAACCTTTATCTTCCTTCCCAATAGCACTGCAATCCCACACTTTCCCCTTCTGGGTGTGACTATTCCTTTGATGGCGAGTGTGTTTCCTCTAGTATAGAACGTTTGCAGGACCATTTTTAAGGATGTAAAAAATGCACAATTTCTAGAGCAGGTTTCCCAGTGTCAGTCCTAGGAAGTCCATGCTCTGCATATTTTATGTTATTCTACGAGACATGAGAAGCTTGTTAAACTTCATGGTGCACAGTGCAGCCTCCCCAGGACTGACTTTGGAAACCCCTGAGAACAGAGTGATGTTCTTCTGACAGGTATTTGGTTCTGAAATGTGTGGAAGTGATGTACAGTTGCCTCCAGGTCTTTGGTCTTACATTTCTGTGGTCCTGTATAGCTGCTGTAAGGAGAAAGCTCCCTGCGGGTTTTAGGGGTGGGGTGTATGTGGGGCGGGGCGTTGATCAGATTAAATTTAGCACTTGGCAAAGTCCTAGCACAAACATTAATCTCCACAGCTGGTGTCGTGTTCCACTGATGGACACACAGGAAGTCTACTGGGCTCGAATATGAGACTGTAGGCAGAGAGATTGAGAGCTGGTGGAGACTCACCTTTAGCACATCTGTTACATTTGGAAAGGTGCTAATAAGACTTAATGAGTCATCACTTGTCATGGATTGCAGATAAAAGTCTTGTTTAAACCGTTTAAGTTTTAACTTTTGTTATTCTTGACTTCAGTAGTATATATAGCTCATATTAAGCTGCCTGATTGAACTCAGCAGGTCATTGTCATGTTGTTCTTGAAGTGTGTCAGGAATGTTAGAGCAAGCTAAAATCTGCAGTGCAAGGTAAGTAAGTTAAACCGTGGTGGAGACCCTTTGCCCAAGGCTGTACTTTTTGAATCTTTTATACCAAGAATTTTAGGAAGTACTGGGGACAGTATAAGGCGTGAGCCCCTCATCATAGAATCTGGTGTGTTTTGTTGCTCAGTGTGGCCAAGAACCACATACTGTAACCGTCTCAGGTCACAATGTCATATGTGACTTCAAAGGACGTCAAACACAAAAGAATAAATCTCAGGAACGCTGCATGTTAAAAGCTTACTTTTATTTTTCCTGGAAGGGAAGCCATGTGCTGTTCTAATGAGGGCTCTGGTGTGGTCGTATCCCTCTCAGAATCTTTGTAATCCAGACACAGACTGTGTTGTCATTTTAGAGATTGTGTAAAATAAATCCATGATGCTAGATCCAACACATCTGTGATTGTTAATCTATTTTCCCATGTTGAAAAGTAATATTGTTGCTATTAGCATGGCTGTCCACCGACACCTTGGGTTGTATCTGTCAACCAATCAGAAGCTGTCTGTCAACCAATCTGAGGTTGTGTTCTTGACTTGTTGACAAATTAGAGGCTGTATTTCTGACTTGTCGACCAATCAGAGGTTGTGTGCCGGATTTGCCGACCAATCAGAAGCTGTTCCTGAATTGTCGACCAATCCAAGGTTGTGTTCCTGACTTGTTGACCAATTACAGGCTGTGTTCCTGACTTGTTGACCAATTAGAGGTTGTGTTCCTGACTTGCTGACCAATCAGAAGCTGTGTTCCTGAACTGTCGACCAATCATTGGTTGTGTTCCTGACTTGTAGAGCAATCAGGGGCTGTGTTCCTTCCTTGTCATTCAATCAGAGGTCGTGTTCCTGACTTGTCGACCAATCAAACGTTGTGTTCCTGACTTCTCGATCAATCAGACGCTGTGCTCCTGCATTGTAAACCAATCAGAGGCTGTGTTCCTGACTTGAAAATCAATCAGTGGGTGTGTTCTTGACTTGTCGACCAACCAGAGGCTGTGTTCCTGACTTGTTGGCCAATCAGAGGCTGTGTTCCTGACTTGTTGGCCAATCAGAGGCTGTGTTTCTGCCTTGTCACGGCATATAATTCAATCGTACTAGCTTGTATAAGCAACTATGTATTGTGCATTGAAATGGGGAAAAACTGTGATTCAACATACACAGTCTGTATTATGTATTATGCAGTATACAGTACACAGTATGCACAGCCTAAGTCTGTAGTTTGCAGCGTTCATGAGATGTTCATACTTTCATGTACAAACTCCTTTGCCTGTGATCCCGTGAACTGAAGATGGTTTGTACCTGAGGGCGAAGTTCCGAATGAGCAGCACGTAAATATGCAGTAGTGTCTTTGTAGGCCCCTATGTATTTACAGTGGTGCCTAGGTGAACCTGGATAAGCTTACCTGTACTGCACCGTAATACCTAAAATTTAGCTTGTGTTCAATTCATATAAATACATGATAGTCTCTCCAGTCTGCGTGGTCTGCATGAGGAAACCATCCTGCAGAAACAGCCTGCATTGAATTCTTTGTTTCTGTTACAAGAACCAACTCGTTTTAATACATTCAGCTATTCTGCCTTACAGGAGTCTGACCCTGCCCATTCACAATGAAGTTGTGTAAGGAGTGTTGCAAGTCTGAGTACAAGGCAGCCAATCAGAACAGAAATCATTCACACACATTAATCTTAAAGGCACAGAAGCAAAAACAGACTGTTTCCAAAGGGGTAAAGAGAGGTTAGAAAATGGTCTCGTAATGAAATGATTTATGACCACAGCTTTCCACAAAAGGAGACCTCCAGGGGGGAGAGCTAAAAAGAAAAATGTAGGATATAAGCCCTTTAAATGAAACAATGGGACTTGCAGTGTACACCAGAGGGTGCACATTACATCTCATTTATTATCATTAATATCATATTTCATGTCATTGTTCATTTTATTGTATTTATTATCAGTGCACACTTTTGTAGCCACCAGAGGCTTTAGGTAAGGAAAACACTTTTCTGCAACATCTTCAGAAAAGGTTTGTTCAGGGTTCTGCCACTATTAAATAAAACATCGCCAGACTACGCTTTGAGAAAAAAAGTGGTGGGAACAAAATCAGCCATTTCAAAAAGTGCCGAGGACAGTGTAAATTACACCTGTGGATGTAGGCGAGATGGAGCAGAAGTGCACTGGTTGGTCTCCTCTACTTCAGTAATGCATGTATTCCTGCAGGAATTCTTCCTTTGGCGTAGTCACTCGCACTGAAGTACACAGCTCTCTGTTTCAAGTGTTTGATACACTTGGCAGTGTTGTGCAGATAGAAGGGATGAGATGTAAGAACATTTCCTATCCTCATGTCAGTGAGCAGTATCATATTGTATTTTGGTATTATCAGAGAATTGCTTTGAACTACTGCCCATCCTGTGTGGTCTCATTCGAAACTACTGCCCATCCTGTGAGGTCTGATGTGGAACTACTGCCAATCCTGTGAGGTTTGATGCTGCTGCTTCATCTGTCTTGACTGGGTGCCACTGCTTGCCTGTATTTCTGGCCAGTTTACCTACCATGGAGCTTCTTGCTGTCCTATACTATATGGAAGCTGTACCTACATGCCGCTGACCGATCTGAAGATCCTGCTAACTTCATCACAGACTCAGACATTTCTTCTCCCGCCTCACAAAACACAGAACACTTCTTATATTCTTACTAGTAGATTATCACTGTAGGCTTTTAGCAGCAGTCACTGATGTTCAAGGTTTTTCACTGGGATAAACTACTTACGGTATTCACTGGCTTTACTGCCAACAGTGACTGATTTTCATTCAGACTTTCAGGTCTGTTTCTCATAGTTACTCTTGTAGGACTCTGAACTGTTATCTGATATTCTCTATTTAATATTACATATAGCTGTACATTTTTATATCCTTTTTATTGTTTTTGTGCTCGTTTTGTTGTCCAATGTCAACCAGAGGAGGATGGGTTCCCCTTTTGAGTCTTGGTTCCTCTCAAGAGTCTTGGTTAATCTTGGTTCCTTGCCATTGTGGCCCTTGGCTTGCTCACTGGGGGCTAGGACCATGATTTGATTTGGTAAAATATACTAAACATCATCTCACTGGTATTGGTTCTAGACTTTAGAGAAAACAACAGCAAAACATGAACTAAATTTAAATGAATATGAAATCATCCTCGACACTGCATGGAAACCTGATGATTATATATACTGTATTATGGGTTTAATGCTGCTGCATATCATTAAAACTGAAACCATCACATGCTTGGTGGCTGGTGCCTCCAAAATATCTTTAAAAAGGTTGGGCCATATTGTGCTGGGCTAAAATACAAATTAAAGGACAAATGTAAGTGACTTCATGATTTAGATTGCTCATTGAACTTAGTAGCAGTGCTTGGAAATGGGCTAAAACTGTGTACATCCAGAATGCATTCACAGAAATGACAAACAGAATAAAAATGATAATAAAGTGAAGAAGTATGAGCAGTGGGTTTCAGGGTGGGCAAAAATACAAGGTAATGATGCTTGTAGACGTTTCTAATACACACTATGTTTCAGGATATTGGCATTTGCAAAAAATTATGAATTCATTGGGAGCAAAAATAAATTATTTAAGAAGGATGAGGCAACCTGTAAAATAGGTCAAACTAAATGTATAAAATAACCCCATAATCAGCTGTTTGGTCTAAATCCGTCTTTTTATGAAGCATTCTAGAAATACTAATAATACCATGATACAATCCGAGAAGCATATAAGCTCTTGGCTTTCATTCTTCACTTCTAAATTTTAATTATAGCATAGTCATTTTACCTTGTGTTCTGTTTATTGATTAAATAATAAGCCTTAAGATTTAGACCTACAAAGATAGGTCTAAGATAAGTCTTAATATTATTTGTCATTCATTTTTATCATTTTATTTTATAAACATTCTTATAATGTGTTTTTTAACAACACATCAACAATAAAAAGCATTTCTTTCATAATTGATGTTTGCAACCCTATTCTTTAGGCAACATACATTTGGAACAGACCCCATAATATTAGCAGTAATATCAACCCACTACTGAACCTGTACCAGCAATAATGCGCTGATTTTGATCTATAATTTTGCATGGTAATGAAGACAAAATAGATTTAAGAAATAATAAATAATAAGTTTAAGAGCAGGATCGTGGCTGAAGCTCCTGCTTTCTATTTAACTTCTTATAAATTTCAGTCTCTACCTTCCATTTTAAGTTTTTACACTCAACCACCTCATCATCTAGTCTATGTCGTATCTCTCAGTTCTATCTTTGTTCATTTACAAAGGAAATAAATATACACAGAAAAATAAAAGTGGGCCAAGTACCGAGCCTTGTGGTACACCACAGAGAATATCCCGCTTATCTGAGGCATGTGCACCTATACTAACCAAATACTGTCTTCTAGTTTAATAAATAGAAAACTAGTTTAACACAGTCCCCAGAAGGCCAACCTAGTTCTCAATCTATTCAAGAAACTTTATGTGATCTATAGTGTCAAATCCAACAGTTTAAGGAAATGGTCATATTACCCACTTCTAAGTCCAGCCTGGACAATTTATATCCCTCAGCATTTCATTCTGCACTGCTTCACTGTCTTTTTATAACATGCTTGTAATTTGTTCCACCAATCAGTGGACATGTAGATGTGTGAAATGAGCTTTCCAGTCCAAAGTCGTTGTTGTTCTCCTTTGTCCATTCTGTGCTGTGCTGGTGAAGGAACTAGGTTTTGCCGCAGGCTGTACATCAATAGCAGGATCGAATATCCACAGCATTTTCCAAACCATATGGCCAAGACACGGTCTGAGAGGGATTTGGCTGTGCATGCCGTCTGCCCCCAGTTTTCAGAAAGCAGAGTGGCGGAGGTTTGTGGCAGTGTGACGCTTCTTTTTTCCCCAGAATCCATTAAACAGCAGAGGGTCCGGTTTTCACGCTCATCTGAACTGTCTGATTATATTGTCATCTCTGGAGATGCTCCGCTTTGGGACAGGCCGTGGAGTGGTTTACTGAAGGAGACAGAGTGGAGCACATTAGCAAATCCAGCTTTCATCCATTTTCTCTCTTCCTCTGCATGTACGGTAATTAGTGGAGGTAAATGGAAGTTGGTGTGAGGTCACTGTGGGAGCACCATGGTTACTGAACACCAGCTTGAATGCAGATGTTGCACCTCAGAGCCAGCAGTAGCTGGCATCCTTGAGCCCCCATCTTCCTTTCAGCCCTCCTGCGAAGCTGTAAAAAGCAATACAGGATGTTCTTTGTGAAAACCCTTAACTAGCCACAAGACTGAAATTGATTTAACCACCAAATGTCAGCTTCTTCTCTTTGTCATTCAGGTCAGAGTTGCAGGGAGAGCGCACAGGAGGCTGCTGAAGTGAGGATGACTGCGAGCTACAATAACAAGCCCTTTGTTAATGAAGCCCACTGTCCCTCCTGCGCGGCCAGAGCATGATGGAGTAGTAGCTTGCCAGGCAGAACCGCTGCACGACCTGCACAATAGGGCTCCATATTTATGAGCTTAGAGGCTGAGAGGTCCCCAGTCCAGCCCTCAAGGACCCTAAGCCAGTCCTTATGTCACCCTGTCCTCACTCTGTAATCGATTGCTGCATAACCTGGTCTTATTAAGTGTACCTGGAGCATGTCGACGTCAACCTCCTCCACTCGTTGCACCGGTGTCTGTTCAGTCAGAAGAGGTGATATCCCAGGATAATGGAATTGTTGGGATTCTTTAGGAATGCAGTAGTCATTAGGATTGAACCGATACAAGGTGCGAACAAAGATCTCCAGCTGAGCTCATTTGCTATTTAAACTCCAGACTAAATGAAACCAAACCACTGCCGAATATGCTGTTGTAAGTACACTCATAAAGAATTTGGTGTACGTTTAGAATAGGGTTTCTCAAGCTGTGATGGGCCACAGACCACCAGCGGGCTATGAAGCACCCTGTAGTGGTCTGTGGGCCTGTACTCAGGTGGAGCCAGTAATTTGTAGATGGCCAAAAACATTATTTATAACCATATTAGTGCTATATTAAGTATATGAATATGAATATAAATGTATGTAAATTAATGTACACTTGTACAAATAAGAACGTCGCAGTAGCAGCAGGCTAATTAAACAGCTTCAGTTTGAGACATCATCGCTGCTGGCTAACCACTGATGGAGAGGTTTCTCGGGGTGCTTCCACAGCTCCCTTGTTTGAATTTGGACATTCAAAGGAATGATGCAGTGAACAGGACTAATCGTAGTCATTTAAGGGTTTGTACCTTTTGCTTGTCAGAGAGAAAGGTCTCGGAACAAATGATGCGGTGATTAGGACCACTCACAGAGGGAGGTCTCAGAATAAACAAAGCAATAATTAGTTCTGTTCAGCAAGCAGGACTATGCAAATAAAAATTTGTATGTGCCAGTTTTGAAATATTTATTAAACACGTCAAACACAATAGCGTTTCATGTTTACTGTTATTATAACTATAAATATTATACTGCTGCCAATTTTGTATTATACAAACATTATGCTTTCGGTACTCATTGTCAAAAGAATAGTTGCACCCAGAAGGAAGTGTGGGATTGCAGTGCTATTGGGAAATAAGATAAAGGTTACCAGGAACAATAAATGATTGAGCTACACATACAGAAGTAGTGTCTCTCAGTATGGCTGTGGGTGGCCATGTTTGCTAACCCAACATGCCAGATGTCTCGGCATGGAGTTGTAGAAGTTTATAATGGTGCCCTGCGATAATCCATTCCGTGCAGCTTGAATATTCTCACACAGGTCTTGCAGATTTTGCAGTAGGGGTGGAGGTGGAGTTACACCAGGCCTTCTGGACGTGTGACGTGTGACAACAAACCCATTCATCTTGGTGCTGACCACGGTGCCTCCACACACGGATTCATTGATCGTCTCCACCAAGACAAAAGCGGGACTCATCACTGAAGATGACCCGCTGCCATTCTGAGTCACTCCATGACAGTCTGGCACCACACCATTGACGTGGTGTTAAGGGCAGTCGTTGTAATGGTCTGTGCACGTAGTCCTGCGTCGTGCAGCCATCTGCCAATGGTGCTGATACTAACAGGATGACTTATAGGTGGCATCACTGCTCGATGAATGTCTGCAATCGTGGCTGTTGGGTCAGTCAGGTACAGTGATAAGGCTCGTCCTTGCTTGTGTCACATGCATGCTTATGCGTGAAACTTGAATCATTTGCATGTCTCGCAATGTCAAACCTACCCACCAAGTTTCATGTCTGTCGGTTAATTCCTTCTGGGTGCAACTAGTTTATTTGATGACGAGTGTAATATGCAAAGAAACAGATGGACTACAGTCAGTGTACACTCAGGATATTGGACAGTCATGCTCAGTGCTTTTTTAATTATTATTTCTTATCCCAGCTGCCCCCTGGGCACCGTGGATAGGGCTGCCCACTGCTCCGGGCAAGTGTGCCCACTGCCCCCTAGTGTGTGTGTTCACTAGTGTGTGTGTGTATGTGGGTGTTTCACTTTTCACACGGATGGGTTAAATGTGGAAGACAAATTCCTCTGTGTGTAAGCACAAATGGCACAAGATGGCCCTAAACTCTCTACTCGGAGAATGATTGGCCTCACCTAAATGATACAATTTCTTATATTAAACTTTAAGTACCTGTCCGATGAAATGAAGAATCTTCCTGTCGGTTGGACTATAATCTGAAAAGTTGCTCAGTGTGTCCATAAATATTTGTCTCGTGGGGTCTGTACTTTTGCCACATCTGAAACCCTAATTGCCTGGCTTAGACGTGTTAGGAACCAGAATGGACTGAAAACATGAACTGTGATGTCCTTGAGGACTTCTTTAGGTAACTGCTGTGAGAGAAGCATTGCTAGCATGAAAATCCTCCAAGGCTGCAGCCTTACACGAAGAACAAGTTGGCCTAATTATACCAGGAACCTCAAGGTGTTTAGAATTGATTTTGGATTCCAAAGCTACAAAATGCCTAGAGGGCCTAAAGGTATAGTTAGCTTTCAGTTAACGTTAATAAAAGTCAAAGCTGTCAAAAGTGAAGCTTTTGCGGCAAGAGCAGCGGGCTGGTGGTTTTGTTGTTGGGTCTACGGGGAGCCAGATCTGCACCAACAACCAAAAATAGCTTCTACAGTCTCTCCACGTTTCTTCACACGACTGAGCTGGGATCAGTGGGGTGTCGGAGTGCTACGACGTGCGTATCTCGTACCGCACACTTTCCTCCTGCCGTAAAACTTTCAAGTCAAGCTCAGCCTGGCTAGTTTATTTTGGGCTGTCTCGTTAAGGAGCTGTTGTTTGATCATTAGGGCTGGGCGCTTCACAGCATAGCCTGCATATCTTGTATCTTGAATCTGATTTATGGAGCCGATAATGCTCCTCAAGGTGATTTTTGCTGTTACTTTCAGTTTTTGAGTGCCTGCTTTTATTTCAGTGCTCTCAAGGTCTTGTATTAATACTGTATTAATGTATTAATAGTGGGTCTCATCAGCAAGAATGATGAGTCAGCATACAGAGAAGAAGTGCAACGGTTAACGGACTGGTGTAGAACCAACAACCTGTCTCTGAACGTAGAAAAAACCAAAGAGATGGTTGTTGACTTCAGAAGGACAAGGTGTGACCACTCTCCACTACACATCGACGGCTCCACTGTGGAGATCGTCAAGAGCACCAAGTTCCTTGGAGTTCACCTGGCAGAGGATCTCACCTGGTCCCTCAACACCAGCACCATAACCAAGAAAGCCCAGCAGCGTCTCTACTTCCTGCGGAAGCTGAGGAAGGCAAATCTCCCACCTCCCATCCTCACCACATTTTACAGAGGAACCATCGAGAGCATCCTGAGCAGCTGCATCACTGCCTGGTTTGGGAACTGCACTGTATCGGATCGCAAGTCCCTGCAGCGAGTAGTGAGGACGGCTGAGAAGATCATCGGTATCTCTCTCCCCACCATCACAGACAGTTACACTACACGCTGCATCCGCAAAGCAAACAGCATTGTGGATGACCACACACACCGCTCACACACACTCTTCACCCTCCTACCGTCTGGAAAGAGGTACAGAAGCATCCGGGCACTCACATCCAGACTGTGCAACAGCTTCTTTCCCCAAGCCATCAGACTCCTTAACAACCAGAGTCTGCTCTGAATAACTGCACACATTTCTGTGACTGGACTGAACGCACACACACACACACACACACACACACAAAATCTCATCTCTTAAATCTGTCTACACAAACTTAAGGAGTAAATGTTTACATTTATACCACATATTGACATAACTGCTGCTAAAAAACAATGTTCAATGACATAACTGCTGCTATGTAACTGCAAAAAACAATGTTCAATGTTCAATGTTCATCTTAAAAAAATGGACATAACTGCACTTTACTGCTCCCTCCTTGTATTTATTGTTTGCTGTTTTGTATATTGTAAATTGTCTTGTAAATCTATTGTATTTATGGTTCTGTGTAGCACCTTGGTCCTGGAGGAACGTTGTTTCGTTTCACTGTGTACGGTACACCACTGTATATGGTTGAAATGACAATAAAAAACTACTTGACTTGACTTGACTTGACTTGATACCACATCTTTGTGAATGTATGACGAGATACAAGAAGCGGGAAACAGAAAGAAATATGTTTGCATTTGTGTGAAGACAAAGACTTCCCCTCTTTCTCTCCTGCGTGTTTTAGCATGGTCTCTTTTCCAAAAGCAATGTTGCTCTAGTAACAAAGTCACCCATCGTATTGTGTAAATGTTTGGCTCTATGGTGTTGTAAAGAGTATGAAAAACTTTAGACTCTGCAGAAGTGCTCTGGTACTCAAGGCCCTTGTCGCTGTAGGAACATTCACTTTTCTAAATAGGCTTTTATGATGAACATTCCATTCAGTCGCTGGGATTGAGTATTGATTGGGACTAGACTTGCATCCTGGGAAATATTTGCAATATGTAGAAGGAGCCCTACAATGGAGGTGTTGTGTGGGCTCTGTTGGAGATGTGATGGGGCTGTAGGACCACCTGGACTTCATGTTCCACCAAATTAGAACCAGTCGTCTCCGTTCGTATTCCAGTCAGCTGCCTTCTTATGAATCATATATCCACTCTCTGATGCATTCAGTTCCACAATGGAGCTGAATCAGGTCTGAGACTTGCCTATGCTTGTACTAGGGATTTGCATTCTGGCTAACTTTGATATTCAAGTATCCCCATAGAGGTTGGCTATACGGTAAACATCAGGAAAGCAGAAACTATGGCAAACTGAACTGAAAATACTGTAGTGCTGTTAGCTTAGCTTCGTATAGCTAGTGTTGTCTTCTCAACAACAGTCTGGTCTATAACTCTTGGCAAACAGAATGCTAGGGCTAGCTAGTTGGCCGCTAGGCTCACACTGAGGCCTGCTAGCACACACCAGCAGAACGTAGCCCAGCTCTTCAAATTGAAGGTCCAAACTTACTGCAACTAAGCATTTCTAGTGAATTAAATAACCAAGCTTAGCATGAAAACATTAGTGCTGAAGTAGCAAAATGCTTAGGAAAACAGGAGAATAGAAAACTGCTCAGTGCAGAATCTGTGATAGGAGGCTGGTGCACCATGGAGGCACGACAAGTTTGATGCATCATCTCATCATGTCCTCAAGTCATTCCAGACACAGGAGTCTGGCACGGGGTGAAGTTTACTCCACCAAAAGACCCCCTGGGTGGCAGGTTGAGAATTGCATTCCGTGATGTGGATGTGATCACAGATTAAACAGCCCTGCTGCCTTGCAGCCTGTGACCTATGAGCTCTGCTTTTCCTTGATAAAACAACACAACAACACCCTAATCAAATAATACATCAGACTTGAAAAACGGAACTAATTATATCGTCAAAAGTATTAGTGGCACGTATAGTTGCACCCAGAAGGAATCAACCGACAGGAATGAAACTTGGTGGGGAGGACTACATGCACGCAGACGACCACACGTTTCAACGACTGCACTTGACAACACGTCAACATCACCATAGACTGTAATGGTGTCATGCCAGACTGTCATGGAGTGACTCAGAATGGCAGCTGGTCATCTTCAGTGACGAGTTCCGCTCCAACGAATCCGTGTGTGGAGGCACCGTGGTCAGCACCAAGACAAACAGTTTGTTGTCATGTGTCGCACATCCTGAAGGCCTTGTGTCACTCCACCTTCACCCCTACCACACAATCTGCAGGAACTGTGTGAGAATATTCAAGCTGCATGGGATGGATAATCACAGGACACCATTAGGAACCTCTACAACTCTAATGCTGAGACGTCTGGCACTCACACCTAGGGGGCAATTTATTATCTCCATTTAACTTGACTATACGTCATAGGAGGAAACAGGAGCGTTAGCAAACATGACGGCCTGACACCATACTACAGTACACAATAAATATTACCCATATCAGTCTAAATGTATCATCATTTATTGTTCCTGGTAA